>PVLD010001027.1:0-145169 GCA_004027595.1 Dinomys branickii | reverse complement strand
GGGCGCGCTGACCGCGCTCCACTCGCGCGAGCAGGCTGCGCGGACCCGAGAGGTGGTCAATACCAGTGCAAAGTGCTGCGGCGACAGCGGCGGCTGCGCTCGGTGCCAGGCGGCATCTGGGGTGGGTGCGCCGGGTGGGGAGAGGAGCGAGGGGCTGGTGTGCGAGGCCGTGGGGGAAGGGAGGGCGGGGGCGGGGCTTGGGCGCCGCGAGCCGGGACCCGCTGGAGGTGAGGGCTGAGTTTCAACCACTCCTCACCTCCCAGGCTGGTGGTAGGACGAGCGGGAGCTCTGGGAGCCCTGGGAGCCCGGGTCGCTTTGTGTCTGGGTGGGATGGCGGGGGTGGGTTTGGAGGACTCAGCTTAAGAACTACCGAGAGGGGACCTCTTTTCTTTCCTGAGTTTTTGTCTTCGTAAGGGGGAAGGGACGTAAGGGAAAAGAGGAAATCTGATTAATCTCTTACTTCCCCTCACTTCCCCATCCCCGCCCAATGATTTTTTTTTTTCACAAGAGAAGGGAAATGATTTAGTGCCCAGCCACGAAGCTGCAGTAGGGACAACTGGGTTCTGTTCCACCCCCCCACTACGAGCCACAACACTAATTTTCTAGGTGACCTTGGAAGGGTTATTGTCCTTCGGCTTGGTTTTCCCAGATGTGAAGGGTAAGATTATGCCTCCTATACTGGGAAAGGCAGAGCACGCGCGCGCGCTCACGCGCACACACAGACACACACACACACACACCTCACAACAAATTGACAGATCCTTCCCAGGGACATACTGCAAGGAAGCCGAATGTTATTAGGGGACACAATATAGACATCAGCTTTTCTCCGCCTCTTTCTAATGCCGCCAGACAGTCTGTCAACTCCCACTCAAGAGCAAGGAAACTCCCTGAGTTTGGAATATGTTAAGGCCATTTTGAAAGTCACTCTAGCATATTGTTGCAGTGTTCTTCAGTGACACATAAGATCAGTCTCTCTGCCTCTCCTCAGCCCGTAATTGTCACAGCCCTAGACAGCCTCCACCAGGCAGGGGTTCAATTCGCTACATAAATGGGTATAATTTAATGAAGTTAATTAGTCTCAGAATTTGAATGCAGAAGATATTTATATTCTATATCAAAAAGAGAGAATACCAAAATGTACAATATCATAGGTAAGAAAGTATCCCCAAACTCGTGTCCTTACACAGCTACAATAAAATTTTTCTTATTAAATACGCCTAATTGTTTTGGCACTTTAGTTTCCTGAGAGTCCCTTCTTAATACCACAAGGTAAATAAACTGGAGAACATGATTTGTTAAACAGTCATTTTTATATAACATTTTAAAACAAGCTTAGTAATATGATTTAAAACAATAATAAAACAATAAAGCGAAATCCATATCATACTTACATGATTTAGTCAAATTTCTTGGTCATTTCTTGATAAAAACAAAATAGCTATGTTTCATTGGTGAGCACTTTGGATATACCAGGAAATAAATCATGCACCTCTTCATGTGCCCATGTGAGACCCTGCAAGAAAACTAGTAAGTACTGAGTTTCTGCTGTCCTATGGGCACCATTGAAGTTAATGCCAAACTGAAGGTTGGAATTGTTCACTGTCTATCTAGGAGAGCTTAAAAAAAATCCTTATATTGCCTCAACAGAGACCCTTTAATGTTGTAACATGAACTGACTGGCATTTTAGGAACCTAAGAAGACTGGGAATGATGGTGCAGAGGAGTGACAAAAAGAAGAGAAATAAATTACGAATAATCTCAATAGATCTAGGTTCAAAGGGACACAGGAAATTACCAAACTTAGGCTGTTCTACTTACTGCTTTTTTTTTTTTTCTGGATGATGAAAATTCAGCCTGTTTTAGAGAACCCAAAAGTAGAGACACACTTGTACAGACTTTTGATTTATGACTGAGTTGTTATTACAGAGCAGTGGAGAAAGAATGAACTTTTCAACAAATGATTCTGGGTCAATTGGGAATCCATATGGAAAAAATGAAGTCAAAGCCTGATCTCATGAATACCAAAAGTAGGGAGAGAATTCAGGTGGTTAAAAGATCTAGATGCAAAAAGAAAAACTATGAAGTTACTAGAATACAGTAGAGGGAAATAGTTTTTTTACCTTGCTGTAGACAAAGATATTTTTAGTAAGATGAGCAAGAGTACAAAATTGTTAAATTTACTCACAGTATAATTAAGAACACAGTTCAAAGATTTTCTAAAGAGTGGAAAAACAAGGCACAAAATAGTTATTTGTAATATAAATAACTAGAAACATTTAATATACAGAATACATAAAGAATTCCTTGGGGTCAATAAGAAAAAAGAGAACATGCTAGTCTATGAATAAATGAATGAATGTGTATTTCACAAGAGAGGAAGTACAAATATCCAGCAAACATGAAAGATGCTATCATGAAAGTAATAAAAGAAATGCAAATTAAAATAGTAGTAAAATGCCACTTCACAATTATCAATAGATTGGCAAATATGGAGAATTCAAAAATTAGATTAAGTGACGATGTGGAAGGAGGGAAATTATCTAAAACACTGCTTACCATAAGAAGCATAATCAGTATGACCATCACTTTAGAATACAGAGTAGGATGGCATTACTCAGTTACACTTGCATGTGCTCTACAGTGCAGTTACCAGTGTACAGCATTTGTATTTTATAAAAAAAACAAAGTTTCAAAACAAAATAATAGAAAATAACCTATTTAGTGCATTGTGTATCCTTATCAGTGTATTTTGTTTTATACTAAGTACAAAACAAAAACCAAGAAGGTTCTTAACAAAAATAGATTAGAACCCAAACTTTCTTTTGAATGATCTAAGATACATGAGTAGTATAAATAAGATGAATTAGCATGTATATTAAAATATTTTTGAAACCATGAAATAAGTAATTTGAAGAAGTATTTGAATTTATCCATACTTCCCACTTACCTCTCTTCCATTTTGCTCTTTATTTGTACATTTATATATATTTTGTGTTTCTCACAGTTATCTCCCCAAAAGAATTAAAATCATCATATTACAGGGGTATATTCATGCCCATGTGTGGAGCAGCACAATCTACAATAGCTAGATCTTGGAACCAGAATACATTTTAAAGAAATTTTTCTATACATGCATCAGAAGAAATGTACAGTAATATTAATGATACATTGAAAATAACAAATACCTATCAAACTGGATAAAAAGGTTGCATTATGTACATACAATACAGCACTGCAGCAGCAAAAATGAACCATTACAGTTAAATACATCAGCATGGAACATTTCAAAATTAAAGTTAAAGACGCAAGCAAACGGAATTTATAAAGTATAATGTCACTTGTATAAAGTTCAAAACCAGAAAATAACACAACTAAACAGTGCATTCAGTAAGAATATGTACAGGAATAATTTTATTTTAAAATAAAGACAAACAAGGGGATAATAGCACAAAATTCAGAATAGAGACTCTCTGAGAGGGATAAGAAGGGTGTAGGGCTTGGGAGAGGTCCAAAGGGGATTTAAAGAAATGGAAATGTTCACATTGCATTCTAGACGGTGGACACACAGGAACATATTTCACTGTTTCTCCTTAACAGTCTGTGGAACTTTTCATATTTTGCATGTCATACTAAGATAATTTAAAAATAAACATCAATTTTTTATTGTGAAAATCAAGTTTTAATTTGAAACATGATGACTTTCAAGTAAATCCAAAAGCTGAGTGAAGTGGATGATGACCCATCTGTTCCTGACATTTAGCTTCAACTTTTATCAGTTGTTTGCAGTCTTGTTACACACACATAGACTCACACATACATTTTTGTTTTCCTTTAAAGGAAATTCTACACATCATAATTTCATCATTAGCCCATTAACAAACAGATTTTTGGTAAAATAATAACATTATCACACTTAAATAAATTTAATAGTTTGTTAGTGCCAGTTAATACTCAGTGATTGCTCATTTCTCTCCCATTGTCCAAAAATTACTTTTTGCAGTTTGTTTATTTAAGTCAGAGTAAAACAACATCATGTACTGGATTTTATGTATATGCCTCTTAAGTCTCATCAACATATAAAAGTTCATCCCCACCCATTTTTAAATTAGATATCTGTTGGAAGAATTTGGGTTTTTTTTGCTATAGAATTTCCATTTGGCTGATTGCAACTTCATGGTAATGGTTAGCTCTAGAGTTTTGATTAGATGCAGATTCACTTTATGGCCAAGAGTACTTCCTAGATGGTACTCAGCAGACAGAGAATGTGATGTGCATGACATCAGGAGATATGTAATATCTGAACGTCTCACTCTTAGTGATGTTACAAAGATTGACCAGAAGTTCAGCTTGGGAGCCTACGGCAGAAGGATTGCAAGTTTGAGCCCAGCCTTGGCAGCTTAGTGACTTAACAGGACCCTGTTGTAAAATGTAAATAAATAACTAAGAAAGGCTGTAGGTGTAGGTCAGTGCAGATGTCTTAAGCTAAAGCTCTACTGCTGCAAAAAGAAAAACACAGAAGTAGCTCAGGTGTTAATTGTCTGACTTAACCATTATCACTTAACCACCAATCACAGGATAGTTTTTAATACTTGTAAGTTTGCCTAAGTTCATTATTTCATTAGGAGTTAGAGAATGTGGCTTTTCTAATTTTGTGATTCCTTCTCCACTTAGTTGGAAATTTTCTATGGAGAGAAACTTCCACTTTTCAACTCTTCAGTTAACTTGAAATATGGCTAGCATAGGAAAGACAGCATATATTCTCCCTTAGTAATTTTCACAATGAGTTTCATAAGAAACTCCAAAGGTGTCCTCTTGTAAGTAACATTTTAAGTTTGGAGATTATAACATATTTGCATTGCTTTAATCCTTTAAAGTCATTATTCTTGATGATGCTCAAATGTCCCTACCTTTGGTTAAAGGGATCATTTTGAATATTCTCTCTCTCTCTCTCTCTCTCTCTCTCTCTCTCTCTCTCTCCCTCTCTCTCTTTCTCTTTGTCTCTCTCTCCCTCTCTCCTTCATTACACAAAACATATCCTAACAGCCCTTGATAGCTTTTTTGCTTACTAGCATGGTAAGATTGTCCCAGGTTCTCAGACAGTTCTTCCTTGACCTAAACCAGCCACTTCTCCAAGAAACCCAGGTCAGTTTACTTAAAAAAAGTTTGAAATTCTTTAAAATGTGTTCTACATATTTATACCAATTGGGGGAAAGAGCTCATAAAAGATTCTTAATGTTTTGTGCCATGTGACTCTTAGGAAAGGACGAGCTATTGAATAATTTTCCTCATAACAACTTCATCAACCTTGAAGCATTTTCCTCCAGTAGGACATATGGGATACAGCACACTTGTCTGTTTTCATGAAACTTCAGATCCAGTAAAGGAAATGAGATAAAACAGTGATAAATCGTGATAACCTCTATGAAGAAAGCAACAGATTAAAAAGAAGGAGACTTATCATGACACCTGGGTTTGAAATTTTACTTAGGGGAAACTTCTACCTACAGAGAGGCACAATGAATAAGAATAGGGCCACCATTCATAAGATGAGAAGTGGAAAGTAGTGTTCTCCATGGCGGAGAGCTATGTTCTCTGCTGTGTTCCTGCAGAAGACCTTCAGAAATGAACTGTTCCATCTAGGAGGTCCTGCCTGTGTATAACCAGGCTGTAACTAAGGGCAAACATTTTTAATCAGAGTTTATGTGATGTGGACCAAAAATTAATTTTAATTAATGCCTTTGTTCTGATGTCATCTGCCTAAGAGTACTGAAATAACTGATGGATGAAACTAACTTTTGCTAATAAAGTCCCTGTGCTAGAGCATCAGTGATCTGTCAGTGGAATTTATGTTCACAAGAAAGACCTCATGCAGAATTTGGAGATTACTGACTGGTGAGCAGCCACTTACATATCCTGTAACTTGGTTATATCTATAATATGTGTAGTGAACACTTAGAAAGACAACAGTTTTTGTAAGACGAGAATGTGACTGGCATATCTGTTAAGAGTTTTTAGAAAGGTAAACAAAGAAAAATGAAGCTAAAGGGAAGCAACGCTTTTAGTCTACAATGAATTTTTATCATAGATAGGAAATTATTTTATTACTTCAAGAAAGATTACATAAGATTTTTCTAGTCCAACCTGTTTAGATATTTTCCTGAGCCCCTAGGAATATGATTTTTAACATAATTTTTTAAAACATATCTCTAAGAGTGTCTTGATTTCCTTTCTGTACTTTTAAGTATTAACAATCTTGTCATATTTGCCATCATACCAGCTTTGAGAACTTTCTCAATTTCATTTTGTCACTGATAGGAGATATTAAACATTGAAGACCTACAATTCACCCTAGGGTGGTAGCCTTCAACTAGATAGACACTAAGGTCTTCACTTGCTCTTTTGAGAATATTCTTCTCCATCAAATTATGCTCCTAGGATTGCATGCAACATTTCTATGTTTGCAACCTTCCCACTCTAATGGATATTGGAGCATAAGCATGACTGTAAATCTGTCTAGAGAACTAAATTCCATCTCATATTAAACTCAATTGTTTCCATGTCCTCTATGCACAATGAAGAATGCAATGATTGTAAACCATCCGATCTTTGTCAGGACTTTCTGTGCTTGGTATATATTGTGATTGACACAGCTATGATAATGAAATGCTAGTAATCTTGGGTTGTCAAGATGTTTTCGATGGAATGGTTTGTATTTGGAAGATGGCTGGGGGTGGGCAGCAGAAGAAATCTAATCTAGCATTAAGAACAGGACCCGCATCCTGATGTCTACAAGGAAGTAAGTCAGATGCCCGGGTAATGTAATTACAGGGCAGCAGTGTTTACTGCTGTGCAGTCATTACAATATTCCAATTCTTTGAGAGATTGGTCTTTTATATGCTCAAAATGTGTAACTAACACCCCTTAGTGAGTGTTTTATGGGGAGGCTAGATTGCTGGCAAGTGCTGAGATACCTACTTAGTTAGTTAACCTAGTAAGCCCCTGGGTAATTGATGCTGACAGAGAATTGGTGAAGGATGGTTAGGTCAGGATATCCCTGCCTTGTTAGGATCCAGTCCAAAACACAGCCACTTCCAGTTTCACATTAGACTTCCACAAGTGTCTTATACTTAATATCTTTTCTACAATTTAATACTCACAATCTCCTTGCTATTTAGCTTACCATGTTTGCATTTGCAGATGAGAACACAAAACTGTGTAGGGTTATTTCTTGCCCAAGGTTTTAGAGTGAAGTGAAAATTTGAACCATATTCATACTCAGTGTATTATGCCGGATTTCACTTTAAGCATAGAGGCAACAGAAGGTATGACTGTTCAGTTAATTAATTTCATAATTAATTTTGATGTTAGTAAGAACATATATGTACATTTTCTATAACGTGTTTTTATCTAGTTGCATCTTGTAAAAGTGTCTTCTTATCCTAATTCATGTAGTTATTTTTATATAGTTATCTCAGAGGAAATGCATAACTTCAGATTCTCTCTCCCTCTCCCTCCCACCTCTCCCCTTCCCTCCCCTCTCTCTCCCTCCCTCCCTCCCTCTCTTCCTTCCTTCCTTCCTTCCTTCCTTCCTTCCTTCCTTCCTTCCTTCCTCCCTTCCTTTTTTCCTCCTAAGCTTATATAGCCATAATTTTTGTAGTTATTCAATAATGAATTTGACTACTATGCACTCATTTTTTAAAAAATTTAAATTGTGACAATGAATATTAAATAATGTAAGTATACTTTAGGATGACCAGAATTATGGACAAACAAAAAGAGACAAAGCAGAAAGTTATTATTTTCTTAACAAAAGGATTCAATATAGAATCGCTTACATTCTCAAAATTAAGTGTTATTCATACACTTATGTGAAGACTTACCTGAGGCTGGATAATTTCTGAGATCCTTCCTAGCATAACCATATTTAATACATTGATTGTGTAAAAGAAGTCTACCTAAGTCTAGGTGTTGTTTAGTTGCAGAAACCTACAGGAATGAAGAGTGTGTTTACTTCTCTGGCTCTGGTGATTCAATAAAAACATTCTGCTAACTGCCTCATATCAACTTTTAGTTCTCTTAAGTATCAGGAAGCTGAAAATTTTGAGGAGACAAAAGGGAAAGGTTTAGTAAAGGAAAAAGTAACTAATTTACGCTTACTGAACATCCCTTCCTTTATGCTTTCTATATAACCCTCATTGCAAACGAAATGTTCCTTTAGTATCGCATGAGAACCTTCCTTAACAGTTGAGATAGGCTTTCCCAAAGCATCATGCTGTCATCACTTTCATTAGTTTATTTGATAAATCTATCCTACAAAAACAGATGGATTTTTTCCTCTGATATCAACATTCTGATAGGCCTAGGTTTTTCATTCTTTTTCTTAGAAAATTTCTGTCTTAAAGAATATAAGTAAGAATGTAAACACTCTTTGTTCCAGTTTTCTCTTATCTGTTTTGGTACCAAAAATGATATGCAGCCACAGTGCTAGATAAGAAATGTCTATCAGATTTAACCATTCTGCACATGATTAATTTTGTTATGAGCAAAACAGAATGTGTTTTCTAGGTTCCTCTATCAGCCACTGGATGAAACTATTCCTGCCCCTAAATAATCATGGTTCATGTATAGTAAAGTATGTCTTAGTTGAACAAATTGTTTTCTTCCACTCATGCTACCATACCTCCTGAAGCTTCAAGGGTCATATTTCCATAAAATGGTTGCTATCATCTGACCCTGATCACTGTAACATATTTTGTTTTCCATGTGATAAATAACTTTGAAATAAATGACATTAGTGAAAAAGAGAAAAAGATAAGAAAATGTCCAAACTAGATAATCAAGTGAAGTCAAGCAAAACCAACATTAAGATATCTTTCCTCAGGCTCTGATGAAAAATCTACAAACTCCTCAAGGAAAATGAAATGTTTTATTTTACCAGTATTCTATGAGTATGTGTTTTACAAATGTTACCAAGGTGTCCATACATCTGCAGATTCAGAAAATTTAGCCAAAGATAAGTTTGCTGAATATATGAAGTTATAGTAGTCTCTTGATATTGTATTTACAGATATCTTTTGGTTCATCATATTCTGGAATTAGACTTAGACTTGAACTCTTTCTCCATTTTTCCTTATTATTTACTTTTAAATAATTGTATAATGGACACATAAAAATTATATATTTAAGATATACAATCTGATCGTTGATACATGTGTACGTTGTTAAATGGTTACTGAAATCATGCTGATCGACACAACCAGCACATCACATAGTTGCTTTTTTGTTGTTAGTGCTGAGTCTTGGATCTTAATTGCTGTGTGACCATGCATAGGTTTCTTAATTTCTGTGTGCCTCATTTTATTCATTATAAGATGAGGTGGAAATAATTGTTCCTAATTATAGTAAGTTGTTGTATTAAGTGTAGTTGTGTATAAAATCATTAAGAAAGGGGCTAATGTTAGCTATTGACTAATTTTAGCATGCTAAATCTCATTGTTGCTATTACTGTAGTGATCTTGACGATCAGTAAAAATTGTGATATTTGAATATGATGTCTAAGAGAATAGGAATTCTTCATAGAAATTCCAGACAGCATCAGAAGTCCTGGGTGATATGCAGAGAGGAAGAATTTACCCTTTACTGATCAAAGGTACCACTGTTTTGTCATTAATTGAATCTTCAGGTTCAGTTCATTGTCATGAAGTGTCACAGAGGTAGTTATGACTCTTCTTGAGAGATACAGAGCTGGGCTGATGTAGTCAAGTTGGCATAGGTCAGCATGAGTGAGCATCCTTTTTCCAAACTTCCTTGAGCTAAAAGGAACCTATAAATTGCCTGAATTTCATGCTCATCACTTTCATTACTGTTCTTTAAAGTTTCATCTATCTCCTCCACATTTGATTGGCCAGTTGCTAAATTTCAGCTTTCTTCATATAGCATGGAGCAGCCAGTACAAATCATTACATCACTGGGAATTTTCCCTGTTCTTCATGCTATATGTAAGAGTTGCTTGGTCATAAAAGGACCTGGTGGTCCTTTTAAAAGCTTGGAATACATTCTTATTTTGAATATTACTCTATCAGGCAGCTATTTACTGAGAACTTCTATGAGTCAAGAAATTAGTATTTATAACGAAACAAGGAATGTGAGAGAAGCAGCATTCTTTTGTGGTGGACTTCCTTCTGGGATAATATAGCCAAGTGGTCACTTTAAATAACCAGTATTAAACGTAATTTTAAACAATTTTTATAGGAAAATATCCTTATGAAGACTTCAAGGAAATAACTTTTGAAGCTTAAAAGAATTCCCAAGAAAGGTCACTATAAATTTAAGAAATCAAAATTCTATATATTGTTGACTTGTGTGGCTCTGCATTTAGAAGCCACCAAATAGCATTTTAAATGAAATACTATTATAATTTAGATCCAAAACATCCTCCAAAATGCTCATGTGCTCAGAAGCAAAGCTTTGGGAAGGGCACTGGATCAGGGGGCACTGTGCTCAGCATGGATTCGGCACCAGGGAGGTCAGCAGTGGCGTGTGCTCTTGGGAGGTGGGGCTGGACCCAGAGGTGTCGCATAACAGGTGTGACCTGAGAAGGTGCAGGTCCTCCAGACTCTGCTCTGCGCTGTCTCTTTCCGAGTCACTGGGACAGGAGCAGCTGCCCCCATCCAAACTTTCCTACCATGCTGTTTCTGCCTTAGAAATAGCCAGCCTTGGGATGAATTTTTTAAGAATTCATGTACCAAAACAAATCTCTCTTCCTTTAAACATTGCCGGTGTCAGGTATTGTGTTCCAGTGGTGAGAAAGTCACTAAGACAAATATAAATCAGTGGGAAATCACAATAGAAAATGCTACCCAAATAGGACTGCAAGATGGTTTGAGGTAGATTTTAGATAGTTGTAGGGCCGGGGATTTAGCTTGGCAGCATAAGCACTTGCCTAGATAGTTGTAGTTGAGATAGACAGACTATATAATCTTAAAGTTATAAAAACGAAAAATAACTCAATTTAATGATAAATAAAACATGATCCTTACCCATCTAGAGCTTATACTTTGATAGTTGAGTGTTGGCCCATTACACATTCAACACTATTATTTAGTCCACTTAAATATTTTTTTATTCCAAGTTCAACATTTATGGTACTTTTATGGTCATCTGCACACAGGTGCAGAGTCTCTGATCACGTTTCTAGTGGAAGATGAACAAGGCAACATTCCACCTACTTGGTTCGTCCACTGTACTCTGAACACTGTCCTTTTTGCAGTCTGCTTATTACCTTTTATCTCATTTTTGTGCTTTTTGTTGGTGACTTGATTATTTAAAATGGTTTCATTTGTAGTTTATAAATGTTGTGAAAACTTCCTAAACACAAGACTGTACTGTGCATTACAGAGGCAATCTGTGTGTTACATACACTTTATTCAAGCATGAGTTATAGAGCTGTTGGCCATGTGTACGACATTAATGAATCATTGACACTGTACATACAGAAAATGGGAAAAGAAATTTACCAATCAGTACATGTGATTGGGCTGGAAGGTGCTTGAGCATCTTTAGGGTGTTATGAAACTGAAAAAATGGCTCAGTTTGTGGATTCATGAACTGAAAATTGTGGAGCTAAGAAGCAAAGAAATTTGCAATGACAATATGCAGGGTTAGGAAAATATTACAGCCCTCTTGGCTAATGTTTTCTTATAAAGAAATGCTGCATATTATTCTTTGTAAGAAATATATATTACATGTAGTGTCCTTAAACAGAAACACACAAAAACCCAGGTAATGAATTGATTGCTTGATTTAAATGTGTCCAGGAGGAACCTAACCCTGTATTTCTCTTAGGAGCAATGGCTTGTATTCACCTATTCAGTGTGTATAGTGACTTTAGAGAACATATCTACCATGAGTAACAAAAACCAACTGTATATTCTTTGATACTCTGTAGTGTTTCTCAGTCAAGGTAATTTTGTACTCCATAGGACATTTGGCGTTTGATTACCATGGCTGGGTGTTGAGCAGGGGTATGAAGATGGAGCTATGAACACCTAGCAGGTAAAGGCCAGGGCTGCTAGTAAACTTCCTACAATGTGTAGGACACCTCTCACTAAAAAGAATAATCACCACCAAAACAAAATGTCAAAAATACCAAGGGTGAGAAACAGCTCTGTATCAAGTGTCTGCAAAGTACTTCTAATAAGGGGCAGATTGTTACTGTTTTTTCTTTTGTAAGCCAGTGATCTTCATAACTGCTAAGCTCTGCCCTTGGTACATGAAAGCTGTGACTGCCAGTACCTCCACTGATTAACAGGTGCAATTGTTTCCCGATAAACTTTATTTATAAAGCAGTCAGCAAGTTGAATTTGACCCAGCACTGTAGTTTGTGAACCCCTCCACAGCAGTGATTTGCAACTGTGGCTACTCATTAGAAGAATTCTGGAACTTTTAAACAGCGGTATTGTTTGAACTCATCTGTCCCAAATTCGGGGTTGATTGGTCTGGGATGAGGCCCAATACTGGTGTTAAAAGTGTCCCCCCATGCATTGGACTGTACAGCGAGTGTTAAGAACCACCATTCTGAAATACTGTTTGTGTACAGAAATTGCTGTTTGTGTACAGAAATGTTAACCCAGGGGAGGGGGCTCTTATCAGCCAGCAGTTCCTTCCTTTGCAACCTGGCTTTTGTCCCAGGCACTTTCCTAAAAGTTCCCAAATTACTGCCCTTTTATTAGTCCTTATACCTCTGAACCTTTGCAGGACTATTTGGGAACACTCCATAATTTTAGGTACCTTGAAACTTCTCATTCTTTTGCTTTGCCTTCTGCACTGCTTAAAACCTTTTGCTTCTTTTCCCACCTTTTGCACCTTAAATATAGGTGTTTCCCAGAGAGCTATTCTGGGCTTGTCTTTGACTAAATTGTCTAAACTGTTTCATGGTTCTACCTGTCTATAAACAATATTCGTACTGCTGGACACTAACACTGTGGGGCTAAGAACTTTAACTACTGGCCTGAACTTTCAGAAAGGCAATGCTGTGGTAAGGCTCCCTGGAGACTCTATTCTTGGTTTGATCATAGTTTTATAGATTATGCACAAAAGTAATTATTTATGAAACTAACTGAAAGGGTTTTTTCCCCATATATCAACTTCCACTGCACAAGAACTTTCACAAAGCATTTAAAAAACTATAATCTTTACTGTAGAACTATCTTACAGAAGAAACAATACCCCCAAATATTCATAGCTTTCAGAGTTACAGTGAGACACTCATCATTATCCAACATATTTATCTGGAAGATCTTGGCAGGAGACTGGTGGGGGCACATGCACACAGTATAACAGGTAAGAGTTGAAGAGATTCTGATTTCAAAAGATGGGAAGGGGTATGTTGTGTTTGTTTCCTAAGACTGATGTAACAAATTGCCACAACTTCTTGTTTCTAAACATGAGAAATTTGTTCTCTCACTCTTTGGGAGACCAGAAATTGGAAATGAAAGTACTGGCTGTACTGTGCCCCCTTTGGAGACTCTGGGGAGACTCCTTTCCTTGCCCCTGCCAGATTCTGGTCCCACTGGCATTCCTTAGCTTGTGACGGCATCCCTCCAGTCTCTGACTTCATGTCAGCTTGTTGTGTGTCTATGTCTTCCTCTCTTCCATCAGTGTCAAATCTCCCTTCACCTTTCTCTTATGAGGACACTTGTCATTGTATTCAAGGCCCACACAGATAATAAAGAATTATCTCCTGTCTAAAGGTCCTTAATTTAATTATATCTGCAAAGATCCTTTTTCCAATGAACATCACATTCACAAGTTCTGGGTTTGAGGACATGGACATATCTATTTGGGGCTACCCTCCCACCTACTGCAGCAGGGCTGAGGGGGGAGTTCTGTGAGTTTGTCTTTACTACACGTAGGTCTTCGAGAGAAAGAAGGAAAAGCATTTCCTGAAAGCCAAAGCTAACCACTGCAGCAGAGCATAGGGAGGGAGCATCCTGACCTCAGTGCAGAGAAATTTCTCCTTTGAAAGAGAAGTTCTTTCAAATGTGTAGATTGGCATAATGAGAGGCAGGGGGAGAACGCACAACCTCATGCTCTTCCTGCTCTCCTGTTGGTATCTCCTACAGGTTAAATCAAAATAGATGCTAGAGAAAAAGATTATCATTTATACAGTCCAAGAAGTGACAGCCAGAGAGTGTATCTGGACAGACAACCAGAAATCTTCTTGCACCATAGGGCATCGCCAATCCTGAGGAAGAGCAGAAAAGTCCTCATGTTAAGAGATTCAAATAATGCTGCTCTCACAAGTGCAGCCATAGGTTCAGGAGGTTGATTCTTCCTTGTATGTGAGAAACAAATGAGAACATGTTTCATTTTTTTCTATAATTTCAGAACATTACACATGGTGCTTGGAAATACTAATTACCTCTGTGTTTTGGGAAAAGAACTATAAGCAGAGAATAAACCACCCCAGTCTTTTCTGTCTATGGACACAACCCCGTTATCATAAGCATCATCACAATTGTATTTCTACTTCCCTTATATTCCTTTTTTCCCAAAAGCAATTTCAGAAACTCATGAAGAAAAGGTGTATTAGAAGGATGGTGAAATGGAAATGGA
Organism: Dinomys branickii; assembly: GCA_004027595.1. NCBI lineage: Eukaryota > Metazoa > Chordata > Mammalia > Rodentia > Dinomyidae > Dinomys > Dinomys branickii. Next base: position 130,550 of record PVLD010001027.1, on the reverse strand, counting down.
AAGGGTGAGAAAGTAAACATGTCAACTTCAGAGACTAGTGTTGCTGTGACTGGGCATCAGTGTGGTTCTGGCGGCCTCATTATGATCGCTTTGCCCTGCCCACCTTTCACTCCAACACAGCTTTGCTAATCTGGTCACAAGAGGCTTCATAAGGGGACTCCACAAGGGCAGTCTCCTGCTTCTATTCAAGGAACAGTCACATTCTACGATCAGAAATTACCATATAATTTCCACAGCTAATCACTTATCATGAAATAAAAATAAAAGAATGGGGTAAGGACTGAGGAGGAATGTGGAAAGACCAGAGAAAAGAAATGGCGGAGGTGGCAGCGACAGTGGGGGTGAGAGTGGGATGAGGTTAAGGTCAATGCCTCTTGGGACGACTACTTATTTTCAGCTGATGTCACCTTTTTCTACTTTTTAACTTGTTTTGTTGAAGAGATATGCACAATAAAATTTACCCACTTAGAGTGAACTGTTGATTATTTCTGACAAATGTTTACAGCTGTGAAACCCCCACCACAAACAAGACGTGGTACATTTCCATCACTGTCCAAGATATCCTCAAATCCTTTCATACCTGATCCCTTCCTCCCAGCGCTTGGCTCTAGCAACAAGAGAACTGGCTCTAATCAATATAGTTTATCAATATAGAATTTCATATACACACACATATGCATTGTATGTGTATACGTGTATGTAGTGTTTGTGTGTGGCTGGTTTCATTTAGCATAAGGTGTTTGATATTCGTGCATGTTATTATAGGTATCATGGTTCCTTTTCCATGGTGAGTAATTACTCAAGTGTTGAATTACTATTATTTATTAATCTATTCACCAGTTGATGAACATTTTAGTTGTTTCCAGTTTTTGAAAATTATGGACAAAACTTAAATCATCTGAATCTAAACCTTTGTGTGAGCATACATTTATGTTTGCCTTGGGTAAATACCTTACTGAGTAAGATTCATGGGTAATATGGTAATGCATGCTTGACATTGTCACACACCACCAAATTGTTTCAAAATTGACTGTAATAGTTAGCTGTTTCATGAGCTGGAGTAAGAAACACCCAGCCGATTGACTTAACACAGTTCTGGGTGTGACTGAATGATGAACTGAAGAAGAAAGACACACCCTAGGTGTGAGTGGCACCAAGAAATAGGCTTGTGGCCTGAATGGAATAAAACAGAAAAGAAGGAAGTTTCACTCTGGTTTCTTTGGAGGTACTTCAGTCTTTGCCATTGCCCTAAACATAGCCTCCTTCCTGGCTTTCAGTGCTCTTTTCTACCTCCCAGTGCAGACCCTTTGGCTTTTGGATACAGAACTGCACAGGATTCTACAGTTAGCAGCAGGCCTATACTTCTGGTTGGACCCTTCAGATGTTCAGAGTACAGTCAGTGCTTTTGCATTTTTCAGACCTGATGCCACAGGCAGCCACTGTAGAACTATCTAATAAGTCTCACATACAGTATGTATTAATACTGTTCATGAATGCTTATGCTTGAGAATGATTTGGTTTGCAAACAAAAGCATTCAGCAAAATTTTGCTGCCATTTGTGAAAGAGAATCTGGTGATAAACATGACCCAGGCCCAAATACAGAAGTGGCCATCTTCCCCAGAATCTTGGAGCAAGTTAAGTTCGTGAACTGAGGTATCACTGTATATATAAATTTAAATCTGTTACTTAAGTGAACTCTGTACACTGACCATAATATTTTTTTATTAACCATACTATTTTTAACAGTTTTTATTAGTACATATTTGCAGTACATAATGCTCACTGTGGGGAGCTGGCACGTGCACGGGTTGTCCTTTCACTCTGTTCACTGGTACCTTGGCTGTGTAGAAGTTTTTGACAGAATCCCATTTGTTGACTCTCTTGACGTTATTTCTTGTGCAACTGGGGCTCTGTTCAGAAAGTTCTTGCCTATGGCTACGTCTTCAGAGTTTTACCTATTTTGGCTTTCAGCAGATGTTTCTGTTTTAATATTTATATATTTAACCCATTTTTATTTTGTTTTAGTGCATCGTGAGAGATATGGGTCCAGATTGGATCTTCTGCATGTGGAGAGCCAGTTTTCCCAGCACAAGTTATTAAAGAGCCCGTACTTTCTCCAGAGAAGTGTTTGGCCCTTTCCTCACAGATCAGATACCTGAATGTGCATGAGGTTGTTTCTTCATCCTCTGTTTTGTTCCACTGATCTACACGTCTGGTTTTGTGCTAGTACAGTGCTGTTTTTACTGCAGTCACATTATGATATAAGTGAAAACGTGGTATTGTGCTCCGTACTTTACTCTTGCGGTCTAGTATTGTTTTTGCTATTCTAGGTCTCTTCTAGTTCTACATAATTTTTTTGTGTGTGTGTGGTACCGGGCATTGAACTCAGGAATCTTGAGCTTACCAGGCAGTCACTTATGCCACTGACCTATCTCCCCAGCCCTTCCACATGAAGTTTAGCATTATGTTATTCAGGTTTGTGAAGAATGCAGGGCTGGGGAGATAGCTCAGTGGAATAAACGCCTGCCTGACAAGCTCAAGGTCTTGAGTTCGAGCCCCAGTACTGCAAAATATATATATATATAAATAAATGAAGGCTATGCAGAGTAAGTTTGGGCCAAGTAAAATAGGAAAAGAAGTATTACACACTGTACAGTGTGAGGGCAGCCACCATGGGAGAGTGTGAAGAATGCTGTTGGTATTTGATTGGGATTCCATGAAATCTACGTACCAGTTTTGGAAGTATGGCCATTTTGACAGTGTTTGTTCCTCCTACCCAGGAAAAGGGGATATATTTTCACTTTCTGATGTCCTCCCTGAACTCCTTTTTCAGAGTACTATAGTTTTCAATCTAGAGATCTTTTGCTCCCTTTGTTAATTCCTAAATATTTAATTATTTTTCATACTGTTGTAAATAGTATTGTTTTACTAATTTCTTTATCTGTGAGTTCTTTATTGGTGCACAGGAACGTTATTGATTTCTCTGTGTTGATTTTGTATCTCGATATTTGACAATTCTAGGATTTTTCAGGTGACTTTTTGTCTATTCTGTTTAGATGTTCTTGGCATTAACTATAACTATCAGTTTTATTTCTCTCTCATGCCTGATTGCTGTGTCTATTGTTCAGGAACTCTACTGAGCAGGAGTGGTGATAGCTGAAGTTCTTATCTTGTTCCTGACTGTAGAGAGGTAGTTTTCAGTTTCTTCCTATTTGATATGATGTTGGTCACTGGTTTATTATAAATGCTTTTTTTCAGACTGAGATAAGGATTTTCTATACTTCTTCAAAGTTTTTATCATGAATAGATATTAGAGTTTGTCAAAGGCTTTTTCTGTATTCAGATGATCATATGACTTTTGTCCTAGCTTCTGTTTATGTGATGTACTACATTTATTGATTTGCATATAGTAAGACATTGTTGCCTCCCTGGGATGAAGCCTACCGGTCATGATGATCTTTCTTTTATTTTGTTGTATTCTGTTTGCCAGTGTGTTGTTGATCATTTTTGTATCTATGTTCATTAAAGAGATTGACCTACAGTTATCTCTTTTTTGGTTAGGTCGCTATCTGGTTTTGGAGTTAGGTAATGCTGGAATCCAGGAATGACTCTGAGAATACTCTTTCAACTTTTTAAAGATTTTGAGGAATATTGGTGTTAGGTCTTCCCTGAACTCCTTTTAAAATTCAACAGCGAATCCACTGGGTCCTAACCTTTTTTTAAATTGGTACGGTTTTTTTTAAATTACTGCTTCAATTTCATTGACTGTTATTGATTACTCAGGGCTTTTATATCTTGTTGGTTGGGTTTTACTAATTTATATGTATCTAGGAATCTATCCATTTCTTCTGGATTCTCCAATTTCTGGGACTACGGGTTTTCAAATTAGTTACTAATAATCTTCTGAGTTTTGATGGTTTCCATTATGATTTTTCCTTTTGCATTTCTAATTACATTGATTTGAGTCTTTACTTTTTGGGGTAACATTAGTTAGGGTCTGTTTTCTTTTTCTTTGTATCACTTTTTAATCTAAATTTCATTGATTTTTGTTCTGATCTTTATAATTTCCTTCCTTCTACTACCTTTGGACTTATATTGTTGCTTTTTTTCTAAGGCCATTAACTTAATTGGGCTCACTTGGTTTTTCTGATATGGGCACTCATAAATTTAATCTTGGGGCTACTTTCATTGTGTCTTACAAGTTCTTGCATGTTTTACTGGCATTATTATTTGGTTCTAGGAACTCTAATTTCTTTCTGGATTTCTTCTGTGTCCCACTGATTATTTAAGAGAGTTTTCTTTTAATTTTCACATCTGTAAACTTTCTGTGAGTTTTTCAACATTGATTTCTAGTTAATTACACTATGATCTATTAACATGTATGAGATAATTTTGATTCTTTTTGTTTATTTGAGTGTGTCTTATGGACAAACGTTATTTATTTAGAGAAAGTTTTGTGTGCTACTGAGATGTGTATTTTGTTTTTAGTTGGAACACTATAGACCCTTATTAAGTCCATTTATCCCAAAGTGTGGTTCAACTCTGATATCTCTTTGTTGATTTTTTTTCTCTAGTTGATGTATTTGCGACACTAGGGTCTTGCGGTCCCCCACTATAACTGTATGGGTTTTTATGTGATCTTTATTGTCAAGAGGTGTTTGTTTTATGAAGTTAGTTTAGCCAGTGTTCAGTGCATATGTTTATGACTATCTCTTCCTGTTAAATTGTTTCCTTAGCCAGTATGTAGTGATTTTCTTTGCCTCTTGTGATGTTTCACTTACTGTAAATTTTGCCTGAAAATAGAGTAGCTAGTCCTGCTTGTATTTAGGCCCCTGTTGCATGAAATATTGTTTTTCTATCCTTTGAATTTTAGTCCATGCAATTGCTTTTAAATTATATGTATCTCTTGTATACCATATACCATTTGGTTTCTTTTTTTTTTTTTAATCTAATCTGTGTTTTTTGTTTGGGGAATTGAGAACTTTCACATTGAAAATTATCACTGAACTGCATTGACTTATTCTTGTCATTGCATCATTTTCCTACTGCTGATTGATTTTTTTACTGCTTAGCTGCTCACCGTGCCTCGTGTATCCATTCCATTAGAGGTTTGACTTTGTTGTCTTCATTGTTGCTTTCTAGGGTGTCCTTGAGAGTTTTTTGAGTGCTGGTTTGGTGGTCTTGAATTTCTTAAGGTGCTTTTCGTCATAGAAAGTCTTATTTCTTAGGAAGTAGGGCAATAGATTATTCCCTCTCTCTCTCTCTCTCTCTCTCTCTCTCTCTCTCTTTTTTTTTTTGGTCTTTTTGAGACAGGGTTTTGCTGTGTAGTTCAGGCTGACCTTGAGCTCACTTGGTAGCCCAGGCTGGCCTCAAACTTGCAACGACCTCCTGCCTCAGCCTCCTGAGTGCTGGAATTACAGGCGTGAGCCACAATACCCAGCTAACAGATTATTCTCAAGTGGGACGATCAAGAAATGAAGGGAGAGAGAAGAAGGGAAAGGACAAGGGCTTTTACAAAAGGAATTGGGATTTGTTATGTGCGTGTATCTACTCTATGCAAGGAATGTAAACATTATGTAGTACAAATATCCTTTTCAAAAAGGGATCAAGTAATGGGTGCACGTAGGAGGGAATGAAGGGAAACCGGATGAATTAAGGAATAAAACGCGTTATATACATATACCAACTTCCCTCAAGGCATGAAAACATGTACCACACTCATGTGCTAACAAACTAAAATGATCCCTTATTTCGCCGTCAATTTTGAAAGATAACTCTGCGGGATGAATCAATCTGCGCTTGAATTTGTTTTCTTTTAGGGCTTGAATCGCTGCACTCCACGCTCCACTGTTCTTAAAGCTCCTGTTGTGAAGTTTGTTGTCATTCTCATGAACTTATCTTTATGAGAGATTTGGTGCTTTCTGTAACCGACTTTGAGATTCTGTCCTCCTGTTGAACTTCTGGGATTTAACTATGTTGTGCTGCAGAGAAGTTTGGGCTTCTACATGTCTTGCTTGTCTGTATGCTAAAATTCTTTTTCTATATTTGCAATTTCTTTTGCTATTAGTTTTGTAAACACTTTTTTATTAGCACGTATTTGCCATACATCATGAGCACATTTATCACAGGGGGTTGGTGGCTGTCATAGTATGTCTGAATTCTTTTTTTCCCCTTTTCTTTCCCCTCCCTTCAACTCTTCTTCCCCTACCATTTACAAAGGCTTTGTTTCCAGTTTTTCACTTCCATTCTCTTTTTTCAAAGTCCTTTTCTCTTCCCCTTCCCAGCTCCTTTGCTGCCCTTCACATGTGACCGTGTTCTTCCTATTTCCTGTTGTCTATGCGCCATTTTGCTCCTTATTTATCCTTCGGGTTTCTCACACAAAAGAAATAATGTGTTGTTTGAGCCTGTATGTTTGATTAGTTTTACTTAACATTATGATCACAGGGTGCATCTGTTTGCCTAATGCTATTGTGAGAGGTATTATTTCCCAGATTTCTTGATGCTACTGTGAAAGGTATTATTTCCCAGATTTGTACAGGAATGCTATTGATTTTTGAGTATTGACTTTATATCCTGCTACATGACCAACCTGGGTTATTAATTTTAGGAGCCTTTTGGTGGAGTTTTGGGGATTTTCTCTGTAGAGTATCATATCATCAGCAGATAATGGTAATTTAACTTCTTTCTTTTCTATCCATATTCTTTTTATTTCTTTCTCTTGTCTAATTGCTCTCGCTAATGTTTCCAGAATTATATTTCACTATGGTGATAGCAGGCATTCTTGTTTTGCTCCTGATTTTATAGTGGAAGCTCTCAGTTTTTCACTATTTAGTGTGATGATTTCTGTGGGTTTGCATAACCTTTATCAGATTGAGATAAAGACATTCTATTCCAATTATCTGTAGGTTTTTAAACACATCATGAATGAGTATTGGACTTTGTCAAATGTTTTTCTGCAACTATTTAGATGAGCATATGGTTTTCTTCTTTGGTTCTGTTAATGGGGTATATTATACTTATTGATTTGTGTATGTTGAGCTATCTCTGAATCTGTGGGATTAATCCTGCTTGGTCATTGTGTATTAACTTTTCAGTGAGTTTTTGTATTTTATTTGCCAGTATTTATTGATGATTTTTACACCTGTGTTCATTAAGGAAACTGGCCTCCAGTTCTCTCTTTTAGTTGGATCCTTCTCTGGTTTTGGTATCAGGATAATGCTGGCTTCCAGGGTTGAATTTGGAAGTATTGCTTCCTTTTCAATTTTGTTAAAGAGTTTCAAGAGTAGGTCTTCTTTAAAGTTCTTGTAGAATTCAGCAGTGAATTGTTCAGGACCTGGGCTTTTTTGTTGTGTTTTTTTCTTGTTGGTGTTAGCTTTAAAAAAAAAAAAAATCTCAACTTCATTGACTGATTATTTAGGATTTTTCTATCTTCTTGATTCCACTTAGTAATTCATATGTATCTAGGGATATGCCCAATTCTTCTGAGTTTCCCATCTTATTAGAGTACAGGCTCTCAAAGTAGGTGCTGATGATTTGGATTTCTGTAGGATCTGTTGTGATTTTATCCCTTTCATCCTTAATTGTGTGGTTTGGGTCTTTTTCTTTTTTCTTTTCTTTTGATATTGTTAGTTAAGAGTTTGTCTATTTTATTTAATCTTTGAAAGAACCAACTATGCAAACATATGGAAATTAAACAATATCCTCTTGAATAATCAGTGAGTCACAGAAGAAATCAAGGAATAAATTGATAGTTCCTAGAATCAAATGATAACACCAGTACAATTTACCCATGCCTAAGGAACACAATGATAGCAGCACTAAGAGGGCAGTTTACAGTGGTGAATGCTCAAATCAGAAAAATGGAGTGAGCTCAAATAAAAAAGATAGCTATGCACCTCAAGGTCCTAGAAAAACAAGAGTAATCAAAATTCAAAGCCAGCACGAGGGAGGCAAACATAAGGGTTAGAGCAAATATTAATGAAATGGAGACTTAAAAAACCATACCACAGGCTGGGGATATAGCTCAGTATCACTGCACTGGCCTGCCAAGTGTGAGGTCATGAGTTCTATTCCCAGTACCAAAAAAGAAAGAAAGAAAGAAAACAATACCAGGAATCAATGAATCAAAGAATTGATTCTTTGACAAAATAAACAAAATCAACAGACTTCTAGTTAATCTTAACAAAAATGAAAGAAAAGACCAAAATCCATGCAACGAGAAATGAAAAAGATGAAATCACAACAGGTTCTGCCAAAACCCAGATCAATGATAACTACTTTGAGAACCTGTACCCTAATAAAATGGCAAATTCAAGAGAAATGAATATGTTTCTAGTTACATGCGATATACTATAGCTAAATGAAGAGGATGTAAAAGTATTGAATAATTCAATATCAGTCAACAAAATTGAAGAAGAAAAACTACCATCCAACAAAAATCTAGGTTCTGATGTATTCACAGTCAAATTCTACAAAATGTTTAGAGAAGATCTAACACCAATACACCTCAAAATATTTAATAGAGTTGAAAGGAAGGCAGTATTATATGCCCAAAATTATTTCTGTAAACAAGCATTGTCCTGATTCCAAAACCAGATAAGGACCCAAGCAAAAAAGAGAACTACAGGCAAATCTCTTTATGCAGAATTCCTCAGTAAGGTACTGGCAAACAAAATGCAACAAGTTATCAAAAAGATCATACATCATTACTAGGTAAGATTCATTTAAATGTCCAGTCATGGTTCAACATACAGTTACCACATGATGATCTGAATAGATGCAGAAAACACCTTTGGCAAAATCCAACATTAAGTTCTGGTTAAAATCCCTAAAAATAGGTATAGAAGAGTTTACCTTAATCTGATAAACATCATCTTTGACAAACCAATGGCCAACATCATATTATATTGGGAGAAGCTGAAAGTTTTACCTTTAAAGCCAGGAACAAGACATTGATGGCAATTATCATCATTCCTGTTCAGTACAGTTCTTGAAACATTAGCCAGAGCAATCAGACAAGAAAAAGAAATAAAAGGTAAATGGATAAGAAAGGAAGAATTTAAATTATTATTATTTGCTGATGACATGATCCTGTACATAGATGACCTAGAAAACTACTGAAAGACTCCTAGAATTAATAACCAAAATTTAGTAGCATATCAGGACACAAACTCAGCATTAAAAATGAACAGTATTCCTTTGCACCAATAATAAACTTACTGAGAAAGAAATTGGAGAAATAATATATTTCACAATATTATCAAGAAAAACATGATACCTAGGAATTCACCTAAGGAAGTACAAGACTGTTACAATAAAAACTACAGTACTCTGACAAAGAAGATTGAAGAAGATATCAAAAAATGGGAAGATATCCCTCTTTGCTAAAGAGGCAGAACCAATATGGTCAAAATGGCTGTACTTCCAAAAAGTGTTGTACAGATTTAATGTAGTCACATTCAAAATACCAATAGTATTCTTATCAGAATTAGAGAAAAAAAAAATCCTACAATTTATACGGAGCTGAGAAGACCTAGAATAGCAATTACGGGCAGAAAGGGCAAAGTAGCAGACATCACAAACTCAGATTTCAAGTTATATTACAAAGCTACAGTGATAAAAACAGCATGGTACTGGCATGAAAAACAAGCAACAAACCTACTTATGGCTCAGTGGAACTGAATAGAAGATGCAGAAGTAGCTCTAGGCACACTCAACTACCTTATCTTTGAAGAAGGGAAAATACTTTGCTGGAGGAAAGATACCCTCTTTAACAAATGGTGCTAGGAAAACTGGCTAACCAAATCTTAAAGAATAGACCTACACCCATATCTATTGCCAGACACTAAAGTAAAATAAAAGCTGATTAAAGATCTAAGTACTGAAATAAACACTTGATCTGCTAGAGAAGACAAAATAGTCAAATTATCAAAGACACAGGTGTAGCCAATGACTTTCTGAACAGAAACCCAGTTCATAAGAAATAATACCACAAATCTACAAACAGGATTTCCTCTAATTAAAAAAAAAACTTCTGCACTGCAATGAAACAATCAACAGAATAAAAAAACAAGCTAAAGAGTGGGAAAAAATTTTGCCAGCTACTCCTTGGATAAATGACTGACATCTAGAATATACAAAGAACTCAAAAAACTAAGATCCCCCTCCCTGTCTTAGCTATTTTTCTCTTTCTTGAGACAAAATTCCTGACACCTAAAGTTAAAGGAGGAAAGGTTTATCTTGGATCACAGTTCATAGAGGCTTCAATTCATAGTTGGCTGGCTCCAAGGCAGTGGCACAAGGCAGCGGGGCATCACAGGGGAGAAAGTTCATAGTGGAGAGGAGGTAGGAAACAGCAAAGCAGCAAAATAGCAAGCAGCAAGCAGAAAGTGAGCACAACAACCCACTTTCTGTCTCTTATATTCTATCCAGGCTGCCTGCCCTTAGGGCAAGGAGTACTCACATCCGTGGTAGGACACCCTTAATCCTAGCATTGCACCATGAATCGATCTCAGCATCACACACCTAGATTCAGCCACCTCCAAAAAGCTCCATTTATGACCACATGAGGCTTTGGGGGGCATCTAGATGCAACCCATAACACTCCAAATTTAAAGACCCAATCACAAAATGGGCATATGAAATGAATAATCATTCTCAGATAGAGAAATACAAATGGTCAATAAATACATGAAAAATGTTCAAAATTGTTGATTGTTTGAGAGATGCAAATTAAAACAATACTGTGACTCCATCTTTTTCCATAAAGGATGGTCATCTTCCACTAATCAAATAACAAATGCTGGAAAAACTGTAGGGAGAGAGGAATCCTTCTTTATTGTTGGTAAGAGTGTAAACTGGTACAACCACTGTGGAAACCAGTACAGAGATCCCTCAAATAAGTGAAAGTATAGTTTCCATCTGATCCAGATATTCCTCTTCTAAGTATCTTCCCAAAAGAGTAAAGACATCATATCAGAGTGATACATGTCTACAGCAGCACAGCTCACAATAAGTAAATCTTGTAAGCGGTCTATGTGTTCATCAACAATTGAATGCATAAGAAAATGTATTTCTGCACAACTGAGTGCTACTCTCACATAAACAAGGACAAGCTAGAGTCATCTGTAGAAAAATGAATGCATCTTGAGATCATAATGTCAAGGGAAATTAATCGGTCACATAAGCTTACATATTACATGGGGAAACCCAAAATATAACTAAATTATGAAATAAAAGGTAGACAATAAGAAATAGTGAGATGTGTCATTAGCTTATTGGAAAGGAACCTAGAGATGGATCGATCGGGGAAGGGGTTGGAGGGAAACGAGATGAAAAAAGCAAAGAGTTGTGAAGTGTCGGGTACTTGTGCCAAGTCCCTACAAGGGATGTGATCATTATGTAGTAGAAACACAAATATATATTATCTTCAAAAGAATAAGCACATTTAATAAACTCCTAATCAATCTTACCAAATCAAGGGAAGAAAAGATCCAAATCTATGAAGTTCAACATACAGACAGAAAAACCACAACTGATTCTGCTGAAATCTAGACCTCGTATTACAAGAGAAAGGGTCCAAAAGTTCTAGCGAAGGAAAGGGGGGGAAGAAAAAGGCTTTAAAAAATTAAGAAATGCCCCATATCTGTGCCAATTCCCCACAGTGAGTGTAATCATGATGTACTACAAAAATATGTCACTAAAATTTTTTAAAAGAAAAAGTAATAACATTAAGTATATCATAGGGCTTTGTAAGAATTGAATTACATTCCATAATATGTAAAGTTTCTGCTACCTAGCAGACACTTGGTGAATCCTCTTCCTGGAACCTTTCTCCCTCCAGTAAAGTGCTCCAAAGAGTTGATGGCACAAGTGAGAAGGCATCTTGGAGAGAATAGTTGCAGGACACATAGGGTCACCAGGGGAATTTCAGAGAGTTACAGAGTAAACAAGGGATTTAAGCAGGATGCAAAGATCATTCTTTGGGAGACGAAGGAAGGGGGAAGGTAGTAGCATACATACCAGGAAACATGTGTAGTGGTTAAACACAGTTTGCAGGATTGCTTAGGTTTGCTGCCCAGCTCACTCAGTTATAAGCTATGTGAATGTGGGCAAATTATTGGGCTTCTCTATGACAACGTAAATAAGAGAGCAGAGCAAGGCCCAAGGGATGTAAATAAGCCTTGAGCCTGGGAAAACAAGTTCAGATTTGGAGAGTGAAATATCACAAGAACACACACCAAAGAAATCTTGCTAGAAATACTAACTTGGATGATGGTTCTTATAAGTGAAGAGTGGATGTCAAAGTATCTGTCCAGAAAGATGGAAACCAAAGGTAGAGTTTGGGAGTTAAGAAAAGTAAATAAAATGAGGAACAACAATTTATGACAGTAGAATAGTGATGAGACAATAAGGATATTAAGAGATCACAAGTGATCAAGAGGATCCAAGTCATTGTGGATGGCATAGATTAGAAATGGCTTGAACAGGTTTTTGTGACTTGTCCCAAAGATATCTACCAGCCTGAAAGCAGCAAAGAGTGAAAACAGTACACAATTCACTGAGAGACTAGAATGTTTGGTAAAATATGTAAAAGATTCTAGATTGAGGAATCATTAAGATGGTCAACCACTGAGAATATATCCATACTGTGAAGCTAAGGAATGACATGCTCATGAACATCTTTAATTGCTTAAGTAGAAAAAATACTTTTTGAGTGACAATTTTAAATGAATGTCCAGGGGGATCATACAGAGTGAAACAGAGGGAAAAGTTAAAAATGCGATGGCTCAGATATCTGGTTTGTTGATGATAACTAAAATGCAGATGGGGTTGAATGGATGGATGGAATAATGTCAAATGTGATACTCTCCAATCATGGGGAATTCTAAAGCTGAGAATTTCCTGGTAGAGAACTTTGGGGTCTGAGGAATATCTGAGTGAGAGTAGGGATGGGAGAGCCAGTAAATGAACTGATTCAGAGAGGTAATGCTGAGAAGTACAAGGCTGGGTGTGCACATGAAGATCCTCACTTGGGGTGAGGAAGAGTCAAATCCCCAAGAAACCTAGAAGCATGTTGCAGAGATTTCCCAACTGCATCACTTTCACAGACAATCCTGAGAATCAGTGACAGATCTATATTCATCGGAATATTTCCTTGGCCTTACCTTTATTTAAAGCTAATTGTACTTTTGCATTATCTTCTATAATTAATGTCATCTCAGTGCTCACAGCACACACACATCCAGTGCTCCAGATAATACCAAGCTAGCAAAGCCCAGCTCTCAGTATCCTCCCACATAATCTCACATGTCAACAGCCTGTTTGGACAGTTCTTGCCCTTGCTTGGGACATAATTGTAGGACTCGAGTGAATGGAAAACAAAATGCCCCGCACTCTTGCCTCTATGAGTCCATTGTAAGATGAGAGGAAGAGTTTGCCCATATTTCAGTGCAGTTGTAGAACATACATCGGCTTTTCATTTAAAACACTAATTTATGTTTTCATTTTTTACTTATTTTCAATGTGATCCTTAGAATTCTTAAGCAGAAGTACACAAGCTTGTGGAAGACCCTTTAAAAATGAGTCACTGACAGCTCTATGATGGTCTTTCCTCCCTTTTTGCCTCTTTCTATTTTCTAGAGTGTTGGGTGCACATGAATTTGGATAATGTTCATAGGAAAACTTGAGCACCAGTCTTCAGAATTAAGCTTAAGTTTACCAGGTTCCGTGGTACATCATGTACCATGATGAAAAGAAAAAAAAAACCCTTACCAATGTCTACTTCAAAAAATTTTAATATTTATTTACACAGGATAAATTTCCTGCTTTCAGTGAAAACAGCAAAATTTTACCACTTAATATCCCATTTCAAGTAATTTTTAGTACATATACAAACACCCTAAGGGGTAAGATGACTGTGTGGATAATTCAAGTTTCAAACAGGGATTCTGAGAAAATATTTTATAGCTTATGTGGTCCAGACTGACTGTCTCCATTAAATACATTTATTGGACAATTGCTTTAATTTTCCACTTTCCTTTTCCGGTGAAATAATGTACAATATGTCCAAAATGGCTGGGAAGAATCATGGGGTTTATGCATGTAAATGCAGCATTGCTGTTCAAAAAAGGACAGAATATGTTTAGAACTATTTATATTCTGGGGAAGCTTTGAATTTGTATATATTATGTGCACAGAAAATAATTCATTCTGAGGATATCTCATGTTGTGTGCCAAACCAAGTGACCTTTGGATAGTGATGTCATGCCTATTCACATCAGTAGAAGCTGCAGATACCAGAAGGACCAAACACTGATGCCAAGAATGCATGGAATGGTTTCAATGGAGCATAACCGCACAATTGTTTTATGGAAGAAAATTGAAAAGATCTAGAGAACAGGAAAAGGGTGTGGTGTCTGTAAAAATGAAAAACTTTATTCATAGATTCAAATTTATGCTTAACATGAATTGGATGAGATATATAATTCTCAGCTTTCAGGCAAAAGTTGGAAACAAGTTAAATAGTGATGGTACGTTCAGTGTAATCTGGCAAATCTAGAATTTTCTTTTCTGTCATCTCAAGTATTCTTATCACCAGTTGTTTCTTTTACAGTGGATAAAAAGAATATATTACTTGTTTTAACCAGTGTTTTTGAAATTTCCTTCCTATCTCCTTTTTAAGACTTCATTTTGTTCTACAATCACTGAAAACCAGTACACTTACTACTGTATGAGTACATAAGTTCGGGTCAATTGAATGGTGCAATTTCTTGACATCATTGTCACCCCAAAGACTCTCTGTTGTGTTAAGTTCAAATAAAAGTGCCTCACTTACATCATCAATCACTTAAGGTTGTTCCACATTTAGTTTTGTAATTTCCAGTTCAGAATGCTTTCCAATGGTCCCTCCATTCCACATATTTAATGGCTCCTTTCTTACTTTTTTATTACATGTAATCTATTTTATTATTCCCTAAGGCTGTTGAATTCTTGTTTGAATTTGCCTAGTGTCTTCATTTGTGGACTAATACTTTCATATTTACCCCACTCCCACACTTGTTATGGATCTTCTTGGAATCATTTACCAAATAGCATCATGATTTGGACTGGTTGCTTTTTAGATTTGATGTCATCTTAGGGCTTTTCTTTGCTCTGCACCTGGATTGGATGGAGCTAATATTTCTGGGACCCTTCATCCTTCCTTTGATTACTTTTTTTTTTTTTTTGCTGTAGTGTATTTTCAAGCAACTACTTCTGAAAAGATATATGAGATGAAATGTTCTGAGACTTTACAAGTTTGAAATGTGTTTAATTCTGCTCTCCTCTCTAAAAAGTTGACTTAGTGCAAAATTCTAGGTTGAAAACAATTTTCTTAGAACTTCTTAACATAATAAAAAGAATTTATTTTGAAATATCCACTGTTAACATTATACTCAGTATTGAAAGATTGAAATCTTTCTTCTTAAGAACTGGAACAAGCCAAGATTCTTTGCATTTTCCATTTCTATTCAACTTTGTTCTGGAAGTGTTAGCCAGAGAAATTAGAAAACAAGATTAATTTAAATCCATCCAGAGGACAAGAGAGGAGGGGAAGCTATCTATTCATAGATGACATGGTCTTATACGTGGGGAATCCTAAAAACATTCGGAGCAAAGAAATGAATTTTTCAATGCCACAGGATACAATATCAACACACAAAATCCAGTCATATTTCTGTACATTAGCAATGAACAATCCAAAAATGAAATGAGGTAAAAAATTCCATTTATAATATCATCTAAAAGAATAAATGTAGTACCTAGATTACTTACAACATCATCCAGAGGGATAAATATAGTACTTAGAAATAAATTTAACTAAACAAGAGGAAAGACTTGTGCACTGAAAACTATAAAATGTTGCTAAAAGAAATTAAGAAAGGACAAAATGAATGGAAAGACAATATTTTACTCATAGATTAGAATGAATATTGTTGAGATGACAAGACTTTTCAAAATAATTTAAAGATTCAATATAACCTTTATCAACATTCATGAAGTCTTTTTTCTCTAGAAATGGAAAAGGCAATCCTCAAAATTATGAAATTGCAAGAGACTCTAAATAGCCAAAAATGATACTGAGAAAAAACAAAGTGGGAGTGCTCACATTTCTCAATTTCAAAATTTTCTACAAAGCCACAGTAATGAAAACAGTGTGCTACTGGCACAAAGACAGACACAGACCAATGAAATAGAATTACGAGTCTAGAAATAAACCCATAAATCTATGGTCAATGAATTTCAAGAAGAGTATCAAGACCATTCAATGGAATAAAATAGTCTTCAACAAATTGTGCCAGGATAACTGAAATTCCACATGCAAAAGAGCAAAGCTAGATTCTTACTTCACTTTCTATCCCATATGCAAAATAATGAGATGAGACTCTTACTTCATATGCAAAAATTAATTCAAAATGGATCAAGCACATAAGTGGGGATGAAAATTATAAAACTTAATGAAAGCATAGGGACATAAAGAGGGGCTAAAATTTGAGTCACTTGTAGGAAAAGTGAACTAAGTGAGATGCACAAGTTTATATTTCACCTGATTTCTCTTACCTGAGAAACTCAAATTATAAATGAGCAATGTAAAAGATAAATAATAGTAAACAGAAAGACAGATTTTTTTGCAAATGGGGAGAGGACCAAGGTATGAGAGAGGGGATAGGGGAATGGAAAGAGATGTGAAAAGTATTAAGATGTGGTATGTGCTTGTACCAACTTCCCATGGTGAACGTGATCACTACATACTGCAAAATTAAAATAAAATGATAAAAGTAAAAATTACAAAAATAGGCTAAATCTTGATACTTTAGAATTGGCAAAAGTCTCTTGGATAGAGCACCAAAAGCACAGTGAAAGAAAAAAATAGTTAAACTGGATGTCACCAAAAATGAGTCTTTTTAATGAATCAAAGGACAGTCTTGAAAGTGAAAAGATAACCCATGGAATAAACAAATATTTGCAAGCCATTACTTTGTTTTATTTTTTACTGTTTTATTTTTTATTTTTTTGGCGGTACTGGGGATTGAACTCAGGACCCTGCGCTTGCTAGGCAGGCACTTATTCCACTGAGCTATATCCCCAGCCCCTAACCTATTACTTTGATAAAGGTTTATCATCCACAAAACATAAAGAATTTTTACAACTAAAAAACCAAAAGGTAAATAATTTAATTTAAAAATAGGCAAGTAGAGGCTAGACATGGAGGTGTATACCTGTAATCCCAGCATTTGGGAGGCAGAGGTAGGAGGATCGCAAGTTTGAGTTCAGTTTGGGCAACTTAGTAACTTAGCAAGACCTTGTCTCAAAATGAAAAAATAAAAAACTGCTAGGAATGTAGCTCAGTGCAAGAATGCTGGCTTTAATCTCTAGTACTACTAAAATAAAGTAAAATAAAATAAAATAAATTTTAAAAGGCACACAGGCATAACAATGGACCTGAGTGGACATTTACTCACCAAAACTATAAAAATGGTCAGGAAGTTTCTAAGAAGACACTTGGTGTCATTTAGTCATTAGAAGAATTCAAATGAAAACCAGTCACATATCACCTCACGCCCACAAGGATGATCATGGTTTAAAAATAAAAGAAAAATGTGAAAAAAAATGTGTTGGCAAGGATACGGAGATATGAGAACTTCCAAGCACTGCTATGGTGAAGTGAAGTTCATGCTGTTTATTTTATTATAATTGTTGTTAAATGGGGGGGAGCGGTTAAAGTACTTGTGGTGGTTGATCTCCTTTGCAAACTTGGCTAGAGTATGATGTTTAGTTACTGAATCAAAAACTAAGGTACGTGTTGCTGTGAAGGTATGGTGTAGAAGTCCTTCACATCTGTAATTGACTCTAGAGTCAAATGAAAACCTTTAAGTATAGGAGATGACTTTGGGTGGGCCTTATGTACATGGACCATGTCCCCACAATGTATGTAATTGTATTCTGGAAATATGTATTAATAAAAATGAAATTTTGAAGAAAAAAGATTCCCTTAAAGTATTGAAGGCATTCTTCCTAACCTTTAGTTGTTGAAGAAAATTTTGATGCCTGTCTGATCACTCTTTGATTCTGTCCTTTGGAGCTGTATTTATTTCTCTTTAGTGGCCCTTGTAATCTTTCTTCTTTTGGTTTTGGGATTCAACAATAAAAGGTGACTTCTAGTACTTTTTCTTTCATTGACAAGGTAGGGAGTTTTCTGATTCAAAGTTCTATTTTTCAGTTCAGTTCTCGAAGGGGCCTTATGAATTTATTGTTATTTTCTTTTCACTGTTTTCTTTATTCTCTATATATGGAGTGCCTGTTAGATAGATATTTTACTTTCTGATGGATTTGTATGTCCCTTCACTCTTTGTGTTCTTGTTGCATTTTTAAAAGGAATTTCCAGGATTTATCATTATATTTGGGTTCTTTTAAAATTATATTTTTAAAAATTCTAGAGCTCCTTTATTCAGCAATTATTCTTTTCTCATTATTTTACAAGTAGAATTTCTGATTAAATATTGTTTACTTGTTTGACTTATGTTGTTATTTTCCCTTGGTTCAGTTTTTCTTTATCATGAAGGACAATACAAGATAGTGTTTATCAGTGCAAACTAATAAGAAATCAAATCTTACCTATTAATATAGGCTGATTGTAAATTTGAACAAGTTACTTTAGCATATCTGCCTTAATTTCCTAGAGTATAATAGTCATATTCAGCTTCTACAATTGCTGTGAAGATTCTAAAGTTTGTTTGTACACACAATGATACAACAGTCAGCACATAGTGAGTACCCAAGAAACATGAGCTAAATTATTAGCCTTTTCTTTCACATTGCCAGGTTTATTCATCTGACTAATGGATCTTGGTTGCCCATTCACATTTTTAAAAATAAGAGTGTACAGGTGAAATCTGCCAGGTGAAAAGCCTACTTTCATTGTGAGTCAGGAGTGGGCATTGAAGAGTACCAAATGAAGAGATCTTCACTACAGAGTCCTCCCCAGAAAACTGGTACAATTTCAGTTTGAAGAATATCTCATTATTTTGCTTTGCATTCAGTGCCTGACTGCCAGCTCTTATGCGGGGGAAGAGTGTGGGATGGATCTATTGTTATGTATATTCACCTAGAAATGATTCACCATTTATTAGCTACTCCCTTCAGCCTCCACCCTTGGCCCTATTGACTGTCTTTGAGTCCTTGCCCTTTCCTGGGTTCTGCTGTACTGTTGCATCTTTCCTTGGCTGTGGCTCCTTCCATGTGTCTTCTGCACTTAGTCTGTGTTTAAATCAATGTACGTTTCCCATCAGCTTTCATCTTCCAGAACTTCGTAGAATCATTTCTTAGCCAAAAATTTCCCTCTACTTCTTTCCTCTTCCCTCCTGTGGAATTACACTTCTTTATCAAAAAATTATTTTTCCTTTAATGTGTTTTCGGGAGGGTGAAGGGAAAAGCACATATAGTCAGCTACCATTTTTTTTTTTATTTTAAAAGTAAAAGAACGAAGACATATTAACAAACAGACACAAAGTAGCATAAGAATAATACAATCAAAACTGATCTACAGACAAGGTGACAGGGATTCAACAATGGTTGTTGCTTTACAAATTGATAACCTCGAAGTGTATATTCAGGGACAAAGATACAGACATGCAAAATTGATCAAGCAATTAATCATCAACTATTCCTTACTATGAAGTGACCTAGTTCAGTAGTACGACTATGTAAGATATGCTGTACATACATACTTACTTTCTTACATATTTTTTTCCTGTCTTCCCTTTCCCTTTCTTTCCCTTCCTTTAAAATATGATAGAAAAAGAACTACACCAACAGAAAAAAAAAAAGAAACCGAAAAGCATTAACAAAGAGACACAAAGTAGTACAATAACAGTATGATCATAATTGAATTATAGACAAAGCCACAGAAAACCAACAATAGTTGCTGCATTGCATATTGATATCTTCAAAGTGTATGCTCAGGATAACACATACAGACATACAAGATTGATCAAATAACCAGTCATCAACTATTCCTTAGCATTAAGTGACATAATACAATAGTAGAACCATGTTAGCCCTCCTGCACATATGTATATACATATATACATACATACATTTTTGCCTCTTTCTTTTCTCCTTTCCCTCGTCCCATCTGTTCTTTGCTTTTGAACAGGTTTCCTTCATGTTTCTTAGTTTATATTCCCACCCTCAGGTTCTTACACCAGTGACACAATACGTTGCCTGCTCATGTACCACTGATTTATTTCACTTATGAGTATGGTTTCCAATTTTGACCATTTGCCTACAAAGTCCCCAAAACTGTCTTTCTTTATAGCTGAATAACATTCCATTATATAAAAATGCCACAGTTTTTTATTCCAGTCCTCTGTGGGTGGACATTTGGGTTGTTTCCATGATTTAGCTATTACAAATTGCGCTGCTATAAACATGGGTGCACATATATCAGAGTGATATGATGTTTTCAGATCTTCTGGGAATATACCCAGAAGGGGAATAGCTGGTTTGAATGGAAACTCTAGACTTAGTTTGCTGAGAAATCTCCAAACTGCTCTCCACAGTGGTTGTACCAGTTTGCATTCCCGCCAGCAATGTAATAGAGTCCCTTTTTCTCCACAGCCTCTCCAGCATTTGTTATTGGATGATTTTTTTTAATACTGGTCAGTCTTGCTGGGGTGAGATGAAATCTAAGTGTTGTTTTTATTTGCATTTCTCAGATGACTAAGGATGTGGAGCATTTTCTCATATATTTATTTGCCATTTGTATTTCTTTGTCTGAGAATTGTGTATTCATCTCAGATGCCCATTTCTGGATTGGGTCTTTGAATTTGGACAGGTACATGTTTTTAAATTCTTTGTATGTTCTAGATAGAAGACCTTTGTCTGAGGGAGAGACAGCTAGGATTTTTTCCCAATTTGTGGGTTTTCTTTTTACTTTGCTGGTGATTTCTTTAGATGTACAAAAACTTTTCAGAAGGATGAGGTCCCAATTATTGATTCTTTGAAGTGTTTCCCTTGCAGTTTCATTTTTGTTCATGAACTCTCTGCCTACTCCTATGTCTTCAAGATTTTTACCTAATTTCTCTTCCAATAGATTTAGAGTTTCTGTTTTAATATTGAGGTCTATGATCCATTTTGACCTGAGTTTGGTGCATGGTGATAGACTTGGGTCTATTTTCAGTTTTCGGCAAGAGGCAAGCCAGTTTTTCCAGCACCATTTATTAAACAGGCCTTTTTTCCAGTGAGTTTGGCTGACCCCTTTGTCAAATATTAGGTAGCTGAGTGGGTTTTTCATTATGGTTGCATCTTCCAGTCTGTTCCACTGATCCTCAGGTCTGTTTTTTAGCCAGTACCAGGTTGATTTTATTACAGTAGCTTTGTAGTATAATTTTAGGTCAGGGATTGTGATTCCACTTGACTTGTCCTTATTGCCGAGGATTGCTTTTGCTATTCTGGGTCTCTTCTGGTTCCAGATGAATTTGAGGCATATTTTCTCTAGATCTGTGAGGTATGCTAACGGTAGTTTAATTGGAATTGCATTGAATCTGTACAACAGTTTTGATAGTATGGCCATTTTCACGATGTTAGTTCTGCCTAACCATGAGTAGGGTATGTTTTTCCATTTATTGAAATCTTCTTCGATCTCCTTTTTCAGAGCACTGTAGTTTTCACTGAATAAATCTTTCACATTCTTTGTTAGATTGATTCCTAAGTATTTCAATTTCTTGGTTGCTATTGTAAAAGGTATGGTTTCCTCAGTTTCTCTCTTGGTCTGTTTGTTGTTCATGTATAGGAATGCTACTGATTTTTGGGTGTTGACTTTGTATCCAGCTATGCTGCTGAATTTGTCGATTAATTCCAGGAGTTTTCTTGTGGAGTTTTTGGGGTCCTCCATGTATAGTATCATGTCATCTGCAAATAGTGATAATTTAACTTCTTCCTTTCCTATCCTTGTTCCTTTTATTTCTCTCTCTTGTCTAATTGCTCTGGCTAATGCTTCCAGAACTATTTTGAATAGGAGTGGTGACAATGGACATCCTTGTCTTGTTCCTGACTTTAAAGTGAAAGTTTTCAGTTTGTGTCCATTTAGTATGATGTTGGCTGTTGGTTTGTCATAGATGGCTTTGATGAGATTGAGGTAGAGGCCATCTATTCCTATTTTTTCTAAGGTTTTTAACATGAATGCATGTTGGACTTTATCAAAAGCCTTTTCTGCATCTATTGAGATGATCATGTGGTTTTTGTCTTTGACTGTATTAATATGATGTATTACATTTATTGATTTGTGCATATTGAACCATCCCTGCATTCCTGGGATGAATCCTACCTGGTCGTGGTGTATAATTTTCCTTATGATTCACTGTAATCTATTTGCCAGTATTTTGTTGAGTATCTTTGCATCTATGTTCGTTAGAGAGATTGGCCTGTAGTTTTCTTTCTTGGTTGGGTCCCTCTCTGGTTTTTGTATCAGTATAATACTTGCCTCCAGAAATGTGTTAGGGAGAGTTGCTTCCTTTTCAATTTCACTGAAGAGTTTGAAGAGTGTTGGTATTAAATCTTCTCTGAATGTTTTATAGAATTCTGCTGTGAATCCATCAGGGCCTGGGCTTTTCTTTGTTGGTAAGTTTTTAATGACGTTTTCAATCTCATTAATTGATATTGGGTTGTTCAGGATTTTTATGTCTTCCTGATTCAATTTTGGTCATTTGTACCTTTCTAGGAATCTGTCCATTTCTTCTGTATTTTCTATCCTATGGGAGTAAAGATTTTCAAAGTAGGTATTAATGATCTTTTGGATTTCTGTGGGATCTGTAGTGACTTCATCTTTTTCATTCCTTATTGCGTGAATTTGAGATCTTTCCCTTCTTTTTTTGATAAGGTTGGCTAGGGGTTTATCAATTTTATTTATTCTTTCAAAGAACCAACTCTTTGATTCACCAATTTTTTGTAGAGTTTTCTTCATCTCAATTGCATTAATTTCTGCCCTGAGTTTTATAATCTCCTCCCTTATTTGGGCTCTTGGTTTGGCTTGTTGCTCTTTTTCTAAGAGTTTGAGGTGTAGCCTTAGGCTGTTTATTTGCTCTCTTTCTGTTTTCTTTGTATATGAGTTCATTGCTATAAACTTCCCTCTGAGGACTGCTTTCATTGCATCCCACAGATTTCGGTGGGTTGTACTTGCATTCTCATTTATTTGTAGGTATTTTTAAATTTCTTCTTTAACTTCTTGTGTGACCCATTGGTTATTCAGGAGGTTATTGTCTAATTTCCAAGTGTTTATGCCGTTTTTAGAGATCTCTTTGTCATTAATTTCCAATTTCTTTGCACTGTGGTCTGAGAATATGCATGGAATAAGTTCAATTCTTTTGCATTTAGGTAGATATGCTCTATGGGCTAGAATGTGGTCTATTTTAGAGAAAGACCCATGTGCAGCTGAGAAAAATGTGTATTCTGATGTTGTGGGGTGGAACACTCTGTATGCATCTACTAAGTCCATTTGTTCACACTTTTGGTTCAGGTCTGTTATTTCTTTGCTGAGTTTCTGTCCAGTTGACCTGTCTCTTTGCTTCAGAGGGGTGTTTAGGTCTCCTATTACAATAGTGTTATTAGTTATTTGATTTTTCACGTCTGTTAAGATTTGACTTGTAAAGTTAGGTGCTCCATTGTTTGGTGCACAAATGTTTAGGATTGTTACCTCTTCCTCTTGCAGCTTTCCCCTAGCTAGTATGTAATGGCCTTCTTTATCTCTTTTGATTGTTTCTGGTTTGAAGTTTACATTGTCTGCAAACATAATAGCTACCCCTGGTTTTTTCTGGGGACCTGTTGCATGGAGAATTGTTTGCAAGCCTTTAACTTTCAACCTGTGGATTTCCTTTTGAGTAAAATGTGTTTCCCGTATACAGCATATTGTTGGATTGTGTTCCTTTATTCACTCTTCCAATCTTTTCCTTTTGACTTGTGAATTGAGGCCATTTACATTAATGGTTATAATGGTTATATGTTGGCTTATTCTAGTCATGTTATTTACTTGTTGTTGTTTTCCTTCTTTTGCTGTCCGTTTACTTACTTGTTCTGTTTAGGGTATTATTTCTATCATTGTTCTTGTGATTGTGGTCTCTTTTTTCTCTGTCTAGAATATCTTTTAGTGCTGTTTGCAATGCTGGTTTGGCACTCATGAAGTTCTTCAGTTGTTCTTTGTCGTGGAAATATTTTATTTCTCCATTGAATTTGAAGGATAGTTTTGCAGGATACATCAGTCTGCGTTGGAAGTTGTTTTGTCTCAGAATCTGTAATACCTCGCTCCAAGCTCTTCTTGATTTCATGGTTTCCGTTGTGAAGTCTGCTGTCATTCTGATGGGTTTTCCTTTATAGGTGATCTGTTTCTTTTCTCTAGCAGCTTTTAATATTGTATTCTTTTGCTGGATATCTGGGATCTTGACTATTATATGTCTGTGTGTGATTTTCCTTGGGTTATGGGTTGTTGTGGTTCTATATGCCTCGGTTAACTGTACTTCAGTATCTTTTAC
Source organism: Dinomys branickii (assembly GCA_004027595.1). Taxonomy (NCBI): domain Eukaryota; kingdom Metazoa; phylum Chordata; class Mammalia; order Rodentia; family Dinomyidae; genus Dinomys; species Dinomys branickii. Next base: position 105,986 of record PVLD010001027.1, on the reverse strand, counting down.
CTTGTTTGGGAAATTTTCTGCTATTATTTCAGCAGATACTCTTTTTATATCATTTGAGTTGTCTCCTGCTGTTTCACTGACTCCTATTACTCGAATATTATTTCGTTTTGCCTCATCTTGCAGCTGTTGGATTGATTTTTCTTGGGTTTTTGATGATTTTATGAGATCCTTCCTTTCATACTCATAAGGGGCCATGCTGTCTTCAAGGTCTGAAAATCTATCTTCGGTTTCATTTAAGCTGTTTTGCAAGCTTTCAATGGAAGTTTTCAATTCCTGGCAATCTCTTTGGGCCTGTTTCATTCGTGGTAATTCATTCCTAAATTGCTCTTGTAATGTTTCCATTTGTTTCCTCCTTTCTTCTAACCTTTTATCTATTTCTTCTCTATGTGTACAGAACATTTCTTCCATTATAGTTTTCAGTTCATTTTTTGTCTGAGAGATTATTGCAGGTATGTGGCTTATTTCTGCTTTAAGCTCTTCTATGGCCTGTTGGAGTTGTTTCATTATTTCGGATGCAGTCGTTTCAGAATTTGCAGGTATGTGGCTTCCTAGTTCCCCTATATCCTTGCATCCAGGATTTGTTCTGGGTGGGGTTGAGTTCTGAGACTGCGTTTTGTTCTGTCTTCCCATTTTTGGGTAACAGATTTGAAATATTGAGCAATAAATTACCCAGGCAGTTCACCAGGCAAAGGTCTGTTGTAAAGGCTGCTCCAATGACTCCTTCTCTTCAGGAGAATGTCCCTTAAGGTTTCTGCTGAGAGTTCCGCTTAAAAGGCTGCTCAGGTGCTGGTTTGTGGGGTGGGCTACTCCCTACCGGAAGACCTGGCTGGGGCGTGTAAATCCGCTCCCCCGCCCGCCCAGGGTTCCCTGCAGGTATGGGGACAGATCTCCTCCCCCACTCGGTGATCCAGTCGCTGCACGCAGATAGCTCACCCGTTTCTGAATCCGTGCCGGCAGGAAGGTTCCAAACTGCCAATTCTCACCCTCTCCGGGTCTGGGGGAGGGAGCGGGATGCCCCACTCCTCTGTGCTCCTCACATGGGGCCGCGGACTGCAGGCCGCTGAGGGCTTTGGTGGCGGGGGCCAGGACCGGAGCAGGATCCCATTTCGCTGCTCGGGTTTGCGGAGCCTGCCCGAGGAGCGTGGGTTCCGAGACCACCCTGCACTGTAGTCGCTAAAAGCCGATTTTTTGGCCGCCATTGCTGGTGAGCTGTGCAGGGTCAGGAGGCGGGAGGGACCAAGCCGCCTGTGCCTGTGGGGTGCTCAGACCCAGGAGAGCCACTACCCATCTGCCGTGCGGAGCGTCTCTGGTTCCCAGCGCTCCGGTCTTTCCTGCGTCTCACCATGGCAATTTGGTCCGACCCGCTGAGTCTCCGGCAGCGCAGAGAAACACGTTCAGTTTGAACTTCCCAGCCGAGGTCCCAGCCATTCGCACTCGCCAAGCCTGTCATGAGCTGGGGACTCTATCAGCGAGGATCCTTCCTCTGCTGCTCACCTGCTTGCCATCATCCCGGAAGTTCAGCTACCATTTTGAACCAAAAGCCTCAGTATCTTATAAGAGGTTTCATAGCCTGAATTCTGAGTTCATTCTTAAACTGAAAATATTCTCTTGAACTCCACCAAAAAATTCATAATTACCAAATATGAGGAGCTGCTCTTCCTTGTCCACAATACTGGTGTCACTGAATTTCTCCTTTTTAAAAAAGTTAAAAACAAGTCAATACTGTCATTATTTATTTTAAAATTTAGTTTATTAAAGAGATGCTGAAACATAGAAAGTTTTGTGTGTTGTCCATAACATTATCGCACTGAGGTCAGTATAGTTTCCTTTCAGCCTTTTTTCTTAAATCGTTATGTTCCTTTCTCTAGTTCTGACTTTTCCCATTTTACAGATTTTGCAACATCAAAATGTGGCAGAAAACCTGGCAAAGAACAGACTCTCCTCCTTGTAGCTGGTAAAAGATTGGCATGCTTGTTACTGTGGAACGGGTGGGTATAGTCCAGGCTTTTGAGAATGATGAGCAATGAACAGCAAGTGTACAGCAGGTAGCAAGTAGCAAGCAGCTGTATTTATTGAAGAACTTGTGCTCAGGGCAAGTCCATGCTAACAAAAGATAAAGCACAGACAGAAAAATGGATCTTCAAAGCACGGTTGGCCAGTTTCTGTGATGTATTCCTCACCGTTTCAGACTGATTGACACAGGAGCTACATTTTTCTTGTGGGGACAAACATAACCTTTCTGTTTTCAGTGGTGGGGAGAGCTCTTCCCCTGTAATGTTGTGTGACTATTGCTGCTAGTCTATTTGGTGCAATGGACAGCAATACTCTGGGCAAGTTCATCTAGCCTGTCTGTCAAGTTCTTAGGTAGCTGTTGATGATAGGGAAAAGATGTGATTAGCTTTAAAATCTCATGCAAGAAAACACTGTTTGTTACTGCTAGGTAGGCGCATGTGCTGCTGAGCTATATTCCTGGCCTCTGTTTGTTACTTCTATTAGAGTCAGTTTTTGAATCGTCTAGGAGGATCAAAAAAGCAACAGGAAAAAAAGAAGGCATGTTATAACTTGGGACAGAAACCCCAAATGTAGATATAAAATCCCCAAATGTAAACAATAGAGTAGAAAAATTAGTCACACAATTTACTTAGAGGCAGGAAAAGTTTTACTAATCTGGTTCAAAGGGTGGCTGGTATTTTCTTTTCTGAAAAGAAGCTTGAGGTCATCCACTGGTTCACAAGTGCACTGTATGGGTGGTCCCTTTTCTTTGCCTTCTGGTGCCTCAGATAGCTTGGGTTTTATTCTGGAGAAGCGAATCCAATTATCTATTCCCTGAAATTTAATAGTAGCAAGAGAGGTCAAATGGATTATGTAAGAGACTTTCCATTTGAGTGCGAGTGAGTCCAGAGAGCCACGCTCCTTCCAGGTCTTGGTTAGAACCTGCTCATGAGTGAGGACCTTGGGCTGACAATTGTTGTTAGTCCCTGGGAGCAGAAGAAATTTTCTTCCATATTTTTGGAAGGCCTACGGGAAAGATGAGTTACATGTTGAAGGAGCTGTTTTGGTGTCAGTAAGGAAGTCAGATATAAAATAGGGACTCCCATAAAGCATCTCAAATGAGCTGAGATTAAGTTTGGACTTGGGAGACACCAAAAGCCTCACTAAGGCATTTAGAAAGAGATCTAGTCACTTATGATGGGTTTCTTGACACAGCTTGGGTCAGGTTCATTGAGAGTCTGATTGGGTCTCTCAACTTTTCTTGAAGATTGGGATCTTCATGCCATGTGGAGTGGTACTTAATTCCCAGTGTTTGGTGACTCCCTGGTGATTTGAGATGTAAGAGAGGGTCTGTTATCATTCTGGATATACCTAGTTCATGTCTAGGGATCACTTCTTTAAGGAGGACATTTTACCACCTCCAAAGCCTCTTCTAACCTGGTAGGGAAGTCTCTACCCACACAGTAAAGGCATCAATGCAGAAAAACATGCATGTGTGCTCCTTACACAGAGGTGTGTGGGTGAAGTCTATTTGCCAGTTTTCTCCATGGGAGGACACACCTTTGTACCACTTAAGGCAGTGGGGGAGGATGGGTCTCTGGATTATGAAAAGCCCAAACAGGACAGATCTTACAGACCTGGGTTACAATTCCTTGAACTCCAGGCCCTACCAAGAACACTTATGTGCCATAGCAGTGGTGCATCTCAGCCTAGGTGGAAGGCACTGCATAGGGACTTAATAGCTTTCACTTCATTCACTGTGGTATGAACAGTTGGGTCATACGTAGCATGAGTGACCCACTTGAATTCCTCCCTCCCCCATTATGGATAATTTGAAACCTTCTATGGAGAGTTCTGACTCTCAGTCAAGATCCTGGAATGGGACCATGTGTAGAGATATCGATGGGCTCTAATTATACTGGAAGACAGCCTGCTTGACTGTGGAGTCTGCTTTAGAATTATCCTGGAAGACTGAGTCCAAGACTTAATGTCCTCAGTAATGGACAGTTGCTACCTGACTTGTAGGTTTACTGCCTCAAGGAGATTGAGGTTCTCTGGTTCACATTTTATTGGATACTGGAGACTGAAAATACATCACAAGTCCTCTTTCCAGATGGCTGCACGTGCATGTAGGACCAGAAAGATTGGAGGTCATGTACACTGACACTTGTGCCCCAGGCAAGTTTGAGAGCCTGAGTGAGGGTAACATGTTTTGCATTTTGGGCAGAAGTGCCAGGGGAAAGTCCTCTTGTGTCAATGACCTGGGTAGGGGTGACAATGGCATCATCTGTCCTCCTAATGCCATCCTTCATGAATCTGCTGATGTCAGTGAACCACATGCTAGCCATTCCTGTTAGTGGTTGGTCTCTCAAATCAGAGTAGCTGGCCTAATTTGGGGCAAAGTTTTGTTTACATTCATGTTCTATCTGTTGGTAATTGGGAGGAGCATGACTGGGTTTGAAGTGGTGCAAGACTAAAGAGAAATATCTGGTTTTCAATAAGTATGGCTGACATTGAATAAACCTTTGTCATTTTCATTTGTTCCTTGAGTTCTAGCAGAGCCTTAACCTGGTGTGGAGCTAAAACTAAGAGCTTTTGTCACAAGGTTACCTTAGAGGCTTCTTGGACTGAGAGTGCCATCGAGGCTATTGCTCATAGGCAGGTAGCTCAGCCCTGTGTTGCTTCATCCAGTTGTTTGGAAAAGTAGACAACTGATCAGTTTTCCTGGCCCAGACATTCAGTTAGCATGACTACTTCTTTTTTCTCAACCACAAGGAAAGAAAAGGCTTAGTTACATCATGACTCTCAATGGGGCTTGTGTCAAGGCCTGTTTTAAGGCTTTCAATATCTCTTGAGTGGCTGCTGCCCATTTTAAGAGTTCAGTTTCTGGCACTCAACTTGCCTTATATAGGGTTTTGGCTATTACTCCGTAATGGACTTTCCATATGCAGCAGAAGCTTGCTATTCCCAAGAAAACCCCCAGCTATTGTTTAGACTCTGAAGGGCCCAGATGGCAAATTGTCTCCATTCTCAAGGGGACAGTTGTCTTTGTTTAAATCATACTCCAGGGTGTCACCTTTTGTTGAGACACCTGGACCATATGTTGGTATACTCTGTAACCCCTTATTGCCAGAAAATTGAGAGCCTTAATGATGTTTTATGGGGCTACAAATGAGGTCATCTACATACTGTGGTAGGCCTCCCCTTTTGAAGTTTAGGTATCTCAGGTCTTGAGCCAAAGAACATACAAACAGGTGTGGGCTATCTCTAAAACTCTGAGGCAAGGCACTCCAAATATACTGTTGGCAAAGTCCTGTTTGGAGATCTTCTGATTCAAAGGCAAGCAAATATTGGGAAATAGAATTCACAGGCATCCTTGAGACCAAGGACAGAGACCTGTGCTAAAAGGATATATGGATCTGCTACTAATGTGCAAATAGGTACCAATGTCTCACTGATGATTCTGACATCTTGTACTAGGTGATATTCTCCAAATGACTTGACCATTGGTAAAGTGAATGCACTGCACAGGGACTGGTATGGCACCAGTAATCTTGCAGGCAAAAACTTTTTAAAAATGGGCTTTAACCTCAGTCTAGCTTCTTTTTTAAGGTAATACTGTTTTTCTGTGTAGATGTATAGTAGGGACCTTTAGATGAATAACTATTGGACTGGCCTTAACAGCCCTCCCTGAAGTGGTCACACCATGCTTGGGGATCAACTTCTAGCAGAGACATCAGGCCCCATGGAGTTAGGCTACCTGAGTCCCTAACAACTAGGACATGGGTTGCCAGAGGTTTGAATGCTGGAGTGGCTGGAAGTAGGAAGAGCGTTTCTCTTCCATTTACCGGTATGGGGCATTCTGACAACACCATAACGGCAGCATGGAAAAGGAAATCTTCCAAATGAGAGTTCAGAGTGGCGGTAAAGAAACTTGTCTAGTTGACTGTTCAGCAAGAAACCAGGATGAACTAAGATAAGCCAGATATTGTGCCAGGTAAGATCCAAGGCCATTATTATGGTATGGAGACCATCCGTAGAGTTTTCAGGATCCTCTGAGAATCTACCCAGTTTTCCCTTGCACTGCTGAATATCTGTACCTGAAAAGGAACTTGCATGTGGGTGGTACCATCAGTGCCTACCACTTCTTGAAGGGTTGGAGTGGTGCCTGGTTTCTGTGTTAAATTCCATGCACGAAGGATTTTATGATAGGTAGACTGAGTCCTGGTATGGGTGGACTCAGGAGATGGCCTTTATCTCCTGTGTACTGTCAGAGCAAGTTGGAGATGAAATGTCCAGTGGGGAGGAGAAGTTGATAAGAGGAATCCTTAGCAGCACCAAGTCCTAAGGAAGGATTACTTGTAGGGTACAGATCATGCCTCTGATAAAGGGCCATAAAGGCTTGAACACAAGGCACCTCTAACCACTTTTTATGTTTCTTATAGGAAATATATAATTGAAATATGGCAGTATATTTCAGGCTGCCAAGGAGGGGGCCTGTCTCATTTCCCCCTGGTGGATACATAAATCATTTTTTATTACATAGGCATATAAGGTGATCTTTCTGGAGCATCTTATGATGAAACTCTCCCCAGTGCTGAGAAGACATCAAAGCAGGAACTCAGAAGGAATAGATGAGGGTGTTTCTATTTGGAGAGATGTGTACAAAACTAGGCTGTGAGATCCTAACAAGCCTGTTCCTGAGGTAGGTCCCAACCCATAGTGGGGACCAGACAGGACATATAATGATAGGTCTGATAGGTCCTGTTCCTTTCAGTCCCAGGGATGTGACCTCATCAGGCTGAATGCCTTGGGATTAGATCACAGAAGCCTTGTAGAAACTTGCCTTGAATTAGTCTCCACTTGGGAATCTGATGGCATCCTCTAGATCAGCAATGGTGAACCTGTGGCATGTGTGCCACAGTGGGCTATTTATAACACTGAAAGCTCTAAAAGGTTTTCCATAACTGCTTTAGATTATCTATATCCAATTTTAGCTTTTATTGCAGTAACTCCTGAAAAAGCTGAACTCCTTGGAGGCTGGGTGTTCCAGTCTTGTGTGGGTGCAGGCTACTTCTCCTTTTGAATTTTAAAATCTCCTCTATGCTTATGAAGAGTCCAGACACAGAATCCATAACTGGGATGCCTTATGAGCTGGATGCCCTTTGGCCAATTCAAAAACCACTTATTGTCTTACTTAGGGAGAGGGTAGCAAGTGCGACCCCCAGCCCGGACAATTCCCCACAGGTGTGGCTCTCACTGCCTTCTGGCTGAGAAGCTGGCACTGCCACAGGTGATAGCCCACTATCTGGCAATCTAAGAAAGGGAATAAGGCCTGTCCCTAGGAAAAAAACCTCATCTCATTAGATCAAGGGCAAATGCATACATATCTGGTGACAAATCTCAAGAAAAAGTCAGGCACAATGTAAATTCAGTCAGTAAGTACAGGCACACATCATTTTAGATTGGGATATAGATTTGAATACACAGTTATCGTAATGAAAACAAAACTAGATAAGGAGAGAAAAACTACCCTGTTTCCCTGAAAATAAGACCTAGACAGAAAATAACCAACCTTGAAATCTGTAGATCAAAAATACCAATCTCAAAGAGCCTCTCCTCTCCTTACCTGCCATCAGTATTCTGTTGCTGTGTGGAGACTATAAAACAGATAAAGTGAGTGTAGGCTGATTGGGGCTGGCATTTTTGGCCTCTAGTTTTCAAGGATGATTATTTTCTAGCTAGGTCTTACTTTCAAGGAAACACAGTAGTATTAGAGAAGTAGCCCAGGGACAAACAGCTATGGGCCAGTTTTAGACCCAGAATAACTGAATGAGTCAGACAGCTCTGCTGGTAGCCACTGTTTTTTTGCTGCCTATTTGGTGTGAAAACTACCTCTTTTAAACAACCATAAATTTTTCTTTCTGTTCCATATGAGGAAGCACTGTACTTCTTACCTATTTTTCCCTGGGTTCTTCAGTATTAAAGAGTCAAATAATTTGAAGACTCCAATAAATGAAAGTCTGGGGTAGGGAGAGGCAAGGGTGACCCAGAGCTTACAAGAGAGAAAGGGCATGTTACCAGTTATGTGCCACAGAGAAAAGCACAAAGGTAGAGGGGCCAGATGCATGAGAAGCCACTTGGGGGATTTTGTCTAGGACGAAGTGTCCCAGTCTGAGAGTGTCTGATGTACTCGCAAAGCCTCACGTGGTCATAGCTTGGCCTTTTCAAAGGTGGCTGGATCTAGAGTGTGTGATGCTGGGATTAAGGATGTGATGTTGGGATGAAGGTTGTGTGATTACTAAATTAGTCCACTGATTGGTTTGGCATAGTTCTGGGTGTGGGTAATGGGACAGCCTGCTCTGGGTGTGAGTGCTATGTACCTTAAGGGCACGTAGCCTGGGTAGACTCTAAGGGACAGAATGAGAACTGCTATTGTTGTTGCTTGCTGCTTCACTGCTCTGCTGACTCCCTGCCTTCTGCCCACCATGAACTGCTTCTCCTCTGTGATGCCCCCTCTGCCGTGCCACATGTCAGCCAAATATGAACTGAAACCTCTACAAGCTGTGAGCCAAAATAAACCTTTCCTTCTTTAACTTTGGGTGGGGTATTTTGTCTCAGCAACAAGAAAAGTAACTAAGGCAACCCAACAATCTAGTTGTTTGTCTATAACCCGTTTCTGTCCAGGGTGAACAGGTCCCAAAAACGAGGTACTCATAGATGAATAAAAAAGTAAGAGGAAAAAGAAATACAAGAGAGACAAAATTCCAGGATCGGGGGGCTTACAGCTTCCTGGACTGCAGCCCCGAATACCATTTTCAGTAACCTTCTATTGAGAAAAAAGAAAAGAGGTAACTGGGCTAATGGATGGATAGCAACGGTTTTAGCAGGGACAATACAACTCAATTACCATAGGCCTGAGACTTGACTAGATAGCCATCATGTCACCATTCCTTTCCACATAGCACAGCAAAGCATTTAGTGTCCATGCCAGGGCTTACAAGGCTTCTACTAGACTGCCTCCAGAACCCAACAATCAGGCTAGGTTGGGTCTGAGGCAATGCATTGAAAGAGTAACTAAACAACGTCCTTCTCCACATCTAGTCATCTCCAAATGGTGACCTGGTCATCTGATCATCTCAAGGTTTGATCTCATGCATCGAACAAAGACAAAGAGGCAGGGTCTCTTCCAATGCATGGGAAGTTAGCTTTTTTCTGACTGGCCCCTTTTTGCTTGTAGCTGGTGAAGTCTGTCATTGTCTGAAAATAGCTCCTGGTGTCTGTTAATATCTCTCAGTGTCCATTAATCTTTCCTGGCTTGTTATTGCTAAAAAATGTTATCACAGAATGGGCAGGTATAGGACAGGCTCTTGCGTATGATGAGCAATAAATTACAAGCTTACACTAGGTAGCAAGTGGCAAGCAGCTACATTTATAGGAGATCATGGGAAGTTGTGCTCAAAGAAAGTCCATGCCAACAAAAGATAAGGCACAAATGGAAAAATGGTGTCAGGGTGACAGAAACACAAAAGTGCTGCACACAGGTCATAGCACATGGAAACAGTAACAGCAAAAGCCCCCAATAAATCAGGTTTTCAGAACTTGAAGGATATGTAGCTTAGTATAGACGCCTCCCCCTGAGTCTCTAGGTGAGATTGATGGGAATGATTGAGAGAGTGCTGTCTCATACCTGGGCCTCTCAACACACATGCTTGTCCCAGAATTTACTCTGAATTGGGTGCATAACAGGAAGTGGGTATCTATGAACCTGAAATGTGGTCTGAGTAGGGTGAAGGTGACTGAAGGTCAGGCTAGGAGATCTAACATGCATACGCTCTTACATACAGCCTCAGAGAGTCCTGGAGTTTCATTATTTTATTTTCTACCTCTCTTAGGACAGTGGAATGAGGAATGGTGATCAAGTGCTCTTTCAAATTAAACATATGGAAGGGAGTGACTTCCTCAGCTCCGCTGTTTCTAACTATGCTGTGTTGATGTTAGTAGTTTTCTTCTGTTTGTACTTAAGAATATTATGAGCTGGGCAGTGATAATTTTCTGTATAGCCAATATTTTCTGAATATTCTTCATCAATTTCCTTACAACAAGTATTCTAGGAGTTAAGACAAGAGATAAAAACACGTTTGAAAGACTTTCTATGGCTGGGGTGGAGCACTTAGCATGTGATTCCAACCGTCTCACCCTGACCTGCCCCAAAGCTCTGCACACGCACTAGTAGTACACTGCCTTCTGAGCCAGCCGCACCAACTGGGACATAATGTTGCAGTACTGGGGATCAAACTCAGGGCCTTGCACTTGCCAGGCGGGCGCTTATGCCACTGAGCTATATCCCCATCCCCTAATAACCAGCAATATTTGATAATATGCTTTGCTCTTATTTTCAACAGCAGCTATTGCTGTTTTATAAGGCTTTTTTTTTTTATAATAGATGGTAAATACAACCTGACTGTTTAAATTTATACTTTTTCAATTACTAGTAAAGTTAATTTAAAAATAAATTTAATGAATATCATTTTTTAAAAATTGCTTATTTTATAGGAAGTGTTCATTCTTTTGATTTTTCCAGACTTTCTAATAATTTTTACTAGAAATATAGCATGTACAAGGCACTATTTTAAGTATTGGGGATATGGATGAAAACAAAATATAATCCGTGCCCTTATTGTTTATATTTTAATGGGAGTCACAGATAAATAAACAAAATATGCACTAGATCAGACAACGATAAGCCCAGTGAGGAAAACAAAGCAGGAAAGTTTTCATGTGTTTGTAGTGGGTCTTCTGAGGACCTATCAGAAGGCCACATTTGACCAGACATCACAGGAGGTGAGGAGTGGGCTGTGCATTAATGAGAGCATGAGCTTTAGGCAGAGGGACCAGCAAGTTCAGACCCTGGGAAGGGCTTGTCCAGCTGAAGGAACTCCAAGAAAACCAGAGTGGCTGATTGGAGCCAGTATGGGCAGTATTGATATGCGGGGTCTGAGAGGTGGAGGACTGTCTGTGTGGATGGGAGCGGGCAGATCAGGTGACTGCTTAGAGACAGGCCATCATAAGAACTTTTGCTTTTACTCTGAGCAAACAGTAGGTCATTAGAATGATATGAGAAGAATAATGACATACTGTAACTCATGTTTTCACAACACTTTTCCTGGTCACTTTGTGAATAATAAATCACATGCGACTGGGACAAAAGTAGGGAGAATCAGGAGATTATTCAACAATTGAAGAGAGAGTTTATGGCAGCTGAGATCAGAGTGGCCAGAAATGTAGTTAGAAGCGGTCAGATTCCATACTTAGTCTTTGCAAATACATTTAAGAGTAAGAGTTACCTACCCGGCCACTCCCCATCTCCCCACCTGCTCACCAGCCTACTCATTCAGATATCTACCTACTCAAGTGTTAAATTTCAGAGCTTTCTGTGCACCAAAATAGGCAAGATAGCACAAAAAGAGTAGGCTTCTTGCAGTTTGTAAACCCTTGCTCATGTGGCCCTGAAACCAAAACTTTTCTTGTCAATAGGCCTTTCTCATGTCATCATCTCTCCTGAGTCAATATTGTTCATTAGTATTTTTCTAGAAAGCAATTTATTTCTTTGATACTTAAAAAGATTGCTCCTTTCTGCACTTAATAATGTTATAATTTTTTATATTTATCTACATGATTGTGGCTAGGTTCTTCTGTTTCATGTTATTATTATCTTTATGTATGTGTGTCATGTCTGTATTTTGATTAATTAGACTAAGTAGTGAGATATTTTACTTTATTGTATCTTTTTCTCCAATTAAGATGCATCTCTTACTTTTTTTGTCCTTTTTTTGTTGTTGTTTGGGTTATTTTGTTTCTTTTAAAATAATTTATTTCTACAAGGAAGAGAAACTTTAACTCTCTCTTTCTCCATACACACACACACACACACACACACACACACACGCTAGCTAAGATAACTGTATTATTAATTTCTATTAGTTCATTGAAAGGAACAGTAAGTGCTTATATTGTCTGATCAATTTTGCATGCCTATGTCTTATAATCTGAGTAACTACTTTGAAGATAACAATATATAATATAATAATTAATTTCCTATCACCTTGTTTTGAAATTCTGTATCATTTTTGTTTTTATTCCCTTTTAAAATAAAAAAAAAATTATTTCTCCATACTTTCCTTGCATTTATTTTGTTGCTCTCTCCTAAATTCTTGAAATAAATACCCTTTGTTTCCTTTCTTGTGTTCTAAATATGGCTTAGATACTGCTCTGGCCACATAGTATTTGTATTGATCTGCTGTGTTCTCTTACTGTTCTTTTCTTTGTAGTCATAATTTCAGATTTTTTATGTGAGTTGTTTATTAATGGTTTCCTTTCATTTCAAAGTATTTGATTTTCAGCTTCTGTTACTGAAATTAAGTTCTAGATACAAAAATTTGTGGTCAGAGGCTATGTCTTGTCTAATTTCTGTCTTGCTGGAATTTACTGAGGTTTTCTTTGTGGCTTAATTCATGATCAGTTTTATAAATTTTCTATGAATCTCTAAGTAAAAAGTGTATTTCCTATTTTTTTGAATACCAAGTTCCATTTGCAGTTTTAAATCAACTATATTAGTTATATTAGTACTTCAATGTTATAATTTTTCCTCATTGATATGTCAAGATGTGAAACAGATTTACTTCTGCCATCCACATTTATTGTGTTGTTTACTCTTTAAACTTACAAATTTTATTTGAAACATAGTTTTACTACTAGTATCTTTGTTGACTGTGTACTTCATTTATAAAAATATCACATTATTATGTAATAATCCAACATAATATATTTTTTGCTTTGAATTTTATTTTGATTAGTGTTAATATTATAAACCATCCTTTCTTTATGTTTGGATTTTCCTGATATAGCATCACTTATTAAAATCCCATTGTTTGGTTATACCATTAAACTTTACCATTTTATTTTAAATCAGTTGAAATAAGTTAATATTAATCATATAATTTTTGCTTGAAAATCTTATATCACATACATCTTATAGTTTACATTTTCAGAATTCTTACAGAATTTATCTAAATTCATATTGTATTATCTCAAAATAGAGGCTTGAAATGGAAAACAAATATGAAAACAAAATTGTTTTTTAAAAATTGGGTGCCATCAAAGTTCTAATGGTGGAGATTTTTAAAATGGTGCCCTTATTTAGTTTTGGTAGGAATTTCATAAAGATGTCTGTCCCACCAACTTTTGGTAAATAAAGTAAAATTCCAAGTACATCATAAGAAACTCAGAAGATAGTGTGTACTAACTCCTGGAGTACATAGGAAAATTTAAGGGGCCAAGCTTCCTCAGGGTAGGTGTTGGTTATTCTCTGTCTCCTAACACTCCTCACTCCTGCATCGGCTTCACATACTCCCCCTTGCTGACATACGTCTAATATTAGTTATGGTCCTTGGAGGAACAGAACCAATACAATATACGTATAGCTATAAAAAGGAATTTACTATATTAAGTTACATGATCAGAGGCTGGATAGTTCTACAGTGGACATCTACAAGCGCAGAGCTAGAGAAATCAGTAGCTGCTCAGTCCAAGAAGCAGGAAGCCTCAGAACAAGAGGGACCAAAACTGTGGCCTCAATTTGAGACTAAAGGCCTGGAAACTCCCTGAACATTTGCTGGTGAGAGTCTACCTTTAAAAGCTGAAGAGTCTGATGTTTGAACATGATAGCAACGGCAAAAAGCACACTCGCTCAGGAACTGAGCTTGTGTGCACCAGTGGACTCTTTCTTTCTTCCAGGTTTTTGGTTGCATTTAAGCTCCTCGCCTACTGGATTGTGTGGCCCAATGCGGGGTGGGTGTCCCTCCAGCCCCCCCCCCCGGTATGCTGATCCATTTTCCAATTATCTCTGGAAACATCCTCTATAGACATTCCTAGAAGTAAGTTTCACCAGTTATTCTTCTTTAGTCCAGCTGCCACCCGAGAGTAACTACCGTATTTCTGATAGAGTTCAACCCAAGGAGGCACAAACAGAAGACTGGGCGTGGGCCACAGAAAAATACCTCTGAGAGTATTTCTTTTACCTATTGGTCATTTCTTTACTTCCCGGCCTCAGATATCCTTGGATTTCAGCAACATCATTTCCTCTCTTTCCTCTTCAGGCCTAGAGAGGTAGTAGTGTTGCCAAACTCTGGGAGCCTCAGTATTGTTTGTTCTGAATATCTAATCTTATCTACATTCTTTACTTTTTTTCACTAATGTTTCTTCAAGGAAATCAAGTGGAATTTCATTGTTTCCATTTTCTTCTAAAATTCTGACTATCCAGTAAATTTGTCTGGCTTCTTTTGTTTTACAATCATAGATAAAACTCTTGAAGTCATAGGAGCAGGCAAGGACTGTCTGGAAAGAACCCTGGCTACACAGGATATACTACTGGAAGTTAACAAATGGAATAGTTTCAAATTTAAAAGTTTCTGCACAGCAAAATAAACAGCAGAGTAAAAAGAAAAACTATGAAGACAACATACATGTATCTTCTACTCTGAGTAACTACTAGGAAGAGGACAATACACAATATATTAACTTGTAACTGTTCTCATAACTTGTTTTGTAACTCGGTTTCATTGTTATCTTTTTTTAAAAGGAAGGAACAAATGAGATGGGAGAAAGGAGAAAAGGGAGGGAAATATATATGCTAAGATAATTATGCCACTAATTGCTAGTGCTTTATTGAAAGGAATGATTAATGTTTAATTGTTTGACCAATCTTGCATTCTCATATCTGGTGATCTGAGCAACTTTGTTGAAGTAACAATCTGTAATACAACTGGTTGTTACAGGTTGTAATATAACAACATTAACAACCATGTTAATTTCTCATCATCTTATTTTGAAGTTCTGTATCATTTTTATTATTTTTGTTTTTTTCTCTTTAAAATAAAAAATAAAGCCTACGGAAAATTTTGCAAGCTATTCATTAGAAGACTAATATCTAGTAATGATATGAATAGGTACTTCACAGAAAAAGTGAATAAATACATGAAGAAATGCTTAACATCGCTGGTCATTACAGACAAGAAAATTCAAACAATATTGACACTTCATCTTACCCCGTGTTCATCATCAAGAAATCAAATAATAAATACTGTTGAGGATGCAGGGAAAAAGAAACCCTTCTACATTGTTGGTGGGAATGTAGACTAGTACAGCTACTGTGGAAATCAATATGAAGAGTCCTCAAAAAACTGAAACTAGAAATTTATTTGAGCTGGTATTCATCTTCTAGATGACTTCTGGAAACAGTGAAAGACATCATATTACAATGATACCTGCTTACCCAAGTTTATAGTGGCATAATTTATAATAGCTAAATTGAAGCAGCCTATATGTCCATCAAAAGTGAATGAATCAAAAAATGTGGTATTTACACATAATGCAATACTACTCTGCCATTAAGAAAAATAAACTTGGATCAGTTGAAGGAAAATGGATGGTCACTGGGGTCATAATATTAGGTGAAATAATCCTGACACACAAGCTTAATATTACATGGTTTCTTTTATATGAGACACCCAAATTATAAAGAAAGAGCAAAATAAATGATAACAAGAAGTAGGGAGATAGATATTTCTCTTTTTTTTTTTTTTTGGCGGTACTGGGGATCGAACTCAGGACCCTGCGCTTGCTAGGCAGGCACTTATTCCACTGAGCTATATCCCCAACCCCATAGATATTTCTCAAATGAGAAAAGCATCAAGAGACAGGTGGAGGGAGGAGAGAGAGGAGGGAAAAGGGATGAAAAGGGGAGTTAAGGTGTGTGATGGGGCTGGGGATATAGCTCAGTGGAATAAGCGCTTGCCTAGCAAGCGCAGGGTCCTGAGTTCAATCCCCAGTACCACAAAAAAAAAAAAAAAAAAAGGTGTGTGATGTACATGCAGCGACTCCACACAGAGATGCAAATGTTATGCGATGCAAACATATACTAATAAAAAAAAAAAACCAGAAGAACAAAGTACTCAGGATTGAGGCTAAGGCCAAGCACTCTACCACTGAGCTACATCTCCATGCTCTTTTAAATTTTAAGGCAAAATCTCACTAAATTGCCCAGACTGGCCTCAAACTTGTGATCCTTTTATATCAGCTTTGTCGTAGATCAGATTACAGGCATGTACCATCAGGTCTGCCTGTCCTTTTTCTTTCGCTTTTAAAATAAGCTGCAGGAAACAACTCATTCTTCATTAACAATAGAAATAAAAGAAGGGTTGTAAATATATTCGTTAGTGTTCTCTAAAGGAACGCAGTTGATAGAAAATCTACGTGTAATTATGCAAGGGTATTCATCAGGTCAGCTTTCAGCATCAGATGTGCGAAGGTCTACAGTGGTTGTCTACATGCTGGAGAGCTGGAGAATTTGGCGGCTGCTCAGCCCAAGAAAATGGAAACCACAAAACAAAAGACCAAGGGGGCAGCACCAGTCCAAGGTTGAAGGCCTGGAGGCTCACTAGAGAGTCACCAGTGCAAGTCAGCATTGGAGGAAACTGGGCACCAATGTCCAAAGGCAATGGCAGCAAAAGACACACCCACTCAAGCAGACTGTAGCCCTTGAGAAACAAGCACCCTTCCTTCCTCTTTCCCTTTTTCTATCCTATCTAGGCTATAGGCCTATTGGTTGGTACCACCCACGATAGGATGAGTCATCTCCCATCAGCTTGCTGTATCATCTCTCGAATGCCAGAGATGCCAATCATCTCTGGAAATACTCCACAGACACCCCCAGAAGTAAGTGCTACTACTCTGATAGATGTTTCTTAATCTTGTCAAGTTGGCATGGCACAATTAATGGTCACAAAAGATTATCTAGGTACAGATGATTAACATGGAGTTTGAGGTTAAGGCTTAAGATTGGACAGGAGTTGGGTCCAGGAGCTTAGTTACAGGAACTCTGATGCAAGCCACACCATGGGAATGATTTGTCTCCCACACTCTGCCTCTAAAATAATTGTGAAACCTTTCAAATAATATTATCACAGACCAGGGAGAAGCCAGTCAGGTGCCTATCCCTTGGCTGAGATGGGAAGGTGGAAGCAAAGATCTGAATGATTTGGCCTCTGAGCTAGAGGTCTCCTTAGAAAAATGTGCTGAGTAGAAAGAAGAGATGGATTTCAAATGAACATAAATGACCAGTGTCCACCAAGGTAGTAACTATAATAGTATAACTATAACTATAATCTGAATGTTTAATACATATTATTGTAGTAATGCTTATTGGAATACTTCATAGATTTAACGACTGATAGAATTAAATGAGTTTTTAATTATTTAATTTTTCATCCACATGTTGATATCTCCTTTTTTGTGTCTGCTTGTCAATAAGAATCATTGGTTAAGTTAACCTGGATGTGTTTGTTAGGTTCATTTCTGTCAAGTCAGAATATTTTATTCAAGTAAAGAAAATATACATATTGCAACTTGAGGATCTCGTGCATCAGATTCATATATAAATGTGCTATAACCAGCGTTTTTCAAGAAACACTGTTGTCAGAGGTTGCAGATAATCCTCACAAATGAATTGCTCTTAGTTTTTGGGATACTAAACCCATACTAAAAATCAATATTAATTCAGGAGTTCTCTGCTCAGAATGCAGCTTGTTTTGAGCTCTAAGAGTTGTGTGGGAGAGGAAGAAAGGGATGATTTGTGAGCCTAAGAATATAGTTTGACAGCCCAAGCCCAAAACATATTCAAACATTTCCACAGGGGCCTTGAAGGTGACCTTGGGTAGGAAGGGAAAACAATCTTTACCTGGTGAAGACAGGTAGAAAATATACACATGGAAACACTGCCTAGAAAGATATACAGATAAAATTTAAGGAGAAAAGAAAAGTGTATTTTACTAGGTGAGTGCTTTGGGATTTTGGACATACAGTTTAAAATCCTGGCACCTTTGCATACATATTGGAAAATTTGGAGAGTGGGTATCAGTAGGCAGCACCTGCCCATAGACCTCTACAAAGAATGAAGAGATTTGGCTGTTATCAAAGGGCACACTGATTCCTGCTGCCCTGCAGCTAAAGACAGTCATTGAAATAACTCTCCAAAGGCCTTTTGGAAGCTAGTTCTGGAGCTGGTCCACAGGGTATAATTATGAGATTCTTGAGCTCTGTGCCTTTGTTAGCTAGAAATAAAGGTCATCTTACAGTTCAGCTAGAAATCTCTGTCCTGAGTTCAGTATGAAGGATCAGGAGTACAGGAGGCTTTATCTTTCAATTCACAAACCTTTCCTCCAAAGGAAGCTATGGTAGAAATATTCTCCCCTTCTCCTTTGTCTAAAATGCAGATATTTGCAAGCACCAAGATTAAAAAAATAAACCACTTCAAGTTTATGTTCAAAACAGAAAAGATAAAAAGGAGGAATCAAGATGTATCATGTACAGGTACAAATTCCCTATGATGAATGTGATCATTATGTATACCTAAATCATATCAATAAACTTTAAAAACTAAAGAACAACAACCAAAACCCAGAACAGATAGGTTCCATGAGAAAGTTGTAATAAACTTTGATCTTTCACATGACTATAAAAATACCACTTGTTCATCATTCAGCTGTCATTACCTAAGTAGGATTATGGGATGAAATGGGCCATGTTGTTGCTGAATTTAGCTAGAAACTGAGTTTAGGTGCATTTAAAAATCTTTGTTTCACTTCCAAAATGAAAGATTATATGGATTTTTGCTTTCTTACTTTTTAAAAACAAAGTACTAGATTTAATATAAGAAGAGAGAGACTGATCTTTGGGACTACTCCTGACTTTCAAAAACCCGAATCCATGCTCTCTGAAAACTGAATTGAGTTTTAAAGACTATTTCTTATTCAAGATTCTTTTTCCATATGTTGGGCCTATTAGAAATATTTTAAACTACTACAGCCTATCTATTCAATGGTCTCACCCATTAAATTGGAAAACCTGACCTTTCCTGTCAAGGGATTCACAATGTTAAAATCACAAATTACAGCGAATCAAACTTCATAATTGTGCAGGACAAAGAATCCTACGCTGGGAAGCTCAGGTCCTGTCTCTCATGTGTAGGTGGTATCTTCCCTTCTCCTTCCATGGGTTCCTGAACCAAGTGCACAAGATGATAGTTACAAACAGTCTTAACCATTCTAAAATATTTTTGTTTTCTATGCCAGGGCTGAAAAGACTGCAGATGGGTGTGTGTTTCCTATTTATTTATTTATAGTGATACCGAGGATTGAACCCAGGTCCTTTTCACTGAGCTACCTCTCCAGCACTTTTTTGTATTTTTTATTTTGAGTCCGGGTTTCAGTCACTCAGTTGCCCCCCTTAGCCTCAAACATCCAGCCTCACCCTCCCATAACACTAGCACTAGTTTTTATGACACACTTGGCTTGTGCTTCTATTAAATTGTTTACAGAACTTGATTAATACTTACACAACTCTGAAAATCTCTGTTCACCCCCCAGCGGCAGAGCTGTGCTTTTAGCTATAGTTTGGGCTATAACTTAAATTAAGACAAAATGCTAGTGTTTTGAAGGATTGTTTTCTGACACAGATGTGCAGAAGGAAGCAAGTGGCAAAAGAAAGAGGAACATTACAATGTCTTAAAAGATGACAAATTTCAGCTTAAGGCCCTTTGTGGAAATTGACAAAGTTCCAGGGAAAATGTTCAATAAATCTTTGGAATGGCAGGTATAGAACATGATTTTTCTAGGCATACAATGAAACTTGAAATGAAATATTTGAAATACGTAAGACATTGTTGACCTATCAGTTGTAGAGAGTTGAGTGGGTACATTAAAGGCAAAAGGTATTTGTTTTAATTATAGGTTCTTTGTTATAAAATGAAACCTGAAGCATATAAAATCCTATGAGTGCTGAAGACACACTGTGCTATCTCGTCTTAAATTCCTCTTACTGATTCCTTGCTCCCTGACCAGACTCTGAGTTTCTGCAGCCATGATCCGCTCTCTTTCCATGTATGTCATGTGTAAATTTCCCAGGAAGGGACTGACTGGGTTCATCAGCCTGTGCGGTACTCAGAGCACTCTTAGATTCCCAATTAAGTCATTGCAGAAGTTACTGTCTGCCAAATGCTGTTCTAAATAGTGTGGCCATAGTGTAGGGTTAATGATACAAAGCTCACCCTGAGGGGGATTCCCATGCTTACCACTTATAGAGGAAGTGCAGGAAGTCCAGTGTGTTGGGGTTGGCATTCGTGTTGGTGGTGGGGGCTTGAGGAGGTTAGCACAGGAAAGGAGTGAGGCGGCCAGGAGTGGGTGCACCGTCAAGCACCCATTACCAAGCACTGGAGGGACTGGGTTTTAGTCTTACAGAGAGACCCTGGGAACTGACATGAAACACATCGTCCAGTGTTATCCCAGGGAAGCTGGAATATTTATGTCCTAATTGTCCTTATTCTTTGATCAAGGACTGCTGAGAGGGAGGTAGAAAAGGGGTGTTCACTATTTCATACTTCACTGTTCAATCCCTCAGGCAAAATAATGCAGCTGAACTGGCAGTTGAAAGGGCTGCAGCTCATGGAAATTGTTAGGCTTGAAAGATATGGGCTGGCGACCCCAGCCTTACTACACTTTGTATTTGCAAAATATCACTGATGTGCATTGTACTAGTCAGCTTTCCATTACCGCAACAAATACATTTACATAATCAACTTATAAGAAGAAAAATTGAGGGCCTGGCTTGGTGGTACATGCCTGTAATCCTAGCGCTTGGAGGCTGAGGCAGGAGGATTGCTGTGAGTTTGAGGTCAAACTGGGCTGCACAAAGTAAGTTCAAGGCCAATCTGAACTACATATGATAATCCTGTCTCAAACAACTGAAAACAAAGAACAAAAAAAGGAAAAAAAAAAGAAAAGAAGAAAATTTTTATTTTGGCTCACAGTTCTAGAGGTTTTATTCCACGGTTTGTTGCTTCTGTTGCTCTGGGGCCTGTGGCAGGGCAGTGTGTCCTTGCAGGAGGCCTGTTTACTTACTTCATGGGGACTGTGAGGCTGAGAGTAGAAGGGGCTGAGGTTCCAGTATCCCCTTCTGCCTGACTGCCCTCTGCTAGGCCCCGATTCCTAAAGTTCTATCTCCTCCAAGTAGCGCACAGGCTGATGACCGAGCTCTCAACACGCAGCTCTTTGGGGACCCTTAACCAGCTCTAGTGGCCCCTTTCCATGGGAAAGCTTTCCTGTGCAGGCTTCATGACTTGGTAAATATCATTTTTATTAGGGTAGTGATTCAATTTAAATTTTAAATTAAATTTAATACAAGCATCTTGTATTAAAGATCTTTGTGTTTGGCTTTTCAAATGCCTAACATCCTTCTATACAACTGAAGTTAGATTTTATGCATTCGTTAACAAGTGAATATTCAGCTTTGTGGTTGAGATTTTTGGGAGCTAATTAATAGTTCATTTTTGGCAGCATTGATATTTTGTCCATTGGTTGAACTGGAGATTTTTTGCTTCAGTTGTAAAAACATAGAACTGCTAATATTAATCATGGGGTCATTCATTCATTCCTCTACAATAAAGCATGCCCAAATAACCTGAAATCTAGTCAAACTGGAAGTTGACTCTTGATTTCAATTACAAAGCAAAATAAATTGAAAGAATAAAGCACAAGATTATGATTCAAAATAAAGATTAGGATTCTTATTTTTTTTATCTCTGAAAATCAGCACTCTAAACTTATAAGTCCATTGCTTGATTTTCATGTTTTCAGCTTTTATGCATGTTGTTTGAGAAATAGAAATTGGAGACTGCATAGCAAGACAGTTCTGTGAAAAAAAATAGAGCTAATTTAAAACATCAGCTTAAAAAAATTGAATTCTGGTAGAGATGGCGTGCCTGAGCAAGGTGCCACACAGCTGAAACCACCCACTGCTACCTGAGTTCTGTCCATCCCAGCGAGTCGTAAGGTCAGGCTGACCCAGAAGACAGCCAGTGAGAGATGGCAGTCGTATATCTCAGGCCAAGCGCAAGCAAGCTATAAGATCTGAAAGCCCAGGCTGCATTTGTGGAGAAACAGCTTAGCTAACAGTTAAGGTGTTACTACCACCGAAGGTGATAGAAAAGGTAATAACCTAACTTCCATTTATTGGTAGATCTTAAGACTATGTGGGTGTAAACCAGGAACTCATGAGTCACCTTAAAAGAGCAAGCAAAGCCTCCCCAGTAAGCTAGTCTTTTGTGGTGTGCATGATATGATGTAACCAGTGGAACATAGAGCCATAAAGACTTGGTATTTTCTTTGCTTAGGAGTGGGATCCTATGCTGATAGATCAGTGTCTTTTAGCCCTCAGATCATGGTGCTGGCTGAGAGCCTAATAAAACAGGCAGACTTTTAATAAGTGAGGTTACCGATGTCTGCTGCCCAGATCATTTGTCTGCTTGGTTGACTAGCGTCTCTTCTTGGACAGATGGTCTCTTGTGGATGGTGATAGGAGGGCGACACATGGATTGTCACACTTTATGCCCATCCTCATGTCTATCCCCAAACCTCTGTCTTGGGTTGCATTGTACTTAATCTCTCATGTTTTTCTTTCTCCAGGGCCCTAAGTGGTTGGCTTTTTTTCTTTTTTTTTTTTGCCTCTGGCCAACAAGCGAGGTTATTTGCTATTGCTTCTGGGTCATATGTAGTCTAACCTTAGGATGCTTTTTCCCAGAGTGGATCTAACCAGATGCTATGAACATTTAAATATATTTATATTCCTATGTTTTCAATTCTCTTTAGAGAACATGTGGAAGCAGAATTGCTGAGTCATATAGTAAGTGCACCTTCGATTCTGAAAAAACTGCTGAAGTATTTCCAAAGTGGTCATAGTATTTTGTAGTCTCACCAGTAAAGTATGAGCAACATTTGGTCTTTTTAATCTTTTTAATTTTAGTCATTTTAGTTTGGATGTTTTGTGTTATCTCACTGTGGTTCTAAGTTGCATTCACCTGGAGCTAAAAATGTTGAATGTCTATTTATGGACTTAATGGCTGTTTATATATCTGCTTCTGTGATACAACTGTTCAAATCTTGTTTGCTTTAATAATTGTATTATTTTTACAAAAATCACTGGGCTGTAAGATTTCTTTATATACTTTACATACAAACCTTCCTTAAATAAATGTTTTGTAAATATTTCCCCTTAGTCTGTGACTTGCTTTTTCTTGATGATATCTTTTGAAAATCAAAGGTTTCAATTTTGATGAGTTTTAGTGTACTGTTTTCTTTTATTTTGTATGATTTTTACATCCTATTTAAGGAGTATACCACAAGGTTGAAAAGATCTATACTTTTATCTAAAAATTTTATAATTTTAGCTTTTATGTTTAGAACTCTGATCCATTTAGTGATGTGTGTGTGTGTGTGTGTGTGTGTGTGTGTGTGCATGTGTTTAGTGTGAAGAAAATAACAAGATTAATTTTTCCTTATATGGATATTTGGTTGTTCTAGCACCGTTTACAAAAAAAGACTATCCTTTTCATATTGGCTTATTTTGGTACTTTTGTAGAAAAAAATAATCAATTCTCCATGTATTTGTGGGTCTGCTTCTGGTCTCTCTATTTTATTCCATTATTTATGTTTTTTTACCCCAATCTCAGATTGTCTTGATTACTTGCATTATAGTAAATATTAATTACTTTAGCTTTGCCTTAAAATCAGTTATATAAGTTCTTTAACTCAGTTTTTCTCTTTTAAAAGTTTTTTCGTTCTCTTTTTGCAACACTGGGGATTGAACCCAGTGCCTCTGCACTAAGCTAGATGTTCATGCCTTTTTGTTGTTTTGAGGCAGGGTCTTGTTAAACTGCTAAGTTGTCCAAGTTGGGCTTGAACTCGCAGTCCTCCTGCTTCAGCCTACCAGAATGTTGTAATTACAGGTGTGTGCATCTAGTCTATTCTAGATTTTTATAATTTCTATACAAAATCCTGCTGATTTTTAAATTGGAATTACAATGAATTTATAGATCATTTTGAATGGAAGTAGCATAGTAATTATTCTGAATCCTACAGACCAGAAATATGGCATGTTTCCCTATCTTTAATTCCTTTTTGTATTTTCCAGTGAATGGCTCTTACACATATTTTAATGCATCTTTAGTCGTTTTATGTTTTTGGATGCTACTATAAATATAATTGTTTTAAAATTTCATTTTCCAGTTTTTGATTATATATAGAAATATATTTGATTTGTATATATTAGTTTGTATTTAGAGTTATTATTGACTTCTTAGTTCCATTATGACTCATGTATGCTTTTAGGGTTACATTATACTTCTTCCATTTAAATCTTTATAATTTTATTTATTCATCCATTTGTTTGTTGGTTTGCTTTATGACACTGGCTAGAACCTTCAGTATAATGTTTTTAAAAAGTGGTTGGGAATCCTTCTGATCATATAAAAAAAGTGATCACAAATGCATTCATTGAGGGGAGTTAGTACACATCACATTTTAATTCTTTTTAGTTCCCTTCCCTTTTCCACCCTCCCTGCATCCTCCTTCCCAGATTCTTTTCCATTCAACAAAATAGCTATCTCCTGTTTCTTATACTATAACCTGCTTTTTGAAATTTTTCATACAAGAGAAACCACATGATATTTAACCTCCTGAATCTGATTCATTTCATTTAGCATTATAGTGTCAAGGTACATTAATTTTCCTACAAATGACTCAAAATTTTCATTCTTTATAGCTGATTAGTACTCCATTAAATATCTATGCTATGTTTTCTTTGTCTATTTATTTGTTGATGGACATATAGGCCATTTCCAAGACTTAACTATTGTGTTATACTGCTGTGAACATGGGTATACATGTTTGGCTATAATATGATGTCTAACTTTTAGGGAAGATACCCAGAAGAGGCAGAGCTGGGTCAAATGAAATTTCTAGTTTTCACTTTTTGAGAAACCTGATTTCTACAAGGTTGCACTAGTGTACATTTTCACTGACAATGAAGAAGGGTGACTTTTCCCCTACAACCTTGCCATAATTTGTTTTTGTAGTTTTTGTGACAACCATTCTTTCTGGAGTAAGATGAAATAGTGTGGTTTTGATTTACTTTTTTTAATGCAGAACATTTTTTTTCATGTAGTAATTGGTCATTTTTGTGTGTTACTTTTTGTATCCTTACACTTTATTGAATTTGTTATTAGTTCTAGAAGTATTTTAGGGGTCTACTATGTGAAGGATCATGTCATCTGTGAATAATGGTAGTTTGACTTCTTGCACTCCTATGTGTATCCCTTTTATTTTTTACTCCTGTCTAATGGCTCTGGCGAAAATTTTCAGTATTATATTGAACAGGAATGGAAAAGATGGACATCCTTGTCTTGTTCCTGATTTTAGAGGAAATGTTTTAGCTTTTCCCCATCTATGATGATTTTGTTAGTGGACTAATTTTCTAATAAATAGCTTTTGTCAGTCTGAGAAAGCCCTTCTCTACCTATTTTCCCCAGCATTTTTAACATAAATTCATGATGGATTTTTTTCAAAGGCCTTCTTTCTACCTGTTGAGAAGCTTGGGTACTGTCTGTCCTTGCCTCTGTTTATACAATGTATGAAATTTATTAATTTATGTGTGTTGAACTATCCTTGCACCCCTTGCAAGGCAACTTGGTCATGATGTATGATCTTTTTACTGATAAGTTGTATTCTTTTTGCCAGTATCTTACTGAGGATTTTTGTATTTATGTTCATTAAAAAGACTGGATTTCAGTATTGTGGGGTTTTTTTGTCCTTGTCTGGACAAGTTTCCAGAAATGAGTTGGGCAGTGCTCCTTCTCTTCAGTTTCATTGGAGAGTTTGAGGTGTCTCAGTGTTAGCTCTTCCCTGATGTTCTTGTAGAATTCAGTGGTGAATCCATTAGGTCCTAGGCTTTGCTTTGTCCATAGAATTTTTGTTACTGCCTCATTTTTTTTCTTGTTATTGGCTTACTTAGTTTTTATATCTCATTCATTCAATTTTGATAATTCATATGTGTCTAGGAATTTCTTCATTTCTTCTGGCTTCTCTAGTTTATTGAATTAATTTCAAGATAGTTTCTTATAGTCCTTTGGATTTTATCAGTGTCAGTTTTGATTTCCCCATTTTCATTTATATGGGTTTTTTCTTTCCTTTTTTGGTTGTTTAGCTAAGGGTTTTTCAATCTTGTTTACTTTTGCAAAGGAACAGCTCACTGGTTCATTGATTTTTTGTTGTATATTTTGAGTCTCAATTTCATTATCAGCTACTCTGATTTTAATTATTTAGTTCCTTCTATTAATTTCATGTTTGAATAGCTCGTATATTTTTAGGCTGAGATCCATTGTTAGGTTCTTTGGGCTCAGTGAACTTTTTTAATGTGTACATTTACTGCTATACGCTTCCCCTTTACTACTGCTTTCCATTGTGTCCTGTATGTTTTGGCATGTTGTGCTTCCATGGTCATTTGATGCTAGTGATTTCATTTCTCGATGGATTTCTTCTGTGATCCAGTGATTATTCATCAATGTATGCTTTAGCCTTCACGTATTTGGGTAATTGGTATGATTTCTTGTCTGTTGATTTCTAGTTTCATTCCACCATGATCTGATAGAATGCAGGGTTCATTTGAATGCTTTTGTATTTATTTAAGCATGGTTAATGGCCTAAAATATGGTATATTTTGAAAAAAGTTATATTCACTGCTTAGAAAAAATGTCTATTCTGTTGCTATTGGATGAAACACTTTGCAGATATTTGTTAAATCCATTTGATCATTGGTGTGGTTATTATGGTTTGTTGCTGCAAAGCCTCATGCAGTTGTAGGTGGGGCTTTTGGAGGTGGCTTGATCTAGGGTGCTTGCTTACTAAATTATTCCACTGATTAGTTGGACATAGTCTGGATTAATGGTGCAATGCCCAGATTAAGGGTGCTCCACAGGGATATGAGTGCTACCCACCCTAAGGGACAGGACAGAAGGAAAGCAGTGGCCATCGTTTGCTGCTTGCTGCCTTCTGCTTGACCTGCCTGTCCATGAGCTGTTTTTTCTCTGTGATTTACCCCACCCTGCCTGGGAGCCAGCCCACTATGGACTGAAATGTCTATACATTGTGAGCTACAGTGAACCTTTCATTTGGGTGTCAGGTATCTTGGGTGTCAAGTATTACTTTGGGTGTCAGGTATTTTGTCTCAGTAACTAGAAAAGTAACTAAGACAGTGGTTTAACTCTGATGTTTCTTTGCTACATTTTTCGGTCTGGTTTTAATTTTGAGAGTGGAATGTGGAAATCCACTGCTATGATTTTATTAGTTTATTTGTTCTGTAAAGTCATCAAACATTTTATTAGTAAAGTACTTTACCTGTTTAATAAAATCTTTTTTAAGCTTACTAAACTTCTTATAAATGTGTTTATGTTTCTTTGAGCTCTTGAAACATTTTGACTATTTGTTTTTGTGCTCTTTATAACTTTCAAAATAAAGTTCTTCTGCTAATTTCATGGTTGTAAGGTCAGTTTTTGGAGAGGTAAATGTTTTTAGAGACATCTTGTTGCCTTGCCTTTGTTGTTGTTGTTGTTGCTGCAAGTTGAAAATTAGCTAGAGGGAAAACACTGTCTTCACTATGAAGTTCTCTTTAGTAAGAATCTGGCTCCCTGTGGTGTGTCCTTGTGTTTGGCTATGTTTTGGTGTTTATAACCTTCTTCTACCTACTCTGTAATACTTGAGGCTCTTCTTACTTAGTGTTTAACCTTCTCTCTATGGCTTGATCCCAAGAACTACATAGAGAGGAGAAAATGTACCATAGTGATATTGATCACACACCCACACCCACCTCCACCCCACACAAACAAACCAGATACTGGCATACAGTAAAAAACAATAGCAGCAACTATGTCTCTATTGGCTATATCACAGAAATCAGCACTAATACTAGAGTCAAAGACAAAACAGATATTGACCATAGGAATGAGTAAAAGTTGAAGCTCTATGGCTCTTAATAATAGAAAAGAGATTTACAATAATAATACAGACAGAGACAATCCAATTATTGCTGTACAGTAAATATATACTAAATGCAAAGGCTAGACCAGCATTAACAATGGAAGAGAATTCAACAATAATAATGTAGAGTCAACTAAATATCTAAAATTCATAAGGTGTAATAGCCATAATGATAAAAATGGAGGTTGGAATAGGGAAAACAAAAGAGGCAAAATCTGAGAAAGGAAGAGTAGGAAGATGAGAAGGATGATGAGGGAAAAATGAGATAAAGAGTCCAGTTAATGAATAAAAGACATTTGATAGAATTAGGTAAAAATAAAACAAAAACATACAAACAAAAAAGAAAAATAAGGAGAAGAATAAGACAAGGATCAAAAGAAAGGGAAGAAAGAAGAAAACCCCGTTCCTCAAAAAGTCAAGGAGAAAAATAATTACAAAAAATTCCTTCCTATGTGTGGGTGGGCACTTTCTTTCCAGGGCTCCCAGTACTGGAATGCACCACAGAAAGAGAAGGAACAGTAAGTCACAACCAGGATCTGTTTTGTTTGCATGCCCACTTTTTTGGTAAGTGTGAATACTGAGACCTGCCACGCCTTCTTGCTTGGGCTTTGTGGTCAGTCAATGACATGGTGTCTTTCTTAGAGCAGTATTTTCAGTAGTGAACAGAAACCCTGAAATGACATCAGGATTTGGAGGCTGATTAATTATACCTTGATAGGCACTGCTTAGCATCATTCTCAAAATACCAGGCCTCGATCTCTGCTGGTCTACATCTTACATGGGATAAGCAAGCAGGAAGTAGAGGCAGAATGGCTTGTCAATTTGGAACTGGTTCTTACAATATGCATTATAGTGACCAGCTGTGCATCACAGAGACCAGTCATTTCTAAGAAACAAAAGTAACAGAAAACAGTGTCCTCAGGCTTCAGCCATGCATGGTTAGCATCCAGAGTGACCAAGGCAGGGCTTTAAGTGTATTGTCTCTTCAGAGTGAACCCTGGAGGAGCTGTCCAGGTAAACTCTTCAACAATCATCTGAATGAGCTGTTTTAACTCTAGAGTGGTGGGTCAAAGGTTGAATTTGTGAAACTTGTAGAGGTAGTTCATATGCACCTGGGTTATATATTTGTGCAGGAGTGCCTATAGGTATAACTGATCTTTTAGCTAACCTTTTATGGAGCTAGTTACAAGCTGTTTCTGTAGGGTTATGCTTTATTTTCTCAAATTTTTAGAGCTTGTGTCATGTGTGCTGAATATAGTTTTTATTTAGTTATCTTTGCTACAAATGCAGGCCTATTGTCACTGCCAGTGATCAAGGGTAGGTTGTATGTAGGGATGATTTTTAACAGCAGCACCCTACAAAACTTTGCTGCCCTTTGGGCTCAGGTAGGGAATGTGTCTTGGTTACTTTTCTCTTGTTGCTGAGACAAAATACCCAACACCCAAAGTTAAGGAAGGAAGGAAAGGTTTATTTAGCTTTCAGTTTGTGGAGGTTTCAGTCCATACTTGGCTGGCTCAGACGCAGGGTGGCACAGGGCAGAGGGCAAATGTTCATGGCAGCAGAACACAGCCAAAACCACAAGAGCAAAAGGGAGGAGTGGCTGCAAGCAGCCTCTTTTTCTCCCTTACATTGTAAACAGCCTACCCTCACCCAGGGGGCATATAGCTCTCTCACACAACCTCCATGCTCTCCTCTTCCACAGGCTCAGGATGTGTGCAAAGGAAGTACCCGGCTTCCTGCTGAATCACTCAGGCAAATCTCTAGACTCTCCAAGTTGATGCAATGTATCAACCATAACAGAATGGCTTTGGCCAGCCTGGATAAGTGCATATATGTACCAACAGATATCCGTGGGTGGAGGTCAGGGACAGTGACACAGACAAGCTGGCTGAAGGGGTATGGATCTCAGCACTGTGGCTTGAGCTTGCAGAATATAAGGTGGGGACAGGTCTAGCTCTGATCTTCCAGAAGTACCAGGTAAATTTTTTCTGGTTGGGGTCAGTGTTTCAGTCAATTGGATCCCCAGAAGGTACTTAGGAGCACAGGTTTGACATCATTGGTGGCAGGTTTCCAAACAGCAGAAGGAAACAGTAGCAGGAGAACCTTGGCCAAAATAGCTTTGTCCAAGGTGACAACAGCATATCTAGATTATCAGACTCCATTCCTTACAGAGCTACTTCCATCCATAAACAAGGTATACTCAGCATCTGTAGTGGTCTGCAGTTATTCATGAGGTCCAGTACAGCACGTAGCCCTGGGAGAGTTAGGTCTCGGCCTAAGGTAAGCTTGTCAGTTTTCTTGATCAGAAGGTCAGTGTATTTTAGAGCATGGAGGCAAAGGGAGGAGGCAGCCATTGGCAACTGGATCTAAGTATTTGCACAGGTAGGCCACTGGGCACTACTAGGGACTAACAGTCTGAGTAAGCATCGCTGCTTTTGTGAACTCAAAGATCCAGATTCTATAGAAGTCAACAGCTCCAAGAAATTTTCAGTTTTTTCTTGTTTGTTTGTTTGTTTGTTTTTTTGTACTGGGAATTGAACTCAGGACCTTGCACTTTCCAGGCAGGTGCTTATGCTGCTGAGCTACACCCCTGGCCCTTAGAGTTTTTTTTTTTTTGTAATTGGTTTCTGCCAGATGTTGTAGCAAATATTCTGTGTCTTCCAGTAGGCAGCTTGGGTGTCATTAACCAGAAGTGCTTTCTTAAAGCTCAAAAGTTTTTTGAACCTCAGACAAGGTTCAAAGTTTTTGAACCTCTGACAAGTGCATTTCTTTTTCTTCATTGTCTTGTTTTGTGTTTTGGTACCAGGAATTGAACTCAGGGTCTTGCACTTGCCAAGAAGGCAGTTGTGCCACTGAGCTACATTCCCAGCCCTCGAAGCTCTGAGAGATTGAGTCCAGGTCAGTTGCAAAGAGGGGCTGGCTGACAGGAGCCAGTAGAAAGCAGAAGGCATTCCTTAGGCCAGGCAGGTGTACCAGCAGGTTGTGGGTGGCAGAAGCCTGAGACAACATGTACAGAGGGTAATTGAGGCAGCATTATAGAGATCTGAACCTGCTTTACAGGCAGGAGAGGTGTATTTTAGCAGTTTAACTGTCTATTACTTTGGGGTGGGGGACTACAATGTCAAGCAGGAGAGACAGAGAAATACGCTGTCATGGAGAAAAGGTGTTGGTGGCTTAGCCAAATCTGTTGTTAGAGTCTCCCTAAAAATAGTGGGAGAGTTTTTAACCTCTTGTGGCAATTGAGTTCAAGTGAGTTATGTCTCATGTCAGGAATTTTCCAGTTGAAGGGACTTATAGGAGCACCTTACAGGCAGAGGAAGGCATCTTTTAAATCTAGACATATAAACCAGGTGGCATCTGGAGGTAACAGCACAAAAAGGGTGTATGGGTCAGGAAGTGCAGAATGCATGGTGATGGCTGCATTGTTGAGGGCACTGAGATCTTGCCCAAGGTGATTAACAGTCTATCAGGCTCCCAAACTGCTTTAGGTGGCTGAGGTGTGGCTGGAGCGTGGTTGGTAGTTAGACCTAGTGGTAGTTAGACCTTGCTTCATAACTCTGGGAGGAGAATTTTCAGAATTTTAAAATTGCTCAGGCTGATGCAAGTGTCATCTTCCCTGTGGGGGTTAAATGAGAGGGAGGCAGACTGGCTTGGTGACAGGAATTTATGTTTGGTGAGATGTCCTCCCAGGCTGCAAGTTCATGCCTGGCAGAAGGGGCTACAGGCAAGAGACCCAGCTGCTCTGATGATGGTAACATTTTGACAGAGAGAACTTTTCAAGGCAGAGAGTTCTGCACCATTGTCTGCCAGGAAAGTCACAGGTTTGCCCCCAACTTTTGCAATCCTATGGGTTCTTGGGGGCCCTATTTGAGAGAGCTCAGTCTGTCCTGTTCATCCAACCCTGACAGGGTGAAGAGAGGTTCAGATTGAGGTGCGCCTGGACGGTCAGGTTTCTTTGTGTCTTGAAGATGGAGGGGGCATTGGTCCTTCTATAGCTAACCTGTTTGCAGTGAGCATATTGGTTGGCTGCTAAAGCATAGGGTCTGCCATCAGCTTTGGGCTATGAGGGCTGAGGAACCCCCTTAGGCAGGTTATCATCTCATCCAGGCTGAAGGTTCTGTGAAGTCTTTTAATCTGAAGAGGGATTTGTTTTTTAGTGTTCATAGCCCTCATTTCATAGCCAGGGGGTATGGTCATCTATCAGACTGGATTTTCTTACAGACATCGGATGCTTTTCTTTTATCAGGTTTCCAGGTAACAGTGGTTGAATGGCTTTTTGCCTCCCCCCTTTTAATGCCTTTGAGAAGTGCTTGACTTGGTTGTTTCTAGGTGAGGTGACTTTTGGAAAAGTCACAGAAACTCATTTATTGGGGCTGACAGTCCAATTCTCCTCAGTCAAAATGTGAAACTCAGAAGGAATTCCTGGCAGTCATCTTGGGTGGGCATTAGATGGTGCCATCTGACCAGGATAGGCGTAACTGTGATGGAGAGGGTTCTGGGGTAGAGCCTGTATGGCCAAATGCAGGCAGTGGCTAGCTGGAACCAGTTCAGTTGGCTGGGAGTAGAGGAGCTCGGAGCAGGGAGTAAAGCTATAGGAGTTGGCAGCGACTGTAGGGATTGGTGAGAGTGTCAAGGCAGAATTCTCAGAAAGAATGGGCCGCTTTTTCCTCTTTTTTCTTTGAGACACAGGGAGCAGTTTGGTTTCATTTCTAACTCTGTAAAAAGCCCTTTTTCCTGCAGCCAGGGACTGTGGGTTTTGACTAGTTAATTCTCATCTCTTGACTTCTTTTCTGTACTCTCCCTTGTGTACCCCTTGCATGATGGTGCAAGAGACAAAGGGTGGGTGCCCCTCAAGGAGAGAACATTCAGATGCCCACCTGCCTGCACCCCTCATGAGGACTTTGGTGCATCTTAGCTAAGGAGGGTGGGAGGCCTCTGTTATGCCATGTGTCAATCACCATGGAACCACAGGTGAGGACCCCATCCACCACTGTGACCAGCACTTTCACTCTTTGTGCACGGATGGAGCAGCCCATTGCTTATGCTGTTTCACTCACACATTCATTCAACAGGCACTCAGAGGTTAAACATTCTGATCCACTTCCTTCAAGGGTAGTCTGATCAATGACAGTTGGACTAAGCAGGATGACAGACAGACTAAGTGGAGTGCCCCTGGGGATCTTACCAGAATTAGCAGGCAGGCAAGCAGGCAGGGACAGACTGCACCCTCCTCACTTTAGGGTCTAATGTGAGTCACTCAAGTGGGGAGCCAGGAATCCTCCTCCAGACCTCTGAGGGGACTCAAGAAATCTCAAGGGTGTGCCTTTCTGTCGGGACCTGAGAGATCTTTGCTCCATCCTGAAGGGCCAAGACCAATGACCAAAGAGGTCAGCATGGTTGGTCTTCCTGGCTGATGCACCAGATGCAATGGCAAACAGAAACACCAAAATGTCACCCCAGATTTGGAGGCTGATTTATTTAATGTTGACAGGCACTGATGAGGATCACTCCCAAAATATCAGGCCCCAATCTCTGGTGGTCTAGGGCTTTTATGGGATAAGCAAGTAGGAAGTACAGAAGCAGAATGGCTTGTCAATTGGTTCTTACAATATGCATCACCATGACCAGCTATGCACCACAGTCAGCAGCCATTTCTAGGATGTTACCTTGGTAACTATCAGACTGAAATATACTGTCTGGTGTGGGGCGGCATGGTATTCTGCTACATATTCACTCCAGTGGATCTTAGTTTTTGTGCCCCTCTGTGGGTGCTGTGTCACTGCTGTCTCTTCCTACCTTACTGCCTGTGGGCTTGTGAAGTGCTCCCTTGCTCCAGAATCCCCTCTGCCACCAAAGTTGAGGTGAGTCCCTGCGATCACATTGGCAGATAGGGAAAGCAAATAAACCACTGGGCTCTGTATTGCAAGTAAGCAGTGAGGAAGAGAGGGTCAGACAGATTACTGGGCTTAATGCCAGTGCTTTCAGACCCACAACCCTCAGAAAACCACATGTGATCTGACTGGCTTCTCTCCACTGAATGGGAGGTCAATGTGTCTTTCCCAGGCTGGGCTCAGGATTGTTAAATTTCTCAGGGAGTCTATGACTGGCCTTCTCTCCCTCTGTGACTATCTCTTATGGCCATCTCCCAGTTAATCCTGTGTAGGGTGACCCCAGAAATCCTGATGTGCAGTTATTTTGTGACTTCTGACTCCCAGAACATAGCCTCAAACAATTCCCAAAATGGTCTCTGTTTAATTATTCTCAAATACAGTAGATACTGCAGTGGATCTCCAGTCTAGCCTGCCATGTGAAAAGATTCATTTTCAGAGTACAATCCCACACTGCACTTTCAGTAAACACTGGCCTAGTCCACTACTTCTCCCTGGAAGTGCTGATCCTCTCTTGTGTTTACCTTTAGTTTGAGGAGAAAGGTCCTTAACTTTGGGACTCAGGGTTAGCATTCCAGACAGTGTTGTTCTTTCCTCCAGTGTGTTGTCTCCAGTTTCTCTATGATTTCTGGTTTTCTTGTCAGCTTTTTATTGATTTCTGGAGCTTTTCTTCCTTTTTTCTTCTCTAAGCTCTTACATTCCAGGCCCTGGAGAGGCTTCAGTATGTTCTTGCATCTAGCATCTTCTCACCCTACTATGTTCTAAAGTAGTTATTTTTAACCAATAAACATAATGCTACCAAAGATTCGTGTAAATATCCTGTATGGTTAAAGAAGTTCTGTTATTTCTTTAAAAATTTTATGGAGGTATAATTCATGTACCATAAAATTTAAAGTGTACAATTCAGGGGTGAGTCATATATTTTCAGATTTGTGCAACTATCTTCATAATCTAAGTGTAGAATGATTTCATCACCCGTAAAAATACTCCTCTACCCCTTAACAGTCTGTTCATTCTTCTACAGCTTCTCCCATTCTGTGGCAGTCCCTAAACTACCTTCAGCCTCTCTAATTTGTCTGCTCTGGACAGGTAACATAAATGAAAGCATACATTATATGTGTGCTTTTTTGCCTTACTTTTTCACCTATCAGAATGTTTTTAAGATTCATCCAAGTTGTGGGATGTTACATTACTACATCTTTTTTTCTTGCTGAGTATTATTAATAATATTCCATTATAATACATTTTATTTATCCATTCATCAGTGGGTTGTTTCCCCTTTCTGAGTTTTAAAATACTGCTATGTATAAGTTTTCCTGTGAACATATGTTTTCCTTTCTCTTGGCTGTATATGTAGGAGTAGAATTGCTAGGTCATATGGTAAATTTACATTTAACATTTTACGAACTGTGAGACTGTTCTCCAAAGAAGCTGAAACATTTCACATTTCCACCAGTAATGTCTGAGGAGTCCAATTTATCCACACTCTAATCTACAGTTATTATTATCTGTTTTATAAATTATAGCTATCATGGTGGGTATGAAGTCATTTCTCATTATAGTTTTGATTTGAAATTCCCTATGAGAATTTTAGTGTGATATTCTAAAAATAAAAAAAAAACTGCTCAGATAATTTAAATGTAATTAATTAATTTTAATATTAATAGTAAGACTATTTTTACAAATTTAAAGCTATTTCATATATGGTAGCATGTCAGCTTTCTCATTGGTGATGCACAATGCCTAAAATCCACATGTTAAAGGAGGGGAGGTTTAATTTGCTCACAGTTTAAGTCCACAATCACCTGGATCCAAGGCAGCAACATGGTGGAAGAACATGGAAGAGCAAAGCTGCTTCACTCATGACAGAGGAAGTAGACAGGGGAGGAAAAAACCTGGCCAGGGACCATATGTCGTATCCAAGGTCATGCATCCAAGACTCCACCAGACAGACCAAGAAGCATGCTTTACTAGTCTAGGTGTTTGTCAATGAAGTTGACAAATTAGGATTAACAGTAATACAGGAGAGAACAACCAAAGCAATCTATTAGTGTTCTTAGGAACCAAGACTTAAAACATAAGCAAAAGCAGAGAAATATAGAACATTTAAGACATTAATGGAAAAAAAAACACCTGTGATGTTTACATTTGAACTGAAGTATTAATACAAGTCTTGATTTTTTTATATTAAACAATGCTCATTGAAATTGTCTAGCATCAGTGACATCCCAGTAGTGACATTTATATTTTACATTTAATTTTACATTTATATTTTACATTTTATTTTTTTTCTTGGTTTCTAAATACTTTCCAGCTGAAGGAAATTGTGGCTGATTTTCACCTATGTGGAAGAATGAGTAAAAAGTGAGTCTTGCACTGACTTCTTGTCCCAGGAAGCAAGAAAGTGATAAAAGATCATGAGCATGTTACAAGAGTACCTAAAGGAAAGATCAGAGAGGCCATTTGCCAATTTGGGTCAATTCTAATATTAAGCAGAGTATCAATTATAACTGATTAGTGACAGAGAGAGAGAACATGTTTCATTTTCCAAATTGTAGGTGACTTTTACATCAAATCTTCACTCTGAAAATCTGTAATTAAAGTAAAAGAATTATCAATTACATGATGTTTTAGAAGGATTATAAGGAAAATTGCTTTATATAATGTTAATAAATACATAGGAAATGAGAGAACTAGAAAACTATAATTTTGCAATTCCCAAAATGAAAAAAAATTTGACTCATGCCTGGAAGATCCATGGGTGATAAAGCTAAAACCATTAGGTGAAAGATAATTGTAGAGAAGGTCTATCTCCTGGTGTCTAAATGTGTCCTCATTGCTAATTGCTAAAGGAAAAATAAAACTGCCTTTACAATGAAGACGTCTGGTTATCTAAATGTCATGTGATTTCTCTTCTTCATTAGTGAGTATCCTGTCTCTCATTATCTGTAGACATTTATTTATTCGTCCAGTCACCTGTACACAGCTGATTTTCTATTTCTGGCAAGCTACCCTTGCTGTTCCGTTCTGACACCTTCCAGCAGTGGGACACAGGAATGAGACGGCACTGAAATGTCCCTGCTCCGATGCTGTTATTACCAGCTGCCCCTGGGCTTTCCCAGGTTTCCCACCAAGGCCCTTCTCATGCAGGCTGTCTGTGTCCATCTTGTTTCTTGTGGTAATAGAAGTAATTCTGATGATTCTTCATTAAGGACAATGCTATATCTTGTTACGTATGTATACAAATAAGTATTCAATATATTTGTTTACATAATAAATACATATGAACATGCATATGAATCTATGGCTAAGTACGTACATGACTTGTTAATTAGGGAAGTATATTCAATTTACAAAATGCCTTTTCATCATTTATTGGGGTGATTAAATGGGCTTTCTCCTTTAAGCAATTTATGTGATGATTATAGGTTAGTAGATGTTTTAATTTTGAATTATTCCTAAATCTCAGAAATGAAGCCCCTTTGGTCATTGTGTAATTTATTAACTTCCTTACAAGTGTGGTATTCCTCTACTATTTATAAATTATACATTGGTCTGAAGTTTCTCTTTTTGTACTTTATTTGTCAGGCTTCATGTTAGTGTTATTCTTTCTCTGCCCAAACTTAGGGGTCACTTGGAGTGGAGTGGCGTGCTCCATTACTAGATGTTTCCAATGGAGTCATTAGTGAGACTGATGGAACTTGGAGTTTTTGTGAGGAGTTGATCTTTGATAACCTTCTCAGTTTCTTTACTCGTAATTCATGTTTGTTTTTAAAAGTCTTTTCTAGGGTCAATTTTGGTAATTTATATTTCTCTTGAAGTGGGTTTATTTTTACTAGATTTTCAAGGTATTCACAAAATTTTGTGCAAAGTATTTTCTTACAATTATTTTGGTTTCCATTTATGTAATTCATTTTAGTAGCAGATTTGTATGTTTATGTTTTCTTTTTCTTATACTTCCTTTTAAGAATGAGAGAAGCTAATCATTTTATCCATTTCACTGATGCTTTTCAAGTTATCACTTCTGTTATTCCTCTATCTTTTGTTTAAAAATCACCATCAATTAATTTCCTTTTTGGTCATTCATTAGACTTATTTTTTAATCTCTTCTCTTCTTTTAAATATGAACTTATATTTTTCTTTCCTATTGTTTAATAATTTGGTTAACACTAAATTTTTTAGTTTTATAATTTTACATTTAGATCGATTATTAATTTTATATTAATTTTTACATGTGATATTTTGTATATGGCCTATTTCTCAGATTTTTTTCTTTTATGGTTTGTATCTCTTGTGTACTAAGAAGTATTTAGTTTAAGTGTCCAATAAATTTTCTTTCATGTTTCTTCTCTCTCTTTTTTATTCATCCCTTGCCCCTTCCTTCTTCCTTCCTTCCTTCCTTCCTTCCTTCCTTCCTTCCTTCCTTCTTTCCTTTATTGCTTTCTCTCTCTCTTTCTTTCTCTCTTTTTCTCTGCCTCCCTTCCTTCCTCTCAGCCTTCCTCCCTCCCTCCTTTCCTTCCTTCCTTGGGTCTGAACCACCCAGCAAATATAGAGCTAAACCCCCATCTGTTTTTGAGACAGAATCTTGCTTGCTCAGTTACCCAGACTGGCCTCGAGCTTGTGACCCTCCTCCCTCAGACTCCCCAGTAGCCGAGATGACCATCTTATACTACCATGCCTAGCTCACTTGTGTTTCTGCTAGAAGTTTAGTACTTTTATGTTTAAGTTTATGGTTCACTTTGAATTGATTTCCTACATGATAGGCCATATAAATCAGGGTTCATGTTTTAAAGTATAGGGATGCCTATTTGTTTCATCACGATTTGTTGAAAAGACTGTCCTTTGTTTATTGGCTTATCCTGGTATTTTGAAGCAATTTGACCGTAGGTCTGTTTCTACACTTTCTATTCCATTGTCTATAGGTCTACCCTTTTGCCAAAATCATACTTTCTGGATTATAATAATTTTATGATAAATCTGTAAACACAGTGTAGGTTCTACTTTTTCTTTTTCAAATTTATTTTAGATATTCTAGGAGGGATTTGTTTCCATGTACATTTTAAAATTAACACGTTAATTTGTGTGAAAATGAGTTCTAGATTTTTGATTGGGAATTGCATTGAACCTACACATGAATTTGGGGATAATTTACATAACATAATGGTATTGAAATTTCTAATCTATGAACATGGCATAATTGTCATAGTTTGCAGTTGTTTTGGAGTTTTATAAGAACAATATAATACAAGACACATAGTTTATAAGATTTATAATAGTCAACCAAAGAATCATATACAAATAGTGCAGGAAATCTGTCCACACACTAAAGACCAAAGAATCCATCTGAAGGCCTGGATCCCACAATAATGTTCTGCATGAGTTCAGCTGAAGACCTAGAGCCCATAACAATGTCTCATGCAGGTCTGTTTCACTAATTTGAGCTGGGAAGGCCAAAAGTCATGGTGGAATCTAGAAAGTCTGTGCCAGTGAGATGAAGGATCTGTGGTAGCAGGCTGAGAGATCTACACTGGAGCCAGGAAGCAATGCTCAAAACAAGAACCAGAGCTCACCCCAAAAGTACCACAGCCACCCTCTGCAATAGTGAGGTCCCGAGCTCCTCTGTTGATTAGGAAAGCCAAGTTCCTATCAGGAAAGCCAATGCAACAAGCATCTCCAGGAGTCTAAATGCACCCCAGGAAGCAGTGTTCAAAGTGAGGACGAGTGCTTCCCCAAAGTGAACTGAAGCCATTGTCAGTGTCAAGGTCCTGAGCTCCTTGGAGGGTGAAAACATCCAAGTTCATCAGGAAAGCCAGCATGACAAGGTCCAGGAGAACCGACAGGTTCTTACAGCTTCTCTCAACTTCCAACAAGCTCCCAACAGCTCCTACCACCTTCCGACAGCCTAACTTCTTCTCCAGTTCTGCCTCTTATGCTGCTGGCAACAGGCCCCAGGTGGGCCTCCTGCACCTAGCACCACACTTACTCAGTGAGGCTGGGTGTTACAAGTTCATCAGTATTTGTCACTCCACCAGAATGATGTTATGACTTATATTTGGATGTCCGCCCAAGTCTCATGCACTTATTTGGAAGGTAACTGGGTCATGGGTGATACTGGATTAGTCCGTTGATGTGTTTATAGCTGGCTGTGATATTGAGAGGTGAAGCTTGATGAGAGGAGGGGGCCTGGACCAGAGGTTATGTATCTGTCATCCTCCTTTCATCCCAGCTGGTGCTTCTTGCCTGCAATACCATGGACTTTTTCTCCTTTGCCATGGCCATCTGCCATAAAACTATGACCTGAAACTTCTACAGTCTGTACATTAAAATAAACTCTTTCTCCTTTAACTTGTGGGTGTCCAGCACTGTGTCTCAGCCATGAGAACATAACTAAAACACATAATATACCTTGTCATTTCTTAAGGCTTTGATTTTTTTTTTTAATCAATACCCTAATGTTTAGTATTCTTTGTTAGTAATGGGGATGGTGTAGCTTGGAAATAAAAACAGTTTTGATCCTTCCTTTCTACTCTGTGTATTTCTTTCCCATGTTTTATTTTTTTGGCAAGAAGCTTCAAAATAAAATTCTACTGGTGAGATTGGTCTTTGCTTTTTAATGATGTTGAGGGAGGCCAAGGATTCAATCTTTTATCACCAATTATAATTTATTTATTTTTGTACCAGGAGTCAACCTCAGGACCTCATACTTGTAAGGTAGGGATTTTGCCACTGAGCTCTATCCCTAGCCCGCTAATTATAATATTAACTGTTGTAATGTTAACTAATTATAATATTAAGTTCATCAAGTTTTTACCAGCATAAATTACCTCTCTTTTCATGAAAGATAATTTCCTATCTAACCTTCAACTTCTTCTGTATTTCCCCGTTCATGATATTTACATTTCATTGTGTAACATTATGATTGTTTGATTCTAGTTCTACGTTAAATCAATTTAAAGCTTTCTGTCAGTACTTTTACCACATTTTCCTTATTTATCTTTGTTTAGTGAAGTTCTTCTGGAGATTTATTCAAGAACATTCAGAGCAATTAGACTTGTAAATTTTTTGCATGGTTGAAAATAACTGTTGTTCTTCAATTTGAATGAACATTTGATTAACT
Organism: Dinomys branickii; assembly: GCA_004027595.1. Lineage (NCBI taxonomy): Eukaryota > Metazoa > Chordata > Mammalia > Rodentia > Dinomyidae > Dinomys > Dinomys branickii. The sequence continues at coordinate 65,010 of PVLD010001027.1, read as the reverse complement.
TTTTCTCTAAGTGCCTATAGCAATCCTCCCTTGTCTGCTCGAGTTGGATATTGCTAGAGAGAAATTCAAACCAGAGCTAGCCTTTTAAAAAACCCTTTTGGATGACATTATTATTATTGTTGTTATTATTATTACTGCATGCGCTCTCATAGAATTATTTTTTTAATCATTAGAGTTTATTAATTCATTTAGAGTGATGCCAGTGACCCACAAACCACACACTAAATATTAAATTAAGTTTTGATTTTGTTTTTTTCTTATTGGATAAAGTTTGTTTTCTTTTAAACTCTCTATGTTAATGGAGAACTATTTAACTTGTTCTGTGATAAAATTTTTTGTATTGTGTCTGTATGTTTCATCTGTTCTAAAATGTTTTCTTAAAGCATGTTTGGATAGATTTTAATCTGATTGTCTTTTTTCTTTGAAAATGACTGATTTCTACATGAGGGACATTTTAAAGGAGAAACGTAGAGGAAGAGCCAGGGGACCGTGCTGGAGTAGCAGTGGCTGGAGAAATCTCAGTCTTTGGGTGCCTGTGCGGGGCCTACTGCTTTATGAGCACAAGTAATCTCCTGGTCAGTTCTGATTCTCTCTCACTCAATCAGTGACATCTCCTGCCCACCAGGACATGGGGTGTATGTGTTTGTGTGTGAGAAAGAGATAGAGGTTTTCCTTTTATTCACATCCTTGACTCTATTTTAAGCGCTGATAAATCTTTTGTCGTGGTCATTTTCTGCATTTGTTCGATTTCAGCTGCTCACTTTACATGTCTTTCTGGAGTTTAATCTGTCCTCTTTGTTTTGGTTTTTCCACCTCACTGGTTGCACGTATATTACATAATTTACTTTTCTTTCCTGAAAGATGGTAATCTGGCCATAGCTAACAGTGGCTTCAAGCATTTGGAGGAAATGGATGCGGAGGGTGAGCTCAAGTGGCAGGCTGTTTCAGCTCAGAGTATTACGGTGGTGACAGTAGTTTCAGAAATCTAACATTGGATAGACCCTGGAAGTCTCAGACTATCTCATTCCCATGTTTTTGGTATTCACTATGTGCTCCTGGGGTAAACAAATGAACTTTCATTTCAGTAATTATGGTTCCTGTGAGTGATGTTTTCTCCCTTCCTTTTTTCGTTCATTCATATTTTTCTTCAAGGCCACTATACCAGCATTCATGATCATGAACTCCGGAAGCATTCTGCCTAGTTTTGAATTCTATCCCTTACAGCATAATGTGGGTATGGTGGTAATAACATCCACCTCATTATATTATTAAATGTAAATTTGAGTTAAAATTTGTTAGGGACCTGAAAAGTTTCCTGACAAGAGTAATTATTAGGTATTTATTTAGATAAAATTGTTTGTGGCCACCTGCAGCACAATCTAATTGTTTCTTCCCATCTCTGGCCCATCCTAGCCCACTGGTACCTCTCTTGTAAAAATGTCACTTCTTGGTGTTCCTCATTCAACACCACGTACTCTGATGCCAGCAAGTCAGAGTAGACCACAGGGACATTCCTGAGCCGACTCCTGAGACTTTCTTCTTCCAACCGAGGGCTCCCCGGTTAAGCCCTTTAGGGCCACATGCTGTTAGGCGGAACGTGACCGCCTGCCTGAAACTGTTACCTTCTCGTCTTTTCTCCATCCTCTTTCCATTTGGGCTCTAAACTTCTTCTTCCGCCGTTGTTTTTCATAGTTTGCGGTTTGTGGCTGTGATTATTTCCGCCTTCACTGTAGATAAAGCTTTTATCATTTCTTTCCTTCAATCATTCTTACTGTTTAGGCTGGTTTTATGGAGAAGAAACATCTGTATTTGGTTGCCCATAACTAGAAGTTGAATCAACTTGACTTAAATCAAAGTTATTAAGTCAAATTGTAAATTGCAATTCAGAATATGTAAAATTGTGCATTTATTTTCTATAGATTAAGTTCTTTTTCTCCGCAACTCATATAGACAGGCTTCATTTAAATTTTATACCTTTTAATATAGTAATTAAACTCTGTTATTGAATTAATATATTCACCTAAGTCACACATCAAATTATACAACAAAGCTGATGCAAAGAGCCCTCTGCCCCACCACCATTTTCCATTTTCTAGCCCCATTTCCCAAGAGAAATACTTTTACCTGCTTATCTTTTGAGTTCTTCTGGCAGCTAATTGATATATTTAAATCATTGGAATGTATTGATGCATATATAACTTTTTCCTGGTTAATTTTGCAACACATCAAAAAACAAAATAAAAGATTGACACGTTAGAACATGCTCCATGTGGAAGTCACTATTCCTGAGAGAGTCACACCGTAGAATTTTTCATGCAACTTTATCAGCCTAATCTCAATTAAGAACTTTTTAAGGTTTGCTATCACAGCAGATTTTTCCCTTCCAATAAAGAGCCAGTTCAGAGAATCTCAGGTAAATGGGGAAAATCGTTTCCTGAAGCATTCAAGAATAGTCGCAAAAGCACCCTCTCTTTTCTCTCTCTCTGCTTTTATCTTTATCTTCGTATGTTTGAGTCAGGTAGTGCTTCCCCACTCAGTGTCGCACAGCCATTTCTTGAAAGTACCTGAATTCAATCTCAGATTTTTTTGAAAAGCCATTGATTACTATTCAGTTGGCTTTTCCTAATATATTCAAAATGCTTTACTCACAGTTCCAAAATTTAAGAGTTCTAAGACCCACATGGTTTTGTAGTTTTTATAAGTCTTTTGACAGCAAAATTGGACCTGAGTTGATTTGAAGGAATATTTATTTAAAATCCTCAAGTACTTAGTTGTGAGGTTCGATAGCACATTTTATTGGAGCTATTATATAATGATATATGTATATTATTGCTTTTCTAAGTCCTGAGGAATTCTAAAACATTTATGGTCCTGAAAGCTTTGAATAAGGGATGTTGATCAGTATTTAAAAACTAGAATATTATTAATATTGGACTTCTCAGTTTGGTTAAATAGGTGAACTCTTTTAACTAAATAGAAACTTAAACCAATAGTTCTGTTTGTATTTGAGCCAGTTAGTGTACAGTCAGGTAACATAAATCATACTAGTTAGCTTAATAGAGATACTTTAATCTGCAACTTTGGTTAAGTGGCTGCTAGAGAATTGAAAAGCAGACAGGGTACACTGTACTGGTATGAGGTAATAACGGCAGGAAGAGCCATCATCCGGAGGTGGGAGGACAAAGGAAAGAGTGCAATTTTAGAGGCTGGGATCAAGCCTGTGTGAGGGCGGTACTGTCTGGTTAGCTCTGGCATGTCTGAGGGATGTCGTGTGGTTGGTTCAGGGAGCGCCAGAAAATGACAAAGTCCAGGTACCTGCCACGGATAGAGCAGTGGTTGGGGCCATACTGGTAGGAGGAAGGAAGTTCTTTCTTCCTGCTCTGGTCTGCTGGTCTCCCTTCGGTGCCCTCTATTAATACAGTTTATCAAAGAGCCAACTAGAAGAACAGGAATAGACTTGGCATATTTTTTGTGCCCGGATTCCAAGGCAGAGCATGGGAAGATGGATTTGGAGCTTAGAGGCCATAGCTGGAAGATGTATACAGTACAAATTTTGGGCTACTTAGTGTCTGCACACAACCTTCTAAACATATTTCAATTTTTTTGCCACAGTAATAATAAATGTGTGCCCACTATCCCTTTTACAAAAGTCGTTCTCACCCTTTCCCCAGAAAGGGGATGGTGAAAGGGGAGCTTGGCCAGAGGGAGCGGCACCAAGAGCTGGAAGGAGCAGGGAGGGCGTGGGGTGCAGGAGATGCAGCTAGGAGGAGAATTAAGATGAGCTGTGTTCCTGTAGTAAATGCAATCATTATTTACTTTGAATATGTCATAATAAAAAAAAATGATTACTATAGTCAATTTAAAGTATATCTTAATGTATACAGTATAGGTGACAACCGTGCTGTCTATTTCTAAGTGGTACTACTTACTCCTTAGTCCATCTCTAGTCCTGTAGGAGTGCTCTGTACTATGACTAAATTGTAAAACCAATCAGTACCAATAATCTAATCAATATAATTGGGAGAAAAGATAAGGAAAAAAAGTAGCGTATGTAAGCAAAATGTATAATATATCATAATAAATAGCATATTACCTATAGTATCAAATGTGAAAAATAATAATATATCATATTTTCTTAAGAAGCGAGGAAGGAAATACATATCATTGTTGTAGCTCTATTTCATAAAACTGTAGTGATATTTGTAACTCTTCTTTACTAAACTTTCCATGTTTTCTTTGCCCTCAGGCATCATTTTAAGTGGCCTAAATCTTTTTTACCTGGTGGAGTGACTAAATCTTTGTTATTAAAATTTCTGAATCTTTAGTTGCTATGCATTTCTTTAACTTATAATTTACCAGTAGCTGTTGCTAGTGGAAATGGAAGTATTAAGAGGTACTTGAAAAAAATATCTTCAGTTCCATATACTGTCCTTCATTTTGTAAACATACTTAACTTAACTTCATGGTAATCCAGATCAAACGCTCCAGTCAATAGAGTGACCCCTTCTTTGCCAGCTGGTTGGGTCGCACGAGTAGCTCCAAATGACCAGGTAGTGTCTCGGCTTTCAAGTCAGTCAGATCACTACTGTGTCCCTTAGTGGAAGCATTCCTCTGAAATCTCCAGATCTGCAGAATCCAGCATTAGAACAGAAATCAAAAAACCTCAAAGTGTGTGTAATAGGAAATAAACCACTTCCATTAATAGCCTTTGGTGATTGTTGGGTCTGTCTATCCTGGCTATGGGAGAAACAGCACCATATTGTTTACTGGATCATAGCTTATATGTTAACCAGTAATGGAGAAACCAAACATATCAGGATAATATCTCATAACTTTTGTTAAAACTGAATCTTTACTAGATCAATCCATCTGTAAGATTTGTTACATGGTATTAAGTCTTACCAGAAACAAAGTATGTTTATTAACTTGTTGCAGGAAAAGAAAATGCAGGAGCTGTGTAAGTAGGTTGATGGTGAAGTGCTCATCCAGCATGTATGAGGCCCCAGGTTCACTCTTTACCACCACAAAAACGGGAAGGAGGGAGGGAGAGAAAGAGAGAGGTGAGAGAAAGAGGGAAAGAGGAGGGGAGAGAAAGAGAGAGGGAGGGAGAGAGAGAGAGAATGCAGACACTGAAACATTGGGAAGCCAGGGCATGTCTCACAATGGGTGAATCAGGGGTATTTACGGGATTTGAAGTGCTAGAGTGAGCCAGAGTATGGTCTTGCTTCAGAATCTATATACTGGCCAGGCTGCCAGTACAGTTTCTGGTTTTGTCTCTAATACCTGAGTCCACGGAGAGTTACTGTTGGATCAGTGATCTGGGAACACACGAGTCTAAATAAGCTGTGTTGGAAGTATATGTGTTTACCTTGCTCATCTTGCATACTGTAGGTTAGGACATGTTTTTTGAAAGTACAGTGTTACAGATTATGATCTTGGCTTGAATTTCAAATGTTTCTCCACAGCTACCTGCAAGGTGGGTTTTGTTTTTGTATCATCAGACTTCCCTTTGGAAAGACTGGCCATTACCCTTGGGGACATGACCAAGCTAAACCTGTACTGCTCTTCGAGAGGTCACAGTGGGGTACTGAGTTTTCAATGATAGTTGTTTTTCCACTTCAATTGTCAGTCAGTTCTTGTTTTCCTTTCTGTTGGATGATCACGGGTGTATGCGGCATGGCAGCAGCTGGGTAGCAGCAACAAGGACACTGGAACTCACACGTTTGTCTTCTCTAAGACAAGTACCAAGACAAGGATCAGTACAAAAGTTCACAAGGTACTTCATAAAAAGGTGCTGTACTTTCAAATCTGGGCCTTAAAGACGTGTCTCATCATCTCTTTGAAACTTTCTTAGAGGATTAAATGACGTTCCTCCTCAGTTTGGATATGGAGTACTTGATTTTGCCTGTGTCAAAAATCATGTGCTCCAAATCTAGTGACTTTTGAAGGTAAGCATCTTAGGAGTACTTCGATTAAAGGCCAGGAATGCCTGTGAGTGAGTCAGAACCTTAAATCAACTGAGACAGAAGAAAATAACCAAGAAATACAGACCAAAAATAAGCAAGTGAGAGGTGATCAGAGGTTGTTGGCATCTGGGCATCGCTTTACTGGTGGCCCTTCTGGCTTCATTAAATCTAGCAGGCATGAAGGAAAAGGGCCAGAGCAGCTTGCCTGAAAACTAGACCAGGTACAGAGCCTTTTGTTAAAAACAGAAAAAAGCAAAAAAGCCCTCCAGGCCCACACCAAATTTGCAGCCCTATCAGTTGTTTGGATAATGGATCAGAGAGGCACACACAAATGTGGTATGTATTTTTCTCCAAATCTAAGGAGGCTCAGATTTGGCACTGAGAGGTGAAAACGAGCACAGGGGTCAGCCTTGCTGAACACTGTTAGAGAGATGAGGTGGATTCTGTGTACAGGTACAAGGAGGCTGCTGTCTTTTAGTTCCCTTTCGCTTGTTAAAACCAGTTGCTCTTCATACATGCTAATTGTGTAGTCTGTTATGTACGTCATCTCACTTCACACTGGTCATGTTAGAAAAAAGTGAAATGGGGGAAATTTTCAGATTTAAACTTAAGTACCTTGACTCTGGAGATACAGATCCATAACTTACTATCTGAAACTAACATTGCTGATGTTCCACGAGAACATCAAGATTCTTTCAAGGCTGATCACAGCCGACTTACATCAGAATTACCTCAAGAATTCAGTGAAAAGTTTCCCTTCTATGTTTTGTGCCAAAACTTCCAAATTGATATTTCTGAAGGTATGATCCAGGAATCTTTATTTCACTAAGTTTCCTGGGTGCTTCTTCTGTTCATTAAAATCAGAGAGCCCTGCTTATCTACATTCTTCATTGGGTATGTTAATTTTTTTAAAAAAGAAATCTCCTAAATAATATCATGCTCAAGAAACTTGAGCATGGTACTTCATAAAAAGGTACTGGACTTTCACATCTGGGCCTTGAAGACATGTCTTCATGGGAGTTTGATAAGCAGCCAAGGGAGTAAAGTTAATAACTCTATGGTACAGTATTGAGTTTTTGACAGTCTTTCTTGTTATACTTATTAGTAGCACATTAATAAAATATTGTATGAGCACTTAATATATATAGTATATGATAATCCTTCTGATATATGAAATTTAGGCTCTGTGGAAGAATTCAGCAGCAAGACATTTTGACATTTAAAGGAATAAAGACGTTACAGGATTGAAGTCCTAAAGGGAGCTATTTTTTTACACATTTTTTTTGTATGAACACATAATTAAAGTAATAAAGATGTCTGACTAAAAATGCTACCACTGGTCATTTTATATGACTCATTATATTAGTCTGGGTTCTGTTGTAAGTGGCAGAAAGCCAAATTAAACTAATTTAAAAACATTTTTTCTTGGTTCACATAATTAAAAAGTCAAGTTGGTAGGTGCACAGGATCCAGCACACATGTGAGATCTCCCAAACCTGTGTGCCTCCCTCTGTGTCTTACCTGTGTCCTTGTGTTACCTTTGACAAGTCACGCACAAGGATGTTCTCTACCAGGTCCAGGTCCAGAGCACGTATTTGTCCATCTCTGAGAAGAACCCTTCCCTTTCCTGGTAATTCTATTAAAAATCCCTTGGCTGCTTGTCAAACTCCCACACACATTGATCAGTGGGATACAGAACTTTCTCAGGCTAGGAGCAGAGTCAAATCCCACCCCACCCCACCCCTCCCTGAGGCTGTGCAAGGGTGATTTCTGAAAGGAAAACCAGGAGGCCCTTTTCAGAAATGTGGATCACGTGTAGTTTGTAAAATCCCCAGCTATCATAGGAAAATCTCAGAATCTTCTTCCCTTAAAGTTTTTGCATGATGGTTTTCTTTTTGAACATTTTTATTGTATGAACATATTTTATTAGTATATGTTTGCCATATTTATTGTGGGAGTCGGTACATGCACGTAACACATCTTAACTTTTTTCTAATCACCTTCCCCTGCATCCCTCCCTGTTACCTCCGACTCTTACTCCCCTTCCCATTTGAAACATCTCTATTTCCATTTTTTCTTTGTAAAATTCTTCTCCCCTTCCTTCTCTTTGCTCATGCTGTAAATAACCTTCTTACAAAAGCACTTCCTTCTCTACTTTTTTTCCTGTTCATTATCTTCCTAATTTTTAACTCTGGGCATATTTTAAACCTTTCGATGACTTGGGATATTTGTCTCTAAAGTTAGATTAGCAGTATTTTTCCAAAAGAGTTGCTGTGAAGGTGGAGTACTTATCTGATCCATGGCACACAGTAAAAGCCCCATGAGCACCAGCAAGCATCTTTGGGAGGCTCTTTGACTCACCAGAGCCTGCTGGTCTCTTTTACCTAATGCTGTAACTCTATCCTGCTTTCCTAACAGATAGGCACGTGTAGCTCCAAGCTTGTGATCTATTTTCTCTCAGCATTTTTTTCTTTGCAAAAGTCTTCAGTGCAAAACTCTTTACTCCAGGCTACCACGTATGTTACTTTCCTCTTCTGTTTCTAGTTGTCCTGTGGCCCTCTTCTCATTGTTGCCAGAAGGACTGACTCAGCATTCTCCTACATGGAACTGAAATTCTTGAAGTTACTGAAAAACACATGTTAATATAGATCCTCAGGAACATTTTGGTGAGGTCAATTCAAGGTAGGGTGGAATTTGTTCTGTTGTACATTGGTCCTTTCATATATTTCACCAACAAATCTTGGCTGCCTCACATCTATGACTGTAAGACAGTATGTAAGATGTGACGGGAGATAAAATGCTAAATGATACATGGACTTTGGCTTTAAGGACAGGAAAATTGTGTGTCTCTATCTCACTATTATGTATTTGAGTTTAAAAACACGCAATACCATGATCTGATTTTTTAAAAATCTTGTGAATTTAATTTATTGTCTTTCTCTATATCTGCTGGATCTTCTGAGGAAGATTAAGATGATAATTATAATCTTAACTAATAATTTTTGTGTGCTTCTGTATCCCAGGCCATGTGAAATGTTTCATGAATACTAAATAATTTAACTTTACTATCCCATCATTTCCATTTTGCAGATGAGAAAATTAAGCCTCAGAAATCTTACATTATTTTTCTAAGGCCATGCAAGTTAGAAATATGAATTTTTACATTTAGGAGATTGTTCACTTGTTAAATATACACCTAAAAGTAAATTAGAAAATCTACTAAGTAATAAAATGATGTGGGCTTACAAGGGCTCTTTGCCTTATTAGTCTTTTAATTTACGCTACAAGATTCTGGGTTTTGGAAATATGGTTATATTTTAATCTCATTACATGGTATTTCCATTTTTATTCTATTTATCATCTTACTCCTTTGGTTTTTCACTGATTTATTCAGTGAACATTTATCTCATGTCCACCCTATTACAAATCACATATGATTCTGGTGAACAGGAAATGTCTGCTTTCTCCACAACAGCAGGCTACTTTCAAGGCATGGATGGTCACCTGTACACATTATAATATAGCTTGTACTTTATATCAAGTATATTTTTAAAAAGAGTTGTATCTGAGTGATGTCAAACAGGTAAATCTAGGATAGACTAAGGAACAGACAAAGTTTTCACTAGCACTCTACTGGCAAGGTTTTCCAGGGGAACAAAAATGTCCTTTGGAGGCAGATATTTCATCACTCTGCCCAGTACTTCGACGGTGTGTTTTATCCATAATTTGCTATCGAAGACACTGACTGATACTGATATGGTGATTTTGTTTTTTGATATTCTGAGGAAGCACTATATCATTTTCCAGAGAGAGTATACCATTTCACATTCTCACCAAGGGTGCAAAAAACTTAATTGCTCCATGTTTTCTTAACACTTCTTGTTTTCTAGGGTTTTTTGTAGCCATCCCTATGGGTAGAAACTGATATCTTATTGTACTTTTGAGTTATATTTCCCTAATTATTGGCAATGTTATGGATCTTTGCATGGGCAGACTGACATGAAAATAAAAAAGGTTAAAGCTACTAACAAGCAGGTAACAACTGTGAAACGTGTTTTCTCAGTGTAATTGCCAATATTTGTGTATTAAGATTGTGTAGCTCATTACTCAGAAAGACAAAAATACAAAAAATTATGTCTAGTTTGCGATATAAACTATTGTATTTCAATTGATACCACTGCATTTTTGTTTTTGTTTACTCCATTCTCATTTCTGATTGAATTTTTAAATCAAACTTAACAACAACAAAACCCCCATATCATTAACATGATAGCAGAAGGATTATTTCATAGTTCTATAGAAAGGATGCTTTCTAATCAAGAAGCTAGGACACTTGGTCTAAGATCTGATAACTAAAGAGTTTTAGATCTACAAGAGAAAAATGTGAACTCTAGAAAACACAGAACCTGAGTTTTCATGGAAGAATATCAGTTTTAAATTATGTAAAGATGAATTTTGCACATTGTGAATACATGTGTTATGGGCTTTTGAAAGTTGTGTGTTCTACAATTTGGGAAGAATAGCCTGCATAAAGTTAAAGATTACAAAATCCCTCCCCCCAGGAGATTTTTAAAGTATTAATTTGATCCCCCTCACTGTGGTTAAAACATGAAACCCTAACACAGAGTAAAACTAAGATATATTCCATTCGATTTCATGCTCTCATCTTCATCTTTGATTAGAGATCAGTGATTTCTGAATATATTTCCTGATTACTTAATAAGACCCACAAACCCAGATGCATTTGAATGGTACCAACTTAAAAAAAGCTCTGGGTTTGGTGCAAACTGCTCAACTGCATGGAGAGAGCTGGAGAATATTCCTTTGCCAAGCAGCAGAGTCGGCCATTGAGAAGGAAATGAGGCACTGCTCCATATAATGTGTCAATGTTGGAGCTGGGGATATAGCTCAGTGGAATAAGCACCTGCCTAGCAATCGCAGGGTCCTGAGTTCGATCCCCAGTACTGCCAAAAAAAAAAAAAAAAGTGTCAATGCTACTTCTCAGGCTCGGAAAGAATGCTTCCCAACTGAAAACTGAGGCCACGGGGGCTACGAGCAGTTGGCGTGTTCTCAGAGAGGTCCCATCACTAGCAGGCTTTTTTGTTTCTTTTCTCCTCAGTGCATATTAACGGGGGCAGGTGTGGTCAGTGATTTGGGCATCTGCAGAATCTAAATTTCCGAACTCCATTGGAGGGCCTAGTAGAGAAAACCTTAGTTCTTTATCCAGGTGTCATTGGCTCTTAGCCCAATGCATTTATGTCTCAAATGAACAGGACATTTTAAAGATTTCTTCAAGGTTTTCAGGACAGGAAAGACAGAGTGGCTTTTAGTGTTAAAAGATATCTTTAAGTTTCTCATTTCCTGTCTCTGGTGCATTCACCTTCAATATTTCTTTCCTATCAACAGATTTCTAAACAGCTCTCCAATGACATTCCATTTAGAATGGAATTGATTTTGTCTTGAGGTAGCTAACATTAGGAGCTAAGTGCACATTTCCTGTTTAATCATTTCAACTTCATTTCCTAAAAAATGAACACACCGAGTATGTAGTTGATTTGGGGTGAGACAAAAAGGTACAGTCTTTTTGGCCCAGAGCCTGGAAAAACCCAATAAGTGCTTAGGAGGCAGCAGTTTGGGAAGCAGTTAAGTGTGTTATTAGAAACACATCTAGGATCATCAGAATTTCATTGGACAAAATTTCAGGATTTTTGGGGGTCAATCTCAAGAGACACCTAATCCAATCACGTCTGAGGTTCAAGTCCTTATCACACCCTTGCCAAGTGTAACTTGGATATATAATATCTTGAACTGTGGGGCCTGGAACTCAGCACACTCCAAAACAGTCCTCCTCAACTGTAATCACAGGGAAAATTTTCATTGTGTGGGCTCAGAATCTGTCATGGTAATTTCTGCTCAGTGGTTTTAGACAAATCAATGGGGTCACACAAAACAAGTTCATAATTCTATTCTATAGCTCATTAAGATTTTAGACAGCTTGACAGCTCCTAATTCTGTCAATAGTGTTTGCATTTCAGCTCCGTGTTGAGCAGATTCTAATTTGTGATGGTTCATGACTGTGGAACCCATCTCAACCCATTGCTCCAGTTACAGCCTGAGCAGGCACTGGCCTCATTCTAAACAGCCTGTCAGGAAAAACAAAACAGTAACAACAACAAAGAACTCGACTGAGAAATGGACTCAGGACTTGAGTATTGATTTCTCTAAAGAAGATATACAAATGGTCAATATGCTTGTGCAAAGATGTACAATATCACTAATTAAGGAAATATATCTCAAAATCTCAGTGAATATCAGTTTATACCCATTAGGATGGCTACTGATAAAAACCCCAGAAAACAAGAAGTGTTAAGAAAACATGGAGCAATTAAAAGTCTTTTGCACCATTGGCAAGAATGTAAACTTGTGTGCTTTCTGTGGAAAATAATATAATGTTTACTCAGAATATCAAAAAATAAAATCACCTTATGCTCCAGCAATTTTCCTCTGGATAGATACCCAAATGATTAAAAACAGGATTTCAAAGTAATAATTGTACACCCATATTCTGCTAGTATGATTCACAATAGATAAAATGTAGAAGCAACCCATGTCAATTGATGGATGAGTAGTATGCAAAAGGCAGTTTACTCAAACAACTGAATAATATTTAGCCTTAAAAAGGAAGGAAGGACTGGTGTTTGCTACAACATGGATGAATCTTGAGGACATTTTGCCAAGTGAAATAAGTACCAGTCACACTCACAAATACTGTATAATTCAACTAACATGAAGTATTCAGGGTAATCAAAACCATAGAGACAGAAAGAACCACCATTATCAGGGGTTGAGGGACAGAGGAAAGGGGAGTAATTGCTCCTTGTTTATAGAGCTTCATTTTTGTAAGGCAGAAGGTTCTGGAAATGGATGTAGCACAATGTGAATGCACTTAATACCACAGAACATTGAAGTGTACACTTAAAAAGCCTGGGTTTAATATCCAGCAACACACACACACACACACACACACACACACACAGAAAATAAGAAATGGTAAAATTTATATTTTGTGCATTTTATCACAATAAAAACTTAGTAGGAAGCGAAGTCTCAAATTTCATAGACTCCTCTGCCAACCATACCTCATAGGTGAAATCTGAATGCAGTATCAATTACTCAATACATTTCATACTATTTACTACATAACATAAACACTGGCATTCCCGCCCCCCCCATTAGTAATAACAATCAATATTTCTTCTGTTATTCTGTGAAAAGGACTATTCAACTTCTTTTTGTGTATTGACTCAAGTAAGCACCCATGAAGTAGGTACTATTATTCCTATTTACCAATAAACTGAGACCTTTACTGAAAGATAAAGTAACCTGCTGAAGTTTATATAGGTCATTAGTGGAAACCCAGAGAATGAATTCAAGCTGTCTATTTATATGTGTAAAGCATCTCATAGTCATTGGCTTTCTTGGACCTAAATAAAAGGCCGGTCACATATTTCTATTAGATACTAATTTATATAGGTTCAGCACTCTGATTGACCTAAATCTTGGAGGATCCTGAGCTGGCATTCACTCTCAATCTAGTATTCATGCAGTCAGCAATTATAATCAACCTGTTTTCTAAATCTCATCCAAGGTATTGATAAAAATGTAAAAGTGGACAGAGCCAAACTAAGAACCACAGCATTCTTTCATATATCACCAGGAGTCACCCTGAAGGGACATCCATGCATTAATCAACAACTTCAGAGCGAAGTGCTCAATCATGTATATGGCTTTATTAATTATACTGTTTTCCTTGCTGAAGTTCTCTCACCTTTAATGTCACAGTACACTGGTGTGTGGTAAGTAACTATGAGATGTTTCATAAAAGTTATTTCTTAAAAGTAGAACAAATTAAAGATTGCCAGCAAATGAAAGCCACTGGCATTTGCTTCTACTTTATCCATACCTTCTGGAGGTTGGTAAGCAGGGCACAAGTTATAGCTGCCATGAGAATAGTAATTGATGTGTCCCTGGGAGAGGAACAAATAGAAAAGTCAGCTATCACATGTATAGTGGTAGAAAAAAGTGGTAAATGCGACTTTGGTTCACACGTTTTTTAAAACATTTGGTCCTCTTTCTATTTTCATGGATATGCCCCTATATCAGTTTCTATGACCTGTTTTATAGAATTGTAGACTGGATTTTTCACTATCTTATTGCAAAAAATTAAACATATAGAAAAATGGAAATGATCTTATCATGAACATCCACATCCACATGTAGATTAAACATTTTACTATAGTTCTTTTATCTGTATTTACACGTATACTTTTAATTTTCTGAACCACTTGAAGACATGCTGTAAGCTTCTTTAGGGTCAGTCACCTACCTGCTTGGTCATTCCTTGCCCTGTCTCCTACGAGGTCAGTGTAGCTCAGGGAATTTGTGCCTGAAAACTGTATTTCCCAGGATCCCTTGCACCTGGGTTGTGTGTAGGTTAGGATGAACTGACTAGAAACTGGATGATAAAAGGGGAGAGGACAGGGTACTTCTGTTACCCTTCAGTGTTTTTGTTTACCTCTGTCACCCACTTCCTCACAGTCCAAGCTCCCACAGGGGAGCCCCTGCCCACTTCCCACCAGATTGGACCATGAGGACAAGGTGAGGCAGAGCCTTCCTGCTTTGGCCGAATTCTCAGTTGCATTTTCCCCCCTATTGTCAGCTCTTCAGAACCCTTGTAGCTAGTTCCCTACACTGAATTCTTCTTTGGATCCTGAATATTTTTGTGCATGAGTTTTCTTTTCTTGATTTTGAATGCCACAACCTTTAAATTATTCAATATGGTTCCCCTAAAAATAAGGACAGTCTTCTAGCAATCTCTGTAGAGTTCTCACTTACGGAAATGAGAAATACCTCCTGAATGTCATCTAATACTCCGGGCCCTAGTAATATTTCCTCTCCTGTTCCAAAACCTTTTTGTAGTAATTTCTTCAAACTAAATCCAATCAAAGTTCACTCATCAAATTTGATTCTTGTGTCCTTTTAGTCTCTCTCAGTCTAGTACAGTTTCATTAGTTTTTCTCTCATTACACTGACCTTTTGAGAAGACAAAACTAGTTGTCTTATATTATTTTCCAAGACTTTCTGACATTTTTCCTCTTGATACTGCTGGCCTTGTTTCTAAATTCTACATTTTTTACAGTCTGGAAGTAAGGTATAAATTTATGTAAACCATTATTAGCAAGAACGCTTAGTAGTTACTGCTGTTTATTTCATAATGCATTGCACCAAGAAATGCAACGTGTCAATTTGTCTCACCTCTAGTAATAAAATGTTTGACCACTTAAGGTCATCAGTACTGTATCTTCTCAATTCAGGGTATTTTTCACCCATCATTTTGTTTCTGACATTCTTGTAGTCCCATATTATTGCTGATTGCATGTTAATATTGTATTTACATTGCATTTTAAGATTATACTTCCTCTCTAGGGGTTAGTAGCCTTTATAATATCTATACAACACTCCAGTGGGGATTTTGCATGACTGGCGAATATTTGTGAAATAAATAGCATGCCATGAAGCAGTGTGATCATTTGCTCATGTATCCTAGTTTAGATTCTCTTTGGCTTTTCTTCCCCGATCTCCTGTACTCTTAGCTTTAACATCCAGTAAAGACTGAGATAGAAATAAATTGGAATTAAAGTTAATTTGCTTTCTTTCCACTCAAAATCAGCTGAATCAATGTGACTGAAAATTGGCTCATCTTTTCTATCAAACTTGCTCTTATCTTTGGATTTCTTAACTCACTAATCTGTGTCACTTGGTGATGCCAACTCACAAACCGAGGCTTATTTTTGGTCTCTGATTCGATTATACAGTTTTGTCCCAAGCTGTATCCATTCTGCCTCCTTGTTGGTACGTGTCTTCCTCAGTAACTCCAGGCTTACTGCAATTACTCAAGGACAACTTTTAACCAACAGTTATGTTGACTACTTTAAAAAATTGGTTTTCTGGGTAGGATGACATCTGTAATCCCAGCATTGGGTAGGGTGAGGCAGGAAGACTGTGACTCTGAAAACTACCTGGGCTATGTAGTGAGTTTGAGGCCAGCATCAACTACACAGGGAAATTCTGTCTCAAAAGAAGAAAGGACAAGACAAGATAAAACCTTGGATTTCCTGTTTGGAAGCTTACTCCCTCCAATTACTGTTTCAGGAATTTATTCAGAATAAACTTCTTTTAGGAAGTTTATTCTGAATTCGTCATCTCAATCTTCTACTTCTAATCTTTCAGTGGCTCCCCACTGTCTACAGGATACACCCCCAATGTCAAGGTGCTACATACCTTTTCATAATCACATCTTGATGCGCTGCCTCTGATGCCTACCTCACGAGTTCCAGCATGTTCCAGAACAGGCTATGCTGTCATACATACTTGTGTTCGAGTTCTTTCTCTTCCCTGAAATGTCCCTCTATGTCACATTCACCTGCTTGTCCTCTACTCAGGCTGCACCTAACGAGGTATCCTTACTTAAAGCCTTCCCTGACTCTCTAATACTACACCTGGAATCCCAACACAGAGCACAGTGATGACCCAAGTGGGTGACCAATACATTTCCTCAAGGCCCTCTGAAGGGGATACCAGCCACATTTCTCCCAAAACCTACAAAATGCCTGAACCTTTCTTCCACCTGAAATTCCCTCCTTTCTCCTTAGTCTCTCTTAGCAAAATTGCCTAGACTTGCTCCGGTATTATCTTAATAAAGATATCAAACATCAGAAAAGACTCAAATCTTGAAGCAGAAGTCTTTAGGCCAGCATAGGGGCCACTGTGCAGGTCTACAGAGAAAACCTGAGATCTGAAATCTAGTGAAATTACAGCTAGATCAAGCCCAAGTCAAGAACCAAGCTCTGAATCAAGATGTGGGAACCACACCAGAGGCAGTGCCCGGAGAATCAGCCATAGGAACTGCATTGTGGCCCTTCCTCCCATCTCCTCTCTGGGGCTGCGCAGGCCAAAACTGGGTCTGGTAGTTTATGATTTACACCAGCTCTGTGAACTCACAGAACAGGGCTCATAATAGCTGCAGCAGAAGAAAGATTGCACTATATTAAATAACCATTATTTTTTTCTCAAATGAGTCACCCTGTGTTTTTCCACCTCTTTTAGGGAATAGGCAAATGATAAACAGGGACCTAAGAAGTAATAAAAATAAACCAATGATGAATTTTAACAAGCCAATTCAGAAGAATGCAAATACAATTGCATGAATTTGAATAGGAGAAGAAAAAATATTCCAAGAAAATTATTTTACAAAGAATGTTAAAAATAACAGGGTAATGTATAGAATCTGTAACTCATGAAAAATAAAAATCACTATTTCCTAACTTCTTTATTTGCTAGTGTTCAGTAATTATGCACCTCTTTAAAAAAAAATTCTCCAGTCTTCCTAATCCATTGGGAATGAAATCCTCATCCTTTAGTGTGAGCCTGGGCTCTGCCTCTGTGCACATTTCCAGCTGCATCTCACACCTCTCTTCTTCCACACCAGATGCCAACCACCAAGCCTTTGTTACGTTTCTTCAAAGACACAACCTTCCTTTTATTGTCTCAGCACCTTTACAACTATTTCCCTGTCTTGCTGGACTGGTCCCAGGGCACCGCCAACCGACCTGTGTGCCACCATCCTCAGCCTCACTTGCCCTCGCAACTCTCTAAAGGAGTTATCTTCCTGATCTCTCCTTCCAGCTGAAATAGCTTCTGTCCACTTCACCTCTTTGTCAGCAATGTCTTTATTTTATTAATCTGAATCTGCAATTATATCTTCCTCTGGGGGGTTACCTAATGTTTGAAAGCTTTATAAATGTAGAGCCCATACCTGTCTGGTTTATGATTAGACAGTAGGAAATCAATGGTGGGTTTCATTGAGTAAAATCTGAAAAGCAAGATGAAACAATGGACTGGTAATGTTTGTCTTTTCAATAGAGTTAGCTGTTTACACCTCAGTCTCCCTCAATATTGTCTCTGTATTAGAAATAGAGCCTCAACCTTAGCCTGAACACATGCCTGCCCAGAAAAAGACTGCATTTTCCCAGGCTGCTTTCAGCAGGACATGGCTATGTGGCTAAGTCCTGGCAATGGGCTATAAGGAGAAGTATCTTATATAGTACAACTGATGAGAAAGGTCTTGGACCTTCTCATCCTTTCTACAGACTAAAGTGAAGACACAGTGATTGGACTTCAGGCAGCCAGGTTGGACCTGAGGTGGCATGCAAAAAGCAACACAATGCAAGATAGAAGGACACTGGATCCTAATGATTTTGTGGAGCAGAGCTGCCATACTAGGTTGTGACTGTGGAATTCATACCTGTACCTAGTTCTGAGGGTATGATAGATAAGGTGCTGTGAGATGGGCACAGGGGAGGGTGGTAAGGGCTTCTAAACAGTCGTGAAGACATTGGAGTTAAGTGGGAAAAGACATTCCAAGAAGAGGAAATCCAGTTAATAAATGGACTAAATTATATATAGCATAGTGTATTTAGATAATGACAAGTAAATTCATAGGGTTATTAATACGCAAAAGCTAGTCTGGGCAAAAGTAGGTTACAAATAACACATAGAAGCCTGACATTGTGGCAGACTGCTTCCTATCTCAATATTCATTAATCCCTTTCTCAACTCTCATAAGTCATTTCCTATTTCTACTAAATATGCTCCATTTCCCCCTTTTGAAAAATGGTAGAATTATACTTCCTTGTATTTGTACTTAGATGTGATCACATGACTTGTTTTGACCAATAGGATGTCAAATTTAGGAAACAAAGTAAGAGTCACCTCATTATTCTCCACTTGTTCCCACTCCACAGTGGTTGGCAAGGCTCTTGGTTTGTGGAGACAACACAGAGCGTCAGCCCTAGCCCATCCAGGACAGTCAAATAAGGGAGGAGGAAATAAGTCTGGAAACCTCTGAGAATCTGAGGTTGTTACTGCAGCATAACCCAGTTTATTCTGATGATAGGATCCCAATTTTAGTTCTGATAGAAATGCAATTAGATGAAATGACATTTCCCAGAGTTCTCTGTAGCCAGGTATTGTCAGATAGATGTTAGCTGTAGTAAAAAGTAGAAGTACTAGATATAACTCCCAAGAAGGCTGCATAAAGACAAGCGATATAACAGAAGAGGTCCCATCGTCCCTTTGTCTGTCTTCATGTTTTGTCATCTGGAAGATTCTACCTGCTGGAAGCATGGTGTCAGTATGGAGATGTTAAGAGGTGGTGGGACTATTAAGAGGTGGAAATGAGCTGGGTCTATCAGGAGAGTAAGTTCTTATAGAGTGAGTTTACCCCAAGCCATGTCCCCT
Source organism: Dinomys branickii (assembly GCA_004027595.1). NCBI lineage: Eukaryota > Metazoa > Chordata > Mammalia > Rodentia > Dinomyidae > Dinomys > Dinomys branickii. The sequence goes on along the minus strand of PVLD010001027.1, from coordinate 45,685 downwards.
TCCACATGTGACCGTTTTCACAGTGTGTGCTACCCCTTTTCTCTTCTGTATCACAGTCTGACTTGGCATTGCTTATGGTCCTTGGCAATAAAAGGAGCAAAATTTTAATTCACAATACACATGGAAACCTAGATGAATTTTTAAAGAATTATCTTTACCAATAAAGTACAAAATAGTACATGCTGTATGATTCCCTTTTTTGTAACATTCTCAAAATGACATAGTTAAACATACAAAGAGCAGTTTAATGTTTCCAATTTAGGCTGCTAAAAAGGGCAACTAGCTTTAATGAAAATACTGTATATCATTATTCATCAAAATTAACATCCTGGTCATGGCGTTGTACTCTAGTTTTACAGATATTATCATGAGGGAAAACTGGGCAAAGGGTGCGTGGAATTGCATCATACTGTTTCTTTCAATTATATGCAAATCTACAGTTATTTAAAAATTAATAAAACATGCAAAATAAATTTTAAAGAGGGGGTGAGAAATTGCAAAAATAGGAGTTTTAGCCAAAACCATCTCAAAACAGTTTTCTGTGGCTTGAACCTGGTACATTCATTTTCTTTTCAAGATTTTCAGGTGACTCTAATGTTCAGCTAGATTTGAATTTATAGGAGAGCTGCTAAAAATTACATCACCCGCCCCAGAGCTTATTACAGGCTGCTGTTCTCAGTTTCGAAGCAGGCTGCGTATGCAGAATGCGGCGGAAGAGAGAGTACGGAGCAGGCATTTCACTACCAGGACTCAGTGTCCATCATTTCAAGTTATTTGCACCATCGCCAGCAGGTAGAGGCTGGTGGTACTTCCCCCCGAAACTCCGCCAAGCTGAGTAGGTAGGTGGGACTCTACATTTGGTGTGTAGCTAGCAGAAGCCCTTACGGAGAGGGCGTGGTTCATTTCCCTGTCCACTCTTTGAGCAGGAGTAGAGAGGCTGGCAGGGCAAATTCAGAGAGAGATTGGAGGAATGGGTGTTGAAATTTTTGCCCTGAGTTTCCAAAGCACCAAAGAACACCACCGAATGCGGTCAGACTTGCTACACTTTTGCTCCACTGAGAGAGTGCCACTGCTGGAAAGAATCCTAACAAGGAGCAAGTTGAAATGCCAGGGTTAGGGGCCAAGAAGGTCAGCTGGGAGTGAATCTCACAGAGGGACCGTGGGGAAACGCTAGAGCCTTCTGAAGTGCGTACAGCGTGTCCCGGATACAGCCGAACAATCCTGTGCTCAACTCAGCACAGACTGGAAAAAGAGCGAGACCACACAGCTGCTCATTGTGTGAGATAGCCCACCCAGTGTTATTTTCTTCTTCCTGCCTCAGCATGACTGGAGAGCTAGTACAGGGGTTCCTGGTCCTGTATGCACATAGCATCCCTGGAAACTATATTTTTTTATTTATTTTTGTTCCAGGAATCAAACTCAGGACCTTGCACTTGCCCAGCAGGCACTTGTGCTGCTGAGCTATATCCCCAGTCCTTTGGAAGCTTTAAAAAGCATTGGTCCCAGATACTGAGTTTTAATTGATCATGCCCAGTACCCCCAATTCCTTTCATGCCAATTGCTCCAAAAGTCAAGCCTACAACAGCTCACCACCTTCTGCCATCATGGGTGACATACTCAGCCTCCTAGCCAGCAAGTCCTTGTGAATGTCTCAAAGGCCCCCCAGCTCCTGCCACGGTCTCTAAACGTTGCCTTCTTGCAGTCCCCCTCAGCTAATGGCTCCCTATCTATCCAGCTCAGCAAGCTTTAGTCATTGAAGAATATCATTTTTGGTGTTTCCCTCTCCTTTATTCTGTCACTGTCTCTCAGCTTTACTTACTTCTTCCATCATCGGAACCGTGACCCTGTCTAAGCTACATCATGCCTTGTCTGTTCTAGTGCAAAAGATTGCTAAACAGCACCTCACATCTATTTAGCCATCTCCAGTCCAGTTTGCACACTGCCCCCAAAAGAACCAACTTTTGAAATGTGATTTCTTCACCCTCACCATAGCCCTAAACCCACATGAAAATATTTGGATGGTTTTCTACTGCACATGGGATCAAGAGCCAAATCACACACTTGCCATAAAAGCTTGCCTGGCATAGTACCTGCTCACCTCTACCATATCAACCAAACCACTCTCTTTTCCTTCTAGTTCTCCTCAATAAGCCAAGCTTCCTTTACCACAAGGCCTTTGCATATGATAATTCTCTCTGAGTGGAAATATCCTCTTGTTGGGCCTATCTTCTCCATCCCAACCTTTGGCTTAAATCTTAGATTGTCCTTTACTTCTTCCTCCTGGAAGTCTTCACTAGCATCCTCAAATAGAAGCAACTTATGAGTGGTCAGAATTTTAGTTTTACCTGATTGCTACAAAGGGCACATCTATGATTATACTTAATCTACTCAATAACCTGATGATGTCAGTGACAATCATAGTTTACAAGTAGAGAAACTGAAAAAAGAACGCTAAAGTCACGCGCCCTTGGCTTCAAAACTGGTGCCTGACTTGAAGTCTGTCTGGTTTGACATCTTTCCCTCAGTAACATGCTATACTCTATACAGTGCCACCTGCTAAAGACACGTGCTGACCCTCTCCTTTCCAGAGCCTTTCCCCACCCAGGATGCCAGTTGCTCATCAAAGGTGGAGCCAGAATTCAGGGCCCACCTTCAAGTTATCATCCAGAAAGTCCTGTGGCTTTTCTCAGTACTAAATGATAACACAGAACAGCATAAACAGGAGCAAGTTGCAGAGGTTCCAAGGTAAACTGCAGAGAGGCTGACGCAAAAATGGCAAATGCAAGCCCCGTGCAGGGAGGGTGGAAGGTCACCCCTCACCCGGAGGCCTGCAGGACTTAGTCTGTACATGTGAAAGAAATGAGTTATTAGTGATAGCAACCATAGGGCTTTCTCAGAGATGGAAGAAACCTTTTACCACAGGAGAAAGTAAACATTGCTTAGGACAAATCTCATATCATACCTTAATGTTTACAAAGGAGACAGAGGGAGAGAGGCCAGGAAAGAACAGATTTCCCAGGGGAGGAAACTGCAATGAGAACGAGTAATCTGGATCAAGCCAGAGCATGTTTGAACAAAAAGACTATCTGAGGACAGAGGAAACTTTAAGGATAAGGTAGAATTTTGCACAACAGGACCCCTACTCGATTTAATTTAATCTGTTTTAAAGGGGTGAGTGTAGTCAAATGTCAGAGCAACAAGTTCTGTGAACAAATACCATTTCCTGTAGGTTTTGATACTTGAAGATTTTTCTCAGATCCAGAGTACATATTTTGTAAAAGAGAGATGGTAGGAAACAGGGATGCTGTAGAGACAGGAAAGGTACCCTGGGAGGAGGGAGGGAAGGGAGTAAAAAGGACAAATATTTGATATGCGTATGTATCAATGCCCCAAGAGGAGGGCAATTATTATGTGTCACAATATACATGAAAAGATACACATTTAAAAACAGACTTAACTGCTAACAATAGGGCAAGAGCTGAGTAACTCAGGGCATGACAGAATACTATGTAGTTTTAAAAGTGAGGTCGATGGCAAAAGGCAACGTCCCAGGATAATACTGATTGATTAGGTTTAAGAAAACCCCAGATACAAAGTGTATATGCCTAGGGTTGTCAGAACGTGATTTTCTTTGCTGTTCATTTTAAAACTTTGTTCAACAAGTATGTATTGTTCTAACATTCTGCATCAAAAGATAAATGTTCATTTGTACCGTTGTGCCCCGCGTTCACGTATTACATCCAAGTTCTCTCCCATGTTCTCACTCCCAGGTGTTCTTGATATTGCCTCTGGGCATTTACCTGCATCTCACCGCTAGGCTATCATCAAACCCCTAAGCCTACGCTGAGTGAACACGTAGGCTTCTCCTGGACTGGCTTTGCCAAGCTTTTGGGATCACTTTTCTGAGTAATACTCTTTTTCTTGAAGACACCAGTATGAACCTCAGGAAAGTCTCAGAGGATCCTTGGCTGCTGGCTCATCTTCCTCCACTGTTCAGCACATAATCGTCTACAGAATTTGCATCCATTTTCTATTTGTGAATAACAAGTTACCATGGGCTTGGCTGCTTAGAATGACCCTCAGATTCCATGGATCTAGAGTCCATATCATGGGTTAAGTGGGTCTCTTGTTCAGGATCCCTGAAGGCTGAAATGGAGGTTTTCCCATAGACTGTGATCTCATCTGAGATTCTCTTCCCATCTTTCATTTGTTGTTTGTTTGCTAGAGTTCTATCTTTTGCAGTCTTAGAACTGAAGTCTTCATTTTCTTGTTCCAATAAACTGAGGGGGCTCCTAGCTTTTCGAGACTGCCCTCAGATCCTGACCATGTGGCTCCTGTATAACAGGGCAGCTTGCTTTTTACAGGCCACTGGAGAGCTTTGGTTGCTACTTGGAGTGTTCTGGAGGCGCCCCCAATCAGGTCAGGCCCATCCAAGGGAGCATCCATTTAATGAACTCAGATTCAACTGAACAGAGACTGAGCTGCATCTTCACAATCCTTTCCCCTATGTCACGTAGCTTGGCCTAGCTATGAGAATGATATTTCATCTTCACAGGTCCTAGCCACATTCATGGGGAGGAGATTACTGAGAGTGTATATCCCAGGGGATGTAAATCCTGATGGCTGTCTTAGAATTTCCCCTACCACAAGGTTACAGAAGGTAAATTAAGGGTACTTTTAATATGGGATTAAATCTACTTGAAATATATTTTAATTAGACTGAAATTCATTATACAATATACATTCTTAGGTAAATTTTGCATACATTTTGTGCAGATTTCAGCAGAAAACTTTTCTTGCTCTTTCTGTTCACATGAAATGTCTCAAGACTGCAAGGTAAGCTGTTTAAAAAAAGAACCCTATTATAATAGCTATGTCTTGCCATCTGTTTATGTGGGGTGGTCGTGGTGTTGGTGTTTTTTGTTTTACTTTGTTTTGTGCTTTTGTAGTGCTAGGGATGGAAGCAAGGGCCTTGCGCATACTTGGCAAATGCTCGCTAGATGAGCAACAAGGTCCCTGGATTTTCTTGATACTGTAAAGTCAATGAATGAATTAATCAGTCAATGCAACCACCCAACAAAACACAGTTTGGAAATAAATTGGGTATCAAGGAGAATAAAATAATAGTGTTCTTAAAATTAGGATTTCTGTGGTGTCTACTAAAACTTAACCTGTTCTTTGATCAACTTAGTTACACAAGAGCTGGTATCCTGTTGTACTTCTTGGGATTTTTTTGTGGACAGTGGAACACCTGAATCGTTTCCACCATTCACAAGGGAAGAGGTTTCAGTCAATGCATTTTTAGTTCTGGTGACTGAAATCCAAGACAAATGATCTTAACCATAGAATGATGAATGAACTCCCTTGCATTTTAAGACACTGGAGCCTTCACGAATGGAAGCTTAAGAGATGCAGTGCCTTACAGAAGACCTCTAATCACCAGAACCACAGGGACAAAAGCTGAGCTCATCGCTTAATTGTTGCCTCATCAGAGCCTTATTTTGCAGCCTGGCTCTTTCTATTTTCTCCACATGTGCAGAAGAACCACCAGACTGCATCATCCCATTTCGTCCACCCCATGTCAAGAGGTGGATTTCATCCACACCTGAGCAGCACTCTCGGGGAAAGATTTGGGCACGGCTTGTGGGATGGGGAAGAAGTGCCCCGAGCCTCTTCCTGTGTTTCACGGGCACAGTGGAAGCCCTGTCTCTGGCTTACAGAGATGTAAGAATAGGAGCTCCTCAAAGGAAAAGGCTGAGTTACAAAGGGGATGGAAAATCATGCTATGGGACAAAATCCCTTGGTTGTCATGACCCAGTACAGGAAGGAGACCTTTGAATACAGCTTAGCTCCCAATGAAGCATTTAACCCTCTCTCTCACATTCAGTTTTCTTTTGTGTCATATGATACAAGGATGTGGTTTAGACTGAATGTAAATTATGGAGCATGACTCAGCAACAAGCTCATAGCGCCATCCAAGCCACAGAAGGCGTCCTGCCTCTGCAAACTCACAAATTAAAAATGACTGGAAATAGAAATTTTCTGTACAGGTACAGGAAGATTTCATCGCCAGGAGGGGGAAAGCTCAGAAACTACAGCAAGAATGAGACGGACAAGGGCACCAAGAGTCCCAGTTTAGAACTAGCTATATCATTATTTAAAATGGCGACATACCCAGCCATGCAGAGCATCACTGCCTTCAGAGTTCACCAGGGCACGGTGGGAGGTGTCAGAAGGCTGTCTGATTAGGAAATCTGAGGGATCGCAGCACGTTGACAGCATTACTTTTCACCTTTTCATTAGTCAGCAAAAACCACCAGCCAGTAAATTCTGTGCTTTGGTGCTGGGTTTTGCTACAGTTAACAACCAAGGGTCTGGAGGTGATTTAAACCGGGGAGTGAAGCAGGAATGGGGAAGAGGAACACGCAGAAATGCTTCACCAATCTGAATTTGTAGAGAGAGTTCCAGGGTTTTCTCAAAGGACCACACCTCAAAAGCCTCCATCTGGGTAAAGCAAGATGAAATGTTTGCTGACTACTTATGCCCCAGGGGTGGGATGCTCTTCCTAAGAGCTTCTAAAAGCTTTTCAAGCAAGCTGTTGCCATAAGAAAGATAATAGCATGTTTACAGTCTTCCTGTTTGTGTTTTTAGGTTAATTCTGATGGTAATTCAGTCATATTCTCAGTCTCTCTTTCTCTCACATTCTCTTTTATCAAACCATGCAATGCTCGGACAAGTCATGAACCGACCAGAGCAAAAGAATATATCTATTTAAAAATTTAGTACAAAAAATTTGGAACCCAGAAAATTAGAATCTATGATGAATGCACATCTAAATCTTTAACACGGTGCCTTGTGGGAGGAGGGATAATGGGAAAGTGGAACGTAATTCAAATGCCAGCCTGGAGGAATCATTTCGATTGCTATGTAAGATGTTATTGTAATGAGGTCAGCTCTGGTCCTTATGTTATTAGCCGACCAGTAAGGACATAGGCAAGGTAGAACAGAAATTAATTAGTAGTATGGGGGCTTTACAACCTGAGGTATTCAGGAACTTATCAAAACTAGGTCTGTGTTCTTAAAAAAATGATAGAGAGACCTTATTAAAGCACAGAAGGCTCAGCTATTTAAGATGGTGACACACATAGAGGCAAGAGTGTGCAGAGAGAAGCTGAAAGGCAGCCAGGCCCTGAAGGAATTCCAGTGGAATTTCTTCACCGGAGGAGTAGTTAATAAATAGAGCAGATTTCTAAGGGCAGAAACTAGAGCAGCTATTGCAAATAGGTTTCCCCTCCTTTTTAAAGGAAGGATGGTAAGAAGTTGGAAAGGAAAATGTTGAAACAAAGAATAACAGGCTTAGCTAGATCTCCTATGCAAGAATGTCTGTTCCCAGACATTGAAAATGTTGTATCATTTAATAATCACAAAACATTCTGCAGAGTTGGCTTTGGGTGTTAGTTTTAGATTAATGCTAGATATCATTAAGAACTGCATGTAATGTAATACTTCTCAAAAATCTGAGATCCCATTTGTTTTGCTGCCAATATTTCCCCTATTTTCCATTGCAGAGAAGGACAGAAATGAGAGCTAGGAAAGCTTTCTGTGCTCAGCAATCGGCCCCTCCTCCCACCTTTGGTACAAGGCTCTCCCTTACAGCCTGATGCACAAAGCCTCTTCAGCGACAGTTTCACTATACCGATCACTTATGAATCTAAAGGTCTGAGTCCTTTTCCCCTTTTAGCCAGGATCAGGTAGATTGTGATGATCACTAACTTATTGTGCACATGGGGTTTTATTCTGTGTATTGTAAAACGATGACAAAAACTGTATGTATAATTTTATTATGGTTTTCTCAATGTGCAAATTTCCTCTTACCTCAACAGTCGAAAAAAAAAAAAACAGTACTGGAAAGAAAAATGTGGGACACAAAAGGTCACACATTCTGACTTCTCTTCCATGAATTGTTGAATGGTCAAACTGATAGACACAGAAAGTAGATTTGTTATTGCCGGGGGCTTGGGATGTGGGGAATGGTAGTGACAATATATTCAAAGTTTTGTTTCAGAATAATGAAAATCACCTGTTATTAGTGATGATGGTCCCACAACCTTGTAAATGTACTAACGCCCCCCCCCCCCGAATTGTACACTTTCAAATGGTAAGTGCTATAGAATGTGAATTATGTCTCAACTTTAAAAAAAAAGGATTGCTGTGACATGTCGAGGAGGATTTGATTTTTACCTCTGTTTGCTGTCTTTGATGCTTGGCTCCTCTGCTGTTCTGGTGCATGTGGCTTGGAGGACACTGTTTCTGAGTAAACGACTTTAAAAGAATGAAGTGTTTCATGTTTGCAATATACATTCAAGTGTGACAGGGGGACAAAAAGAGGACTTCAGCCCCTAGCAGTGTCTCTCAGGTCCCTGAAAGCTACCTCGAGTTGTAATAACAACAGAAAAAAATATATACCATAATATTGAAGCTCCTATGTAAGAACAGTTGTAGAAAGCTTGCATTTTAATTCGTCTATTATCTACAGTAGAGGTAAAATAGTGGGTTTCCTAACCAAACTCTGCTTCCCCTAATATCCTCCGAGTCTCCCTGTTCGCTGTCTCCACCTGAATGTTCCTCCCACGTGGAGTTTCTGGCCTGGCTGGCTCTGCTGCCATTCTGTCTTGGCATTTTCAGCTGGGATTTTTGAATGTTTAACTGGGGGCCACCATACATAAGAGCCTGCTTTGAAGTCTTCAAAGGATACAATCTGTATAAGCAGTCATTTGTCCTTGTTAGTCCATCATTAGTAGTGAGCTTGCCTGGATGATGAGGGTCACATTCTACATTAAAAACAAAGACGTTATTTGAGCACAGTGTGGGATATCAGAAATCTTGAGTTTCTGCTTGTTATTTGGCCAGTTGATGTTTGGAGGTGAGCAAAGGAGAACTCGGATTCTTACTCCCAATGCCAATCTCCGTCTTCTAGTTGCAGATAACACGAGGTCACTGATGGAAGCCTTAACAACGAGAACAGAGAGAGGAATGCAGGAGAACGGGGAGTACTGTGGCAAAGGGGAGAGAAAGGACGAGTAGGATGGAGTGAAGTGACATCTGAAGCCTGAGGTAGGAGAGATGGATCACGTTGACATTGCAATTTTTAGGCATTGTTTTCTAGTTGAGAATTGCTTCAAATTTTTTTTGACTGTGACACAAATTAAGAAACAAATTTCCTGTCATAATCCTGGATACCTATACCTACCTGTATATGCAAGTACAGTGCTGTTTGTGAACTCATAGGTGTTCCAGAAGTTTAATGAAATGGGTCCTACCTTTCTGATGTGTGATATATTCTGGATATTTCTATTCTATTCTGTTGCATCCCATCCCATCCCATCCCATCCCATCCCATCCCATCCCATCCCATCTTGCCCTGTCCCATCCCACCCTGTCCCACTGCATTTCATTTTGCTTTATTTTTTTTTTTAAATGCTGGTTGTAATCTGCTATGTGGATTTCACAATACACAGATATGCTTCACAGTCCAGAGTCTAAAATTCATGCATGTGGCCAAGCTTTTTCCTCAAGAGGGCCATAAAATTGAAGCCGTTGGTCAGTCTGTCCTAGGACAGCTGCTGATGAGCTTCCATTACCCTAGCTCTAGCTATCAAACGTAGCTCATTCCTGGCATTTGGTCTTAAGAGATCTGCGGTGGGAATGTGCTTAGGATCCTGGGTCAATTGTCTCTAGGTGTTCTAGCTACTGGGTCAGCTGTGGCTCCCACAGGCTTCCCGTTGTCATTGCTCTGTTTCTTACCTCTAGTGCATCAATTCTAAAATTTTCCTTTTCTTCTCTTTTTGCATTACTACATGATAGCAGTACTTCAACTACTTGTATATTTTTCCTTTAAAAAGAAGTCATCCACTTTTTCACAGGAAATGAACAGATGTATTGACAGTAATACAGCTTGCCAAATGGTTGGTTCACACAGCCCAGACACAGTGGAAGTCTGTGTATTATAAGTTTCCTGCAGATAATAATAAGGATATGAGTAAATCATTTTGGTTAAAGGGTAGAACTATCTCTAGTGTATTTTCAAATATAGATTTACGTGAAATGACTAGTGTTTTTCCCCTGTGAATAAAAACATTCTAAGGACATCCAACAGTTGCACTGAGGATGCAAAGTATTTAAGTCTATGAAGATAGCATACATTGGATTTCAAACCTCTCATTGTGTAGAACCAGACAGTGTTTATAACTGGAGGTTTGTGATTCTGTTTTTGATTCCCACCTACTAATTTTTCATTGTGTGGTTAACTAATTGAGCAAGGGTTATGTAAGGAATTTAGTGATCTGTCTGAGTGGCCGTGGTATCTGATTATTTCCTGGGGTGGATTTCATTTGTTTTCAACCCCTTCTCTGGACAGTCCAGTCACCTTGTTCTACCCTACAAATTCTCAGTGAGGCCAAAAGCTAGTTCTTTGCGAGGTGAAAAGGCCTTACTTTTTATGTATAAAATGTACATCTCTTGTATTAAAATTTCATGGGACACAACCAAGCAAAATGCCTACATGAATCTTTAGAGGATCAATAATGAAAATTGAGTTGGGAAACAATTTTCTCAGCTGAAACTTGGCTGTCCTTGAGATTTCTCATATGTCTCAATTCTTTCCTCTTTTAAAACCTGCAGGTGGGTGAGGTGTCCCATGTGCTTCTCATTGCCATTTGTACACCAGTGGTTTTTTTCTAAAATTTTTCATTTCTTTTAAAATACTATTAAAATGCACATGTGAATCCTCCTGGTTCAGACAGCTGCTGATGGATCTGTTTACTAATGCTGCTGTAACACTTGTGTACATTTTATGAGGGCTGAGTGTTTATTTCTCAAATTTTTATGAGACAAATTATTAATATACCTTTTATAGTGGAATTTCTGGTCATATGGCAAATCTATGTTTAACTTTTCTGTTTGTCCTATACTGAGGATCAAACCCAGCGGAATCATATCCCCAGACCCTTCCTCTCTTTTTTTCTTTTTCTTTTTCTTTTGAGACACAGTCTTGCTCAATTGCCTAGGCTGGCTTTGAACTTGTGACCTTCCTGCCTCAGGCTCCTGAGCAGGTGGGAATATAGTTATGTACCACCACCCCCAGAAATTCTGATGAATTGTCAGATTGTTTTTCAAAGAGGCTGCACTATTTTGTTCTTCCAACAATACTATCTGTAGATGCCACTTTCTCCACATCCTATTCAATACTGTTTTTATTTTTTTCTGTTATAGTTCTTTCAGTGGACGTTAAGCGGTTTTTTCTCATTTAGGTTTGAATTTATATTCCCTATGGTGTATGATATTGAGCATGTTTCTTTGGTGCTTATTGGTCATTTGTATGGATTCTTAAGGAAAATTCCAAGTTATTATTGGCTTACCTGTCTCTATGTTGTGTTATATGAATTCTTTGACTTTCATAATGGCTTCCTTTGAAGCAAAACGTTCTTTCTTTTGATATAGCCCAATTTATCTATTTTTCCTTTATTGTTAATGTTTTGGTATTATACCAAAGATACTATTGTGTATCTAGGCTAAATACTGCTGTTATTCTTAGAGTTTTATAGTTTTTTAACATCCATTTTGAGTTAATTTTTATATAGAATGAGATAAAGGTCCAAATTCATTCTTTTGAGTGTGGATATCTAGTTGTCCTAGTACCATTTTGGAAAAACTACAGAATTGTCTTCACAATCTCACTAAAAATCAATTGAACAAAAATGTATAGCTATTTCTTTAGCCTGAATTTTATTCTATCACTTGTCTGTTTTTATACAGGTACCACCTATATTGTATGCTTTGAAATTGTGATGTACAACCCCTCCAACTTTGTTTTTTTTTTTTTTTTCAGATTATTTTGGCTATTCTAGATCTTTTATATTTTCATATGAATCTGTATATCAATTACTAAAAAGAAGCTGGCTAAGATTTTGATAATTATTGCATTGAACAAGTAGATCAGTTTGAGAAGGCTTGCCATGGTAAAAATATTAAGTTCATGAACATAGGATACCTTTCCACTTATTTCATCTTTTCTTATATTTTTCAGTATTTTGTAGCTGAGTATAAGTTTTGTGCTTTTCTTATATTTATTTCAAAACATTTTATTCTTTTTGATGCTCTTGTAAATAAAATTGTGCTCTGAATTTCATTTTTGCATTACTCATTACTAATGTATAGAAATATATTTGATTATTCCACATTGGTAATGAGTCAAGCAACCTTGCTAGGCTTGTTTTAGTCCCAGTAGCTTTTTAGTGGATTTATAGGATTTTCTATATACAAGATTCTTAAGGTCTAATACAGGATCATATTATTTTGCAAGAAAGATTATTTTACTTCTTCCTTTCCAATCAAGATGCTTTTTATTTTCTTACTTTATGCCCTGGCCAGAACTTCTAGAGTGTTTACTAAAAGTGATGAGGGCACACATCCTTGTTTTATCATTGATGTGAGGGGGAAATCTTTTTTTTGTAGAGGTCTTTTACCTACTCACTTAGATTAATCCTTAGGATTTTTAAACTTATTTCAAATGGAATTATTTTTCTGATTTCTTTCTCAGCTAGTTCATTATTGACACATTAAAACGTATTGATTTTTTAATGTTGACTTTATATCCTGCCATTTTGCTGAATTTCTGTACCATCTCTAAGTCTTTTGGTGGAGTGTTTACTGTCTCCTAAATATAGAATCATATATCTATAAACAGGATAGTTTGACCTGTTCCTTCCTTATTTGTATCCATTTTATTGTTTTCTCTTGCCCAATTGCTGTCACTAAAATTTTAAGTACTACATTAAGAGTGATGAGATTGTATATCTTTGTTTTATTCCTGATTTTAGAGGAAACAGTTTGAACTTTTCCCCATAGAATGGTGTTGACTGTGGGTTTGTCATATGTGACCTTTATTATATTGAGGTATGATCATTCAGAACTTAGTTTCTTCAGGGTTTATTATGAAGAAATGTTTAATTTCATTGAAGGTTCATTCTGCATCAGTTGATATTATCATGTTGTTTTTATTTTGATTCTATTTTTGTGGTATATTACATTTATTGACTTGAGCCATCCTTGCGTTCCCAAAATTAAAGCAACTTGATCATTGTGTATGATCTTTCAATATGTTGTTAAATTCAGTTTGTGAGTATTTTATTAAGCATTTTTAAGTCTAGTGTTCATTCTTTAAAGCCTAATAATATTAAGCTGTAAACCCATCCTGAACTTGCTTTTCTTGGGAGTTACTTTTATGACTGCTTTAATGTCATTGCTTGTTATGGAACTGCCTAGGTTTTTTATATTGTCTTGGTTCAGTTTTGGTACACCAAGTGTGTCTAGAGATGTATCCATTTCTTTTAGATTCTCCTACTTATTAGAACATAATTTTTAAAAATTGATCCTTAATGATTTTCTGAATTTTAGTGGTGTCTATTGCAACATCCCTTTTTCTTTTCTAATTGTATTGGTTTGGATCTTCTCTCTTTTTCTTTTGAGTATATTGGCTAAAGGTCTATGGATCCTGTTTATCTTTTTAAAGAATCAAATTTGTTTTATTTATCCTTTATCTTGTCCTTTTAGTTTCTGTTCTGGTTTAGAATGAAAATATCCCCTCAAATTATATTGCAGGTGGGAGGTGATTAGACCATGAGGGTGCTCATCAGTGTATCCATCTACCGACGAGTTCAGGAGCTGAATGAGCTGTTGGGAGATGAGGCCTGGTTGGAGGTGGGTCACTGCCCATCAGGGTATATTCTTGTCCCTCACACCTCCCTTCTGTCTTTGCTTCTTGGCTGTTGTGGATTGAGAAATTTTTTCTACCACACCCTGGTGCCATCCTCCTTCTGCCTTTGAGCCTGCTGATTATGGGCTAAAACTGTGAGCTTAAAATAAACTTTTCTAAACTATGACTGCCAAGTATTTTGTCCCAGCAACAAGGGGAGTGATTCAAACAATTTTAGTACCAAGCAGACAGTCATTGCTGTGACTATACCTCAGCATGTGCCAGCTAGCAAAACCCTAGATTACTTAATGGGAGATTCTCTTTAGAGCTCAGAAAGTGCACACTTGGGTCACATACATTCTCTGATGTATACAGTCACGCATATAAGCTTTCCTCTTAGAGATTCTCTTTCTCTATTACAGAGATTCTGGTATATTGTGTTTCCATCTTCATTTGATTTAGACATTTTAAAAATTCCCCCCTGGTTTCTTCAATGACATACTGATCCTTCAAAAGTTAATTGTTCAATTTCCATATGTTTGTGCAGATTCTGTAGCTTCTCTTGCTGTTGGTTTCTAGTTTCATTTTATTATGACCTGGTACCATGCAGGGAGTTAGCATTTTCATATTTGTTATGGCTTGCTTTGTAGCCTAAAATGTTACCTATTTTGGAGAGCAACACAATTGTAATTTTTTGGCAATTTTTTCTGGATAACATTTATTGGTGAGAGTGGAGTATTCAAGCACTCACTATTATCATGTTGGAACTTATGTGTTCCTTTATGTTGAGTGGCAATCATCTCATGAAACTTGAAATGCTGGCATTTAGTGCATATATACTTATAATTGTTATAACTTTCTCACAGATCGTTCTCTTTGTTGTTGTTTCATCTGACTAATTTTGTCTTCAAGTCCACTTTGTCAGATATGAGTATAGCTACTCCTGCTTGCTTTTGGCTTCTGTTAGCATGAAATATATTTTTCCATTCCTTTATTTTTATTTTGTGCATATCTTCACTATAAAGATGTTTTTCTTGAATGCAGTGAAGAAGTTGGGTGCTGTATTCTAATCTAATCTGCCAGTACTTGTCTTTTAATTGGAGAATTAAGACCATTTACAGTCAGAGTTATTACAGAAATATATGTGCTAATCTTTCATTTTGTTATTTTTTTAATGTTTGATTCTTTCCTAACTTTCAATATCTTTTCTGCTTTTCCTTTCTGTGTATAACATTTCTTTGAGTATTCTTTGCAATGGCAACTTAGTAGTCATGATTTTCTTTAGTTTATGCTTATCTTGGAAGGTCTTTATTTTTCCTTCAGTTAGAATGGTAGCATTGTTGGAAATAGTCATCTAGGTTGACAGTTATTTCTTTTCAGCCTTGAAATACATTGTTCCATTGTCTCATGATTCTTAGGGTTTCTACAGAGAAGTCTGCAGTTATTCTGATGGATTTAGCACTAAAAATGACTTGATGTTTTTCTCTTGCAGCTTTTAATATTCTTTTCTTGTCTTATAGCCATGTCATTTTAACTGTAATGTGATATGTGAAGTTATTTTATGGTCATGCCTGCTTGGAGTCTTTAGTGCCTCCCATACATGGATGCCCGTATCTTTCCTAAGATTTAGGAAGTTTTCTATTATTATTTAATTGTGTCTGCACCATTGGTCTGAAACTTGACACCCTTTTCTATACCAAAAATGTGTAAGTTTGGTCTTTTAAATGTGGTCAGAATTCTTGGCTGTTTTGTGCATAATTTTTTGGTTTTACTTCCTTCATTAATGCATGAGTATAATAATTTCCTAACCTTATCTTCAAACCTGGAAATTCTTTCTTCTAATTTATGTATATTTTTGTTGACTTGTAATGTAACTCCATTGTGCTTGGAGAACATTTTTACATGATTTCAATCTTTTTAAGAATTGTGATCCTTCTTCTATGGCTTAATATATGGGCTATCTTGAAGAATTGCCCTATAATACTGAAAGACACAGTCCAAAATGCTGTAGTCCCAAATGTTGAAATCCTCAAACATCAAAATATCTAAATTTTCTAAAATTCCCGAGGTTTAAAATTCCTAATGGCTACAAACCTCAAACTCACACTCCCAAAATATTAAAATACCAAATATTCTGAAAGTCGAAATCCTGAAACCCGTAACTCCTATTGTGCAAAAAGATCATGTAAGAGAGGTAAAAAGCCAAATTATGAGGAAGAGATTAATATGTTTTTGGTTGTATGAAGTACTGTTGCTTATTGTTCGACAGAATAAATACCTATGAGACAGGCAAAGCATTATTTTGGGTGTGTTTGTGAGAGTGTTTCTAAAAAAATGATTAGTTGTGAGTATAAATGGACTACATGGGGAACATCTGCCACATAGAAATGAATGTGAATGTGGTATTCTAGAAGAAGAAATGTAGCAATTCATCATGATGCAAGACTTCAAAATGCAGTTAATTATGATGAAAGTCAGCCAGCTCTTACTACCTCTTATGCAATTGCTGGTAATGTACTTTTTCATATGTCTAATATTCTTCTTAGTTTTTCCCCACTATTTAAAATTGTCAGAAACTTTTGCAATTTAAATTTTAGAATTTCTTTTAACAATTCAATATTCTATGAAATTTAACTCCTATAATTTTCAGTACTTAAAGTAGAAATTGTGCAAAGACTTTTTAGAGAGTTCTAACTCATACTTCTTTATGAATTTGACTGAGCAAAAGTACATTTTGGAGGCATTGATTTTGGCGTAAGTATTGAGTTTATGTGGATAACTGAAAGTTCTACGATGAATGAAGACACGCCATTTTGGACCTCTGCATTCATTAAAGATAAACTTCTTGAGATCTTTGTTTTTTGAGTAACTGCAGATATAGTGGTGACCTGTCATGGTTTTTGATCAATTTCAGCAAAAGACTTAGACTGTCTATAATGGTATATCCGATGACCAGTTCTAAACCTGAGTTCATACAATTACCAATTATATTTATATGATTCTATACATTTTTTTACCTATTTCTTTATGATGATTTATGTGTGCATAACTGTTACACCTATGTGACTGTTGTTTGTATTCCTAAATGTTGAAGTTTTTTGTATGTCTCATATTCCTTTTGTTCTTTTATGTTTCCCTTCCTACTTTCTTGGCACTAAGTGAATATTTTGTAGTGTAACATTTTAATTCATTTAAACATTTTAATAACATTTTAATTCCTTTAAAGATTTTTCTGAAATATATATTTTAGTTATTCTCTTCGTGATGACTCTAGGATTTACCATATCACCTTAACATTCCTGTTCTCTCTGGAACTTACTCTAATTGACTGGATTTTTCTGTACATCTTACTAATGAAAGTGCTCATCAAAGAAACAGGCTTTACATACAACGATAAATCTTCAGTCCTCATTTTACTCAACTAGCATTTGATGCAGTTAATCTCTTCCCTGATCTGAATCTTTCTCTTGTGGTTTCTAGGACTCTACTCTCTCTACCATCCCTTCAGTTGCTCTTTTAAAGTTTCTTATCATATAATTCTTTCAGATTACCCAGACATCAAAACACTGCAACCTCTTAGCTTTTAGGCTGATTCTCTTTTCTTCTCTACTCTTACTCAATAATTATTTTAGTTCATTTAAAATTTTGACTTTCATTTTCTCTGTATGCCACTCTTAAACTGTTAATCTTAAACTACCATGTCTCTGAACTTGAAGCTCCAAATCTAATTGCTTCCTTAACAACTCCACTTGATTTTTATTTTTGATGTTTAATAGTCATCTACAATGAAACACGTTCAAAAGCAAACTGCCAAACCTGCTCCTCCCAGACTTTTCTATCCCGGTAAGTGGAACTCTGTTTCTAGATGCTCAGGGCAAAATTGTTGAAGTCACCCTTAGGTTCATTCCTTTGTCTTACATACCACGTCCAGTGTATTGTAAATCTTGTCAATTGCCTACTTTCAAATTCATCTATAATTTGAACACATCTCCACTTCCTCTGTTTTTGCTTATTTAATATAAGCAAAATATTCCTTAATTTGGACTCCTAAGAGTATTATTTTTTCTCATTTCTCACTGCAGAGTACAAACAGAGCAACCAGAGTAATGTTTTTAAATGTCAAGTCCAGGCCAGGGGATATAGCTCAGTGACATAGAGCCTGCCAGACAAGTGCAAGGTCCTGAGTTTGATTCCTGGTACCAAGATAAAAAAGTCAAGTCATGTGTATTTCCTTCATTGAATACTAGAGTGCTCACCATATCTTATTAAGAATAAAGCCAACAATCCTAAGCATTGCCCACTATGCCCTTTATTATCTGTGTATTAATTATCACTGCATAACAAGTTATCCCAAAATTCAGTAGCTTTAAATAAGAAATAGAAATGGTTTTTCAGTTTTTTGTAGGCTAGAAAAGAGAAAGCCTTTTAGGTAGTTCTGGCTTAGAGAATTTTATAAGGCTGCAGGGATAGCCATCATCTGAGGGCTTGACAGAGGCTGGAGGATCTAGTTCTAAGGTTTCCTCTCATGCCTGGACTTGGTGGACTTTCTAGCTGTTTAAGTATCTTCACTATGTGGTTTCAGATTTTCCTTAGAATATGACTGATAAAAAAGGGTGGGAAGATAGAAGAACCCTTTTTATGACACACTGTTAGAAGTCACATAGTATCTACCTTGTCCCATTGAGTTGACTGGAACCAAGTCATTAGTCTGCCCACATTTAAGAAGAAAATAATTAGGATTTCCTTTTTAAAAGGAGGGCTGTTATGGATTTTACAGAGAAATTCTCACAATTTGTCTTGTAGGTACTTCTCTGTTCCCATTTTCTTCAATTTCCCCCTTATGTGCTCAGCTAAAGCCATATATATGTACCTTTGCTGTCCCTAAAGTATCACAGGGATGTTCTCACTGCAGGGCCTGTGCATTTACTCGGCCTGGAAGGTGTTGCCTCCAGTCATATTACTCATTTCACTCCTTTGCTCAAAAATTACCTCAACTCAGAGGGATTTGCCTGTGAACTGTGTCTAAGACATTTTTCCCCTTCCAGCACTTGGTTTTTATTTTGCCTTCTTTTCTCCATAGTTCATATTGCTATGTGATGTGTGTATATTGATTATCATCTATCCCTCCATATGACTGCTCCTTCTACTTTATTAAATATAAAGTCCTTGAGAGCAGGGATTTAGTGTTCTTTCTTCATTTCTGTAACTCCAGTACCTTGAGCATTTGGTGAAACCCTGTCAATTCCTATTACTTTTTTAAATGAATGAACACATTGAACCACTTGGTTTATAATTATCTTAGAGAACATGTTTACCACGTTATAAAAATATTTTAGGGGTATCACACATTCAGGAAACCAGTTGCGAAGGAATGATCATGTGGGTGGTTTTGTTCTCAACTTAATTCTTATATTTAGATGTTATTTCTTTACATATATTTATATAACAGTTTATCCAAAATTATAATTATAAACTTTTGAATAAATTACCATATATAATTTGGGTACCTGATCCAATATATTATTATTATTTTTTTTTTTTCCGGGACCGGGGATCGAACTCAGGGCCCTAGTGCTCAGCGGCAAGCACTTAGCCCACTGAGCTGTACCTCCAGCCCTATATTATTATTATTAAATGTCACATTCCAAAAAGACTTTTGGGATTGGTATTAAACTTCTGTATTCCAACAAAGCATCAATTATGTAAGCAACCTTCATGCCTGAAAATTTCTCTTTTTTCTACAAGCTCCTTTAATGAGTACTCTGCTATGAATAATCTTTGGTAGACAAGACAAAATGAATTAGCTCCCAAATTTTGAAACTGTGTAGACTTCCAGTTAGAAATATTTCAATCCTAAGAATCTCCAAGTCAGCAACTTCTCTGCTGCTATTTTGCTTTTTCATCTGTACTATACATTTAATGACAAATGTATATTTGATATTTTTATATTTTCTTTCTTTAAATTATTACCATTCTGCTTCTTTTGAGAAACACTAAACTTGGCTTGGTGATTCATTAGACCATTTTCTAGCCATTTTAAGAAGGTGACATCTTATATCTTAGAGTATCTTTCTATACCTTGACTCTTTTGTATGTTACACAAAATTAGCTTTTAAACAATTTTGAAATTATCACATTAGTCTATATTATCTTCTTCATCTGACACTTTACTATTTAAGCTGAAAATGTGATAACCACCTTAACAGTGTTGTAAAGAAAATTGTAATGCTAACCATGAATTGTCAAATTAGATACTGAAATTTGTGTGCGTATACCCATATTTCCAGTCCACTCAAGGATTTATGCTGCTGTATTTGATTACAAGTAACAGACATGTAAAGCCAAGGGCACAGTATGATAAGAATTCAAGAGCTTCTCATGGAGCTAGAGGGCAGGAAGAGACTAGAAACAGAGTATGGAAGTGAATCGAAAAGTTAGAAAGTCTTTGCTCCTTTTAAGGAGTTTGACTTCCATTTCTGTGCAGTAGTTGTAGTTGCTACTCTAAATATGTGGCAGAAGGTGATTTACACAGAGCTCCTAAATTAAATCTCTGTCCATCTGACCAACCAAGACTATGATTAGGATCATGGCTTTGTGTCTTACTTTGGCATACTATCCAGTGTACTGTCCATGAATGAGATTCCTTTGATTCATAAGCTAAGAGCAACTCACTATGGGAACCAATGAAGGAACTGAAACAAAGTATATACTCTTTCTAATGATCTATGGGGTCCCAACACATGACAATGCCTATAAAACACCTGGTGAACTTGGGGAGTTTATCCAAAGCATGCTTCTCTACAGAACCCTTCACACTCATCCATAGATTTAACTTTCACAAAAAGAACCTCATATGACAAGTACACTCAAGCTTACTACTTACATTATGCAGTTGGATAATCTTTTTTATAGACTACAATTTTCTGTAATTCCAGCAGTTAGAAGGTTGAGACAGGAAATGGGCTACATAGCAAGTTTGACACCAGCCTGTGTTATGTAGCAAAACAAATACCCTTCTCCTTATGCACACTATTTTGTGAGTTGCTTTTCATGACATAGCGTAGAATTACCCTGTAAATGGAATTCATGATGGAATCCTCCAGTGGGGCCTATTTGATTGAGTCAAAAATCAAACATGTTAATGATGAAAGAGGGATAGCTACATTCTGCTTGATGAATCAGAGATACCAGGTGTAGAGCCTACAAAATGAAGGTTTATTTCCAGTGGATTGATATCCAAAAACTGTAGTTTTTCAGATGAACTTGAGTTAGGTAATTTTTCTCAGACCAACAGAGAAGACTTCAGAGACTTGAGTCAAGTTCAGAAGAACTGGGTCCCCATTCTCTGTCCTTAAAACATTCTGGTAAGCACCAAGAAAATATAATATAGGAATATATAGAAAGAAATGCAGAGAGGACCCAAAAGGTTGAAAATAGTGAGAAGAAATTTTGTCAATCAACTAGAATCAATATATAGAGAAAACAAAAAGTCAGAAGAAATTGAACACTCAAATCCAATACAGGACTCCATAAATTGCACTTTATTTGTTTAATTAATATAAGTTGCTTTGACAGATGAACTCTGAAATCCCAATACTTTAACTCAATAAAAGTTTTCTTCTTGATCTTATGACAAGTACACTCAAAGACTTCCTGAACATAGCTCACTCAAAGACTTCCTGGTCAGCACCTTTCTATAGTTCTGTCATTTATATCTCCATCATGATAACACATTCCTGAGATAGTCAAGTCCCAAAGAGAAAGTGTCTTCTTGGCTCCCACTTTCAGAGGTTTTAGTCCATGATTTATTGGCCCATTGCTTTGGGCTGGTGGTGGGACACCAAATCATGATATAAGCATGTGGTGGAGTAAAGCTACTCACCTATGTCCAGGAAGGAAAAGAGAGTAGGAGGGAGGAGTTGGAGTCCCACAGTCCCTTTTAGAGGCAAACTCCCAATGACCCAAGGATCTCCCAGTAGGCTTGATCTGCTAAATGTGTTACTACCCCAGTAGTGTCTTGTAGGATTCAGCCTTCTCTACGTGGATCTTTGGGAGACACTTAGTCTAAACTATAGCGTTGGGATTTTGGGAGACCCAGGCTCCTTCCATCTTGTCTGGCCCTAAAAGCCACTTATTAGCCCTTTTGATTTGGAAGAGGGTTCCACCACTTTGGTTCATACTCTATGGGGAAGAATTACACATTAACCCTACCCCTGTGTAAAGGTAGCTAGGGAACATGGCCTCTGGGTGGGAAGCAATTTGATAGCACAGCTCTGCCCCCTAGAAAGGGTGCACAAAGTGAAATGATTAGCTAGTCATCACTACTTCCCTTTCTTTGTTTATAACCGATTACAGTAGACCCCTCAAGTGTGAGTGGCAGTGGTGGTAAAAACTTTTGTGGTAGGTATGCCATTAACATATTTCCATAGGGCCCATTTAATGGTCTGGTTATTGGCATTGCCAAGCATTACCTAAGTCAATATGCATTTGTTAAGACTCTAGAATGTGCCAGGTTTTACTAGGTGCTAAGGAAGAGGAAGATGAATGGGCTTGGTCTGAAGTGAAAGTGGGGAGACAGAGTATGCATAATTAACATTGACTGAAGGTGAGATACAAGTACTGAAATTGAAGTAGTTATAGAAGAGGTAGTGAAACAGTGAACAGGAAGATAGTAAATCTTGAACACTATGCAGAAAAATCTGATCACTAGGCAGGGCTCTTGTTGAAACAATATAATCATATGAAATAAAGATTCATCCCAGACCTTATGGGAAATGGGGTCTAGGGGCAGAAGGAGTCTCTGATCCTTTTATCCACAAGGATTTCTTCCTCTACTTCTCCTTTTGGATCTAGGAGGGTGCCAGCCCTGATTTGATAAGACCTTTCAGGTCTGGTAATTAGCACCGTTTGAGTAAGTCTCTACATTTAAGAAGGAAACTGATTGGTTACTGACCATCTGATGGACAGGCTGATCTGGGTCTGCCATTGCTGCAGGGCATGAAGGTGTAGAAAGGTGCGGCTATGTGTCCCATAGGGCTGGCCTTAACAGGGATTTTGTTAGAAGCAGGCAGATTAGTGGTAGATTTCAAATGAACCTAAAGGCTATAAGTACATGTGGGCAGAGTGTGAGCAAAGAAAGGCAAAGAAAGAGGAATATCAAAAGTTTATTTGGTCGATCCCCAGTACCGCAAAAAAAAAAAAAAAAGTTTATTTGGGAGAATGATTAGGCACCTATGAGTCTGTCAGCTGGTTGGCAATACGGTGAAAATCTAAGGTGCCCAAACAACCACAAACCTAGCAGACCTGTAAGGAAGGTCTTTGCTATTAGTTTGAGTGTCATTTCAGTAATCACTCTTGCTTAAACTTGTGTATGTTAATACTGTATATGACCTGTCACCATTTCTGGGTTCTCCAACACCTCAACAACTTGGATGTGTTACTGCATTTTGGTGATTCCTTAGTGTACAGTTTACAGAGAACACCCTGTGGATAGACTTATGTAGGCTCACATCGATAAGATATTGTCTGTTAAAAAGAGAAAAAAAGGATGAGGAACACCCAGTGTAAACTTTATGAACTATCTAGTGTTAGGGCTATTGAAGAAATAGAAAATAGTTATCTGTGATAGGGCCAGGCTGCAAGTAAATCAAGAATGTGTTTCTTCTTGAGCTACTCAATTTCATCAGCTGAAAAGAATCTATTAATTTTGGATTTCTAAATATGAGCATATATCTATAGGCTTTTGAATCCATGGTGTTGTTACCTTAAGAGTTTTGGGTAAAGAAAAAAAAAAGACCCACTGTGAAGACCTGAAGTTTATTCAGACAGGTATTTATTGTATTACTTAGAAACTATCATGTATTATAGAGGCCCAACTCCTCTTGCGCCCACCCAAAGGGTTTAAATATGCACATCACTACAGTTTAAAGAAAGAGAATGCTGCCCTTGCACAGAGAATACAGATTCTGCAGCAATATTTGCCAAGAAACAAAATAAAAAATTGAAAAGATTCTGCAAAAACTGTAAACCTCCTGTCATTTCACTTAGAGCTGCTTTTTGCTCCTAAAGCAGACAGGAAGAGAGTTAAAAGAACCAGGCCAGTGAGATGCAACCACGGAGTCCCCTTGGTTTCCTGTGAGCGCCCAGCTTCTTTCTCTCTCCTTCTGTCTCACCTACATTTTATGATTCTTATGATACAATTTTTATTCCTTTTACTCCTGATTGAGAGCAGCATTGGAACATTACATTGTTGGTTTCATGAAGTGACTATGGGCAGGCATGGGGTGTGCACCTGTAATCCCAGCACTCTAGTAGACTTAAGCAGAAGGGCCAAGTTTGAGCTTAGCTTGGGCAGTTTTTGAGACTTAGCGAGATCCTGTCTCAATATAATAAGTAAAAGGAGGTCTGAGGGTTTAGTTCAGTATGAAGGCTCTAAGTTCCATGTCCAGAACTTTAGAATGAAAAGACAGAGAGACACATAGGGAGAGAGATGGAGAGAGGCAGGAGGGGGGTGGCAGAGAGAGAGAGAGAGAGAGAGAGAGAGAGAGAGAGAGGGAGAGAGACTACCAAAAAAAGAGGACTAGATCATCCAAGCATGTACTAATCATCATTTTGGTACTGTGACAAAATACCCAACATAAATAGCTTAATGGAGGAAGGGTTTATTTTTGTTCAGTTCAGGTTTTCAGGTTTCTCCATGGTCAGCTGGTTCCATTGCTCTGCCCCTGAGGGTAGGCAGAGCATCATGACAGAAGGTTGTAGTACAAGAAGCTGCTCACCCTGTGGCAGTCGGAAAGCAGGTAGCCAGAGACAGAGAGGCTGGGGACCAGATTTAATTTCCAAGGTCATGTCCTGTGATTGGCTCCCTTCAAATAAGCCCTGTTTCCATTACCTTCCAATAGTGCCAGCAAATTATGATCTTATTATTGAATTACTTATATAATTTCTTAGGGCTTAGAAAACAATGAAAGTGTGGCAACTTTGGAACAAAAGATCAACATCAAAGTTTCTTTAACCATTCTCCTTACTGCCCTGTTTTCTCCTTCCTGGAGTACTTCTTCTGAAGCTCCCTTCTAGAAGGGCTGTTAGGAAACCTTAGTAACCAGGAAAGATTAACTACAGGAGAAAGAAGAAAGTTCTTTTCACTTGGGATACCCTGTGTTGGGAGTGAACCTGTCTGTACCTCAGATATCTAGGACAAGGTCATTGCTGATCTTGAGTTTGGCAGGGCCCCACGAGAAGTATGCACAGCTCAGAGAGCTGATGTATAAAGTGACTTGGCCTTCCCCTGGGAAGATATAGACAGGTCCTCTCTTGTTCCCATGTAAACACCAAGGCATGAGGTTTGTTGATAATTAGATGTTTTTCCTGTTCTGGATCTTACCCTCTCCTTTAGTTCTCTGTAAACAGCCTCCTATCCTGATTGTGTGAGTCTACACGCTGCAGTGGTTGAGTAGTCCTTTCTCCTATAAGGAGAGGGGCTCCACCTGACATGAGCCTTCCGCTGATTATATAAACAGATTCATTGCAGTGGTTGGACAGTCCCTTCGGCCATCAGGAGAGGGGCTCCACCTGACATGAACCTTCCACTGATTATATAAACAGATTCATTGCAGTGGTTGGACAGTCCCTTCAGCCATCAGGAGAGGGGCTCCACCTGACCTCAGCTTTCTGTGTCCTGACTCTTGTTTTCATTTCTTCATCCTCCACTGTCCTCCCTCTGGAGTTTCTAGAGCTGCCCTGGACGTGGCAAGCCTGCTCACCAGGAGAGAATTTTCCTGAGGACAGCTCCAGGGATTATCTGAGAGTCTTTACCTACATAAGAAAATTCGGTGCATTCCTCTCTTTGCCCCACCCGTAGCTTGTTGTCATGTCCTTCCAAATCACCCTAAAGCCCTTGATCTCCAAGCTTCTACTTTCTTCCCTAGTTCTGAAAATTATTTAAACTTCAACTACCTGCCATACTGGGAAGTCTTGCAATTTGTGAATGACTCTTATGCTGTGATATTTCCCCAAGTACATGAATAAATGTAAATATTCTGTTTTAATTTGCCTATTGTCTATTCATGTCAATGAACTTTTAGAGGGCAGAGGGGAAATTTTACTTCACTCTTGCTGATTCCATGTTTTGGTGTCCAGAGTAAGCAAAGCCAGACAGGTTACTTCAGTACATATTTCAACATTAGTACGTGATCAGTGCAGTAAGATAATTGAAATCTACCATTTCTTATTTCTGACCCTTCTCTCAGAGTAAGTTTGGTCATAATTGAGTCTAAAAAATCACTGGCCATTTATTGCCTAATATTCAAGAAGAGTATAATCCATGGCAGAACTACACATCAATTGATTACAAAGCCTTGGTTCTTGAAAAGTTCCACAATTATCACTAAATGTACTTCTAAAATTTATGCTATCTCTATTAGCTTCTTTTCTAGGAATGAACTAGACTCTTTCATTATGGTGCTCTAAAATTTAGAATCTTTTGTCCAGTTGTCTTGAGAATGTCACCAAATGCCTTGTCCCTTCACCCTTTCGGCAGATTCCAGACCACGTTGTCTCAGCTCAGCTGGAAATGTTAGGCTCATCACATATGCTAAAGCTGACCAAACTCTGTGATTGAATAACTATGTCTAATCCCACATAACAAATCTTAAAAATAGGTATGGAGGAGATGGAAAATCATCCTCAGAGTTTCAAGTCAGTCCACATGATTTGCCTTTCATAAGGAATCCTTTCATAGTAACTTGACAATTATTCTGGGAAATAATTATTACATTTTTTCAGCCACAGTAGTCACAATATATTAAAGAATTATCCGTTTGGAGACAGAAGCAATAGCTTTTGATAATAAATGTTGATTTTTATATCATGATAAATGAGAGTATATATAACATAACCTAATATCAAATTATGCAAAAAACTTGTTTTTCCATTAAAAAGTGAGCATAAAGTCTTGATATTTGATTGATCATTGATTGTTGCATAATTTTTCCAAGAGAAGAATTTGTTGTTTATGGTATCTTGGGTTTTGGAACAGCAGCCTTTTGAATTCTATAGTCCAAAGCCTCTACTTCACAATTATTATATGAAATGCTGGGTTGTAAAAGTTTATACTATCTGATAAAGGATCTGCACTTAACTAAGCAGGCCCTAGACTAGGATATTGTAGAATTCCTGAAGGGTTTTGGTGGTCATTTTGTGAACTGCTGGAAGGACAGTTCTACCCTTTCTGGAACATCTTTACTTGACAAAGAATAGAGAAACTCAGTCTATAGTAATACCAAGCAGTAGAAGGAGAATCAGACATGGAAATGAGTGTGGAGGTAAGAGACAAAAATTTTCTCTGCTTAGAGGCATTTTGTGTCTTTGGATTCTGTAATATCCTGGGAGAAGCTCCTAAAATATGACATCCTACCCTGCTGTGGGGAGCTTGGTGCCAGAATTAATTTAATTTAAAAATCAACAAATTATCAGAATACTTCTTCTTCCAGGTATGATTGAGAAAGTCCACACTTTCCATGTAAGTTAAAATATACATATTTTAGAGAAACTACACAATCTCTCTTGCTAAGCTCAGTATCACAGGCCATCATTTTCATTCTTTTCCTTTTAGTTGTAAGATTTGTGCTGAGGAGTTCTTTATAAAAGATTCATTATTTCACTGTCTGTTTTTATAATTCGTAAACACATTTCCATTAAATATTACTGTAATTTTCCAACTTTGTTAGCTTTTCACTGGACTTCCTCTTTTAAAGTTGAATTTAACAGCCCCAATTTTTGTGTTAATCTTTGCCTATTGTTCAATAACTGGGGTCATTAATTCACTAATAGCATTGGAGAGGTGCTAAAGTTTTTCAAAACTGCAGATTGACCTAATTAATGTCTTTTCTGAATTGTGCTAATTTCTCCATTAACCACTCTGTGGCCTCTTAAAACTCCCCAGTCTCTGCCGACATCTGTGCAGAAGTGTTATATGCTTACACCAAATTGTGATTGCCTTGATTATGTGTAAAGTCACAGTGTTTTTAAAATGTTTGTGAAAGTGTTTACGCTCTTGTCATTTATTTTGTTGGACTAATTATTCATAACTATCACTTATTGCTTTACCAACTTGTTTTTGTTCTTTACCCTGCTTTCCCGTGCTCATCAAGGTCTACCCTTCCACCTCCACGTTACAGCTGCTGTTTCTTTGCAGCTGACAGTGAAGATTAAGCACAGACCTAGGTCAGAATTATTCTCTTAGTTATATTGATTAAAGATCATTATTTCATAGTGAGGAAAATCTTATTGCTGCCAGAATCGTTGTAGAAGCTTTCATTATATAGAAATATATATATATATATATATATATATATATATAATTGTTCTATCATCTGCTGTGGTAGATTAACTATGATCAACTTGGAACACCCAGCTGAACTGAGTTAACATGGCTTTGAGTGTGAAAGACCTACCTGAGGATTGTTGCCAACAGCATAGAAAGAGAACTGGAGGGGAAAATGGCATGCTGTTGCTGGAGAAGCTTGTTGCACTGGCTTTTCTGATATGAACTCAGCTGTTCTCATCACTGGAGGATCTCAGGCCCTTGCTGTTGCTCAGGATGGCTGCGATTTTCTTTGTGAGAGCTCTGGTCCTTACGTTGAGCATTGCTTTTTGGCTCCAGTGCAGTTCCCTCAGCTTGATGGCACAGATCCTTCATCTCACTGGCACAGACTCCTAGCTTCCACCACTGACCTTTGGGCTTTTCCAGTGCAGATTCTTGATTAAGACTTGCATGAAACATTGCCATGGGCTCTAGGCCTCCAGTTGGACTTGTAGAGGACATTGTCATGGGCTTTAAGTCTTTAGCTGGGCTTTAAGTCTTTAGCTGGACTTGTGCAGGACATTGCATGGGATCCAGGACCTCAACTAGATTCTGTGGGTCTCTAGCACATGGACAGACCTCTTGAACTCTTTTGCTTTTAACTTTTTGGGTGAATATTTTAAAATAATGCCATAATGATGTGTCCTGTGTTAAATCTATTCCCAGGCTGGGGATATAGCTCAGTGGAATAAGCGCCTGCCTGGCAAGCACAAGGTCCTGAGTTCAATTCTTGGTACCATAAAAAAATTTATCCCTTTGCAAACCCTGAATACAATATTTACCTACAATATTTTCAATAGGCTTAGTTACATGTGGATCTTGAGGTGGGGTTGCTGACTTGACTATGAGATTGTTATATGATTGCACAGAATGTAAT
Source organism: Dinomys branickii (assembly GCA_004027595.1). Classification (NCBI taxonomy): domain Eukaryota; kingdom Metazoa; phylum Chordata; class Mammalia; order Rodentia; family Dinomyidae; genus Dinomys; species Dinomys branickii. Next base: position 16,693 of record PVLD010001027.1, on the reverse strand, counting down.
CATCAGTCAAGCATTTGTCCTGATAGAATAGTGATTTAAAGCTTATTTTTTCAGTTGAGTGGCCTTTATGCTATTCAAATACCATATTCTGTAGGGGACCAGGCTGTGTAAGGGTTAAGTTTCTGACCAAAGGGCTTTCTGGCTGTATTGGAAAAGCTCGTATTCAGGACCTCTGAAGGCAAGATAAGACCATAGCTGAGGATTATTTTCTCTAATTACAAGGCAGTAACTGCCAATCTTAGATATAAGATAGCTCTCTTAATTAGCAAGATTTACTGCCTAAGAATGTCTTTGTTCTAACTTCTCAAAGCCTTGTTCATCTTTGGAACTTCTACCTTGGCTATTCCTTTCATCCCTCTTCATGCCCCCAAATTTGTTGAAAATCTAATAAATACTAGCAGTCCAGAGCAGTCTTTGTTTTAGCTCCAAGAGAGTTCTGATCTTCCTGCACTCCACCATCATGTCACATTTTCTGTTTCCATTTAATGCTTCACTGTACACTTGTCACAGGAGGTCAAGAGCACAGTCAAGCCCCCAGTGATATTCTTTTCTCTGTCAGTGTGCAGTATTTTCTGAAACTGCCAATTGATGTCCAAAACTGATGATAGTACTGAACTCTATAAATTCTATATTTTTTCTTATGATAAATACATACCAATGATAGTTTAGTTAATAAATGGGCACAGTACAAATATTAACAATAACAAATTATAAAATAGAACAGTTACAATAATATTATAATAAAAATTATGTGAATGTGGTTTCTCTGTCTCAAAATATCATACTGTTCTATATTCACCCTTGTGATGACATGTGATGATACAAGACATGTGTGATAAGATAAAGTGAAGTAAATGACATAGGCTTTGTTGTGTAGCGTCAGAGTTACTTGAACATAAACACTGTGGTGCCATAATACTTGATCTGATAAGCCAGTGACTTAGTAGTACACAAAATGAGGATGCCCTGGACAAAAGAATGACTTATAATTCAAGTGGAATAGGGTGAAATAACATATTTAATCACATGAACCAGAAGAATGTGCAATTAAAAACTTATGGATTGTTTATTATGGAGAACTTTCCGTTTAGTATTTTCAGACCACAATTCACCATAAGTAACTGAAAGCACTGAAAGCAAAACTGTGGGTGGGAGAAGGGATTAATGCACATGGATACCAATGCCAAGAACATTTTTATTTTAATTTTTATTGTTGTCCTTAGTCAAAAAATGCAATGTAGTTTTCATAAGTAGGAGGTTTTCTCTTGTTTGAGAGTCAGTTCTACACTGATAGCTAAGTACTAAGACACAAAAGTAAAAATATATATCCTATGTGCACCAAAGTTTTAAATATCCATTTGATGATTTATTTGACAAGTCTTTGAATCTGATGACTATAATTAGTTCCTAATTTCTGTCCTCTGTCTTCTTTGCTTCGAGAGCACCATATTTACCACATGTTTTGGATACTTTGACACCTGGGACCTAGCAGACCCTACAGGTGCTTCTGCCTCAGGGGTAGCTAATTCCTAGAGACAGTAGATGATTGTTCTGTGATCATGCCTTTGAAATTCATACAGATGGATTTACAGTTACATTTTTTTGTGTCTGTTGCTTTTGCTGAACATAATGTTTGTGAAATTACTAGTTTTGTTACATGTAATTATAGTATGTCATTTGATTTGCCATTGCATAAATATGTTACAATATGTTCATCCATTCTTCTATTGAGTATTTGGGTTGTTTCTAATTCAGGACTATATGACTAATTCCACTATAAACATTCTTTTATACATATTTTATACATAATTTTGGTGCAAATTGCAATTCATTTTGGTATATAGCTAGGAGTGAAATTTCTGGATCCAAAAGTATCTTTAACTTTAGTATTTGTGTCAGCAGTAAATGAAAACCCTGTATTATGGTTTGTGTCTAGATGTCTCCCCAAAAACCTCAGGAGATCATAGCATTTTTGGAGATAGCTGAATCTAGAATGTGGAATTGATTCATAGTGCAAAGCTGGGATTAAGGTTGAGCAACTGGCCCACTGATTCTATTGGCGCCACTCGAATCTTCATAGATTGGATATAACATAAGTGACTGAAGGAGGCTTGTCTTTCTCTCTTGCTGCTTTTAGTATCTTCTGCCGCCATGAGCTGTTGCCCCTCTGCTATGTGCCACCCTATCTTGGAGCCAGACAATTATGGACTGAAACCTCTACAAACTTTGAGCTGATTAAACCTTTCCTCCCTTAATTTTGGGCAGTGGAATTTTGTCTCAGCAGAGAGAAAAATAACTAAGACCCCTTGTGCGCTTTACATCTTTACTATGGAGCATATTGTCAGCATTTTTATGTTTTTGACTTCTTGGTGGTAATAGTATTTAATTAGATCTGAAGTATACTTTATTGATGGTTAACAAGATGGGGCACTTTTAAAAGTATTCATTGACTACTGGATAGCCTCATTTTTACAGTATATCTGCAAGACTCCTTCTTATATTTCTTTTGAGTTGGCTTTTTAAAAATCTCTGGACATATTTGGATGTATGTGTTATGAATATCTTTTTTCACTATAATATTGTTACTCTGTCACTCGGCTGGTCATAACAATACTGGAACTAATTCCAGTACCCCCATGCTGAGCAGGCATATGTTGACTGAGTATTTACTACTTTATGTGCTTTGGTGGATTATTACCGACCATATCAAATTTCCCACGGCAATTCTGGGTTGATTTCAAGTTTATCAGGGTGGTAGTAGTGATAATCTCTTTATATGCATATAGTCTTTACAGAAACTAAAACACACTTCTTGGGATTCAGAGTTTGGTAAGAGGAATAAGGAAAAAGTATGTGGACTTAGTGGCTTTGAACTATTGTAAACGTCCTCAGCTATGAATACCAATCTGGTTCCTAATCCTAATTACACCCTCCATCTTTATCTTCCTTCTGAACGTCATTCCACTTCCACTTGCCTGGATCCCCATCATAGGTTAAATTGGTGGATAAATGGAGGCTAAAGAACACAACATTAAGGATGAGGTGTCATGGTCGAGTATGAGGGTTATAAATATATTACCTCATAATTATAAAAGCTGAAAGAGTAATTGTTTGGTACATTGTCAAATGTTTTATTTTTAGTACTTCAAAATAGTGGCATACTCTGTCACATGGCTGATGATTTCAGTATTAGAAAACAGTGGTGTAAAGTGACATAGGCACTGTGGAGATGGAAGGTTGTGCAGGGTAACGTGTGTCATGCAGAACTCCTGGGGCATCACTTCATAGAGACAGCACACCTTGGACCTTTGTTGAATGTGATCTGCTTGTACTTAAAATTCTTTGAAGGTCTAGCTCATTTATGCAGGTGTCTGTTATTTTATGGTGGTACACACTGGTATGTAATATACCAGAATATATGTTACTTAAAGCAAATTCTCTCCTTGTTCATGCTGTGTGGATGCGACAGAAATGAAGAAAGGGGTAAAAAGCTACCTCAGCCTGTCAAGAATAAACTTGAGAATCTACCTACATCAAATGTCTGTTATAGTTATCTCTGTGTGGAAGCTGATTGAGAATCCAAAATCATGGAGGATTGTAAAACTCAAATCACCTCAGGTAATCTTGTTCAGAGTTTTCACCTTGGGATTCTACAATAGGCTTCTGTAGACATATTCCTGAATTTATATGTCACATTTTCTGTGCATATATGTATGTGTATTTTTCTGGAGAGAGGGCCAGTCCACAGAATTCATAAGCTTCTCATGGGTCTATGGGTCTCCAGCAATTGCAGTGAATCAATCTAGTCTTTTAACTTTACTTGGCAGAAGAAACTACTTGTGGTCCCTCATCTAAATGACTGGCAGAAACAGAACCAGTATTACTGTCTCTGTCTCCTAGATGAGCACTTCATGCAGAACTAAAGATTACAAAGTCAGAAGCAGGAAACTGGACAGTCATCTATGTCACTGTAAGTACTAATGGAATTAGGCTTTTTTCCTATCAAAACATGTTTTCTCCCACTCTAACCTTTCTCCCACTCTAACCTTCTCATGTAGAGGTACAAATTCCTTAAGATGAATGTGATCATTATGTATACCTAAGATGTGCCAATAAACTTAATTAATTAAAAATAACCACGGCAACTACAGAAACACACTTTTCCTTACAAGGATTCAGTGAAAATACAGGATTCAGTGTACTGAACACTTATTTCCAAGGCATCCATTTATTTTGTAACTTGAGAGGAAGTCTATAATTACCATTAACAGTAGTTCTGATTAATAAGTGCTATCTGTTCTCATACTGCACTAGGATTCCTTCCGAGTCGGGGACACGTTTTATTAACATGAAAGGGCTGTTGCAGCTCACCTCTTGTCACTTGAATCAGATGCCTGCTGGTCTGGTTCTCAATTTTGTGTGGCAGAACTTTACTGAGTCTGCATGATAATGGGCCTTTTAAATCCTAAACAATAAACATTCATTTTACCATTCCACCCAGCACAGAAATGCTCTCTAACCTCAAATCAGCCACAAATAAGACTTGGAAATCAATTCATTGTGTATAGGCTTCCTGCCTGGTTCATAATTTGCAGCAAATAATTTTAGTAAAATATCTGCAGAACATATGTGTTTTGAGCATGTCCAAGTTGAGATGTTGTATGTAATGTGGTCTTCAGCCTTTCAATGACATTTTTGCTTTTAGTCATATAATATATCCTGTTGAGCAAAATTTATTTTTTTCATTAGTAATTAGTATTGAAAAGACTGAGTGGGCTTCAGGAGAGGAAAAAAATCCCTTTTGTGATTTTCCTGAATTGGGGGAAATTTTTCAGCATCTCAAAGTCCTCTTGTTGCTTAACAATTTAGTTCATGAAAAGCCAACATGTGCTTGTCAGATTCATTACAATATTCTCATGCATAAGGTATCAGTTGTTGAAGAAGCCAGTCTGAGTGCATTTGGCCCTGAAGAGGAATATCTTGTCAGGTTGAGACAAGATCAAATAGATATGTCTCAAATTCCCTTCTGCTGGGGTTTGAAGTTGGAACCTCACTTTCTTCTTTATATCTCCTAGGCTAGAGTTCTACTTTTTCATAATGCCTCGGTGCTCCTGGCAGCTTCCAATTTTTTAAAATTCATGAAAACTCAAGGCCAGAGGGGCAAATCTCAAATGTTTTCAGTTAGAGGACCACTCGGCGAGGCCAGAGCCCCATCCTGGCTGTTCCTATTGCATTTGCTCCTCTGCCTTCACCACCCTAAAAGTACTGCAGCTAGTGGCAAAACTGTTGCTGCTTTTGGGAATTTCAAGAAACTGATGTATGTTTTTCATTAACATAAGAAAATTAATAACTTATGCCAGAAACCAAAGCATTCGCTCTGTTTAACTATAATATAAACTTTAACGTGTAGGAGACCAACTTGAGACAAGGGGGTCTTCTAGGACCACAGTAAGATGAGTATCTTAAAGCCAGGATGTGTGAGGCAGCCACAAATTAACTCGCCCCTTAATGATACCCATCCTTTGTCTCCCTTTCCTTCTCTCCTCTTTCTGTGCACATTTGCTTTCAGGCATGGCTTTGCCACAGTTTTACTCACACATTCTAATTAAAAATGAGGCCCTTTCCAAGTTTATTGTGTGCCTTTTGTTTTATATTTCAAGAGCCCATTTTGAGAAAAGAGAAACAGAGAAAGCCAGTGCCAAGCCTATTGTAAGGTGCCGATTCTATTTTAAAGTCGCTAGTGTTTGAGAGAGAAGTATGATACAATGATCTCTCCTACTGCAGTTAGGATTAGACACAATAAGTAGAATCAATCTGAAAACTTATTACTATGCTATGTTGTAAAATTGCCCAAGAGTAAAATGCAAATACAAACAAGGAGTTTTAGTGATTCAATGTAATAAAACATCCAGGCAATAGGAAGCTGGTGGCCATTCTTCACCCCTTCCCAATGGGTAACTAGAGTTAGACTCCCTTACAATAATACTGGGTGTTCAAATATAAAATTAAAATATTTCAGATCATCTCTAAATATTATTTATTTAGAAACAAAATTCTCTGATTTTCATTTACATAAAAGTTAACATTGAACTAAAGGTGAAATAAAATTAAGGTTATTTCACCTTAACAAGAAGTACCATTGAACTAAAAAAGAAGTGAAAATATTCTTAAAATACTTTCCTTTGTAAATTAGTATAAATATTTTAAGTGACTACAACTAATAATGTGGGGCTAATAAAAAGATTGTTTGGGGACATTAGAATTAGAGTTCTTTCTTTACCAACCTCACAATCATGCTTTGATTAAGGTTTGTATTGCCATTATCAAAAACTGAAGATTACATTTTAGCAGTATAAATAATATTCTAGTAGATAGATTAAAATGTATTCCAGTCATCTCCGTGTACCTTAGCAAAAACACTTTAGTTTTCTTTTCCTTGACCATATATCTTTCTACCTTCATAGAAATATTCTAAATGTCCTGTGTTGGTTTGGGGTTTATTTTTGCAAGGGAGAACAACATAATAACATAATACAGGACACATTTTTATATGATTATTTATAATAGAAACCTAAAGAATGATATACAAAAGAGTACAGGAAATCTGTCCACACACTAAGACCAAGGAATCCACCTGAGGGCCTGGATCCCACAGAAATGTCCTGCATGAGTCCAGCTGAAGGCCTAGAACTCATAATAGTGCCCCCCATGAGTCTACCTGGAGGCCCAGAGCCCATGACAATATCTTATGCAGGCCTGTTTCACGGATACGTGTTGGAAAGGCCCAAAGGTCGGTGGCAGAATCTAGAAAGTCTATGCCAGGGATGAGGGATCTAAACTGGAGCCAGGAAGTGATGCTCAGAAGAACCAGAGCTCCCCCAAAGGTACCACAGCCATCCTCAATAACAGTGAGGTTCCAACCTCCTCTGCTGATCAAGATGGCCAAGTTCCCACCAGGGAAGCCAACACAGCAAGCTCCTCCTGGAGACCAGCAGTGCATCATCTTCCCCTCCAGAGCCAGGAAGCAATGCTCAAAGTGAAGACCAGAGCTCCCCCAAACTGAACCAAAGCCGTTCTCAGTGCCAACAAGGTCCCATGCTTCTGACAGGATGAAAACAGCTAAGTTCATCAGGAAATCTAGCATGAAAAGTTCCTCCAACAGAACCAACAGCTCCTTGCAGCTTCTACTAGCTCCCAACAGCCTCTTTCTCCTTTTCCAGTTGTGGCTCTTCTGCTCCTGGCAACAATCCCCAGGCGGGCCTCCCATGCTCAGCACCACGCTTACTCAGTTCAGCTGGTGGTTATAAGTTGACCACCAGTTATCAGTCCACTACAGGTGCCACTGATGAAGCCCCATACATAAGGATCTAGGTTAATACAAGCAAATGATGAGTTTTCCATTTTGATTGTTTTTGCACAGTAACTGTAATTTTAGACTGGAAAAATGAAGGGAGGTGATGTGATTTTATTTCACCTTAAGTTATTTTCCCAAAGTACTATGTTGCAGGTAAAGTTTGTGAGGTGGTTAAGGACAAGCATTAATTCACTGATGGGGTTGCCCTCTATGAGGCTCAGGGTATTCAGAGTATTATGCGTTGTAAGGGTTTTGAGTATGGCACTGGGCAAGTGCAGCATTCAGTAACAGAAGACTCTCTTATGAGTGTTTCTATGGCTTTGTGAAAAGTGTCTACTTATTAGACATTCAAATTCAAGTGGGAAACTCTCAGGGAAGCCAGCATACAAGCTGTCTTGTTTTTGTAAAAGGAAGTCACTTTCTAGTATTCATATTTTACCTAGATGCATTTCCTGAAACATTGTGATCTTAACAGTATCTTTTTTTTGTGTAAACTTTCTCCAAACAGAAACAGTTGATTCAGTGAAGACGCATTTATTTTTGAGATTGCTAAGGCTCAATCCAGATTGACCAAGAGAGCTTCCCAAAAATAGTTTCCAAAATATGAGGGCTACAAATAAAGTTGCCACTTTAAGAAGTACAGCTTATTTTCTCACCATATTTGGAGAATGAGTAGGTGATTAAGGAGGCTTTTCTTCTTCTTTTGAAGCTAAGAAAATAATTACCATTCAATAATTTAAGGCGTATTCACTCCTCAGTGGCATCTGCTAAACACTACACTGCTTCAGAGGGCATATATATTGTGTCACCCACAATTCACTAGAAGGTCACCGAACATGTTTGGGCTCCCTGTAATGATTTGATAACATTGTATTCTGTTCATGGAGGTTCCAGAGTCTAAGATTTTTCTGGAATCCTTACTTCCTGGGAACATGGTGCTGAGAATATGCTTTGAATTGGGTTATTTGAATAGAGTGAAAGACTAGCTTTTAGAGATGCCCTTTAAAGCTCTGAAAGACCAAAATCAACTGGCTTTCAACATGTTGATCTAACCTCACTGCTCAAACAATTGTGATGAACAACCTCCTAGATCTTGATTTTTAAAAATTCCTTTTGTGCTATGATCTTTCAACCTTATGAATATGCTATGAAACTTCAAACATGTTAAAGGAATATTTCACTTGCTGAAAAAGGTGTATATGGGGAGGTGTTAAAGAATATCTAATACACATGAAAGAAGAAAATATCTTTGTAATTTTAAAAAAGTAAGACTCTGCAAAAAAAAAAAAGCCCACAAAATTTATGTTAGAATACATTTTCATATGGCTTAAGTTGAGATATAAAGTTTGTTGTCAGAGAAAATTTGACACACCCATAAGACTGGCAGCTGTTACCTTTTAGCTTCTTTCGCCTCCTCTTTTGAGTGAGATTTCCCTAATGATCCTTCAGCTGTTTAAGAACCTCTCAGTTGTCCCTTCACAAAGTACTCTGGAAGTTGTGAGGTACACACACAGAGCATATGTAAAGAATCACACATTTCCTAAAATCTTGACAGGTGTCTTCAATCCTCATCACTGAAGATAGCTCACTGCTGAAGTTAAAATACAATATTGAGATTGATAAAGATTGAAAGAGATGGGAGAAAGACTGAGCTAGTTCATGTAACAGCTGCAACCATTCCCAAATGTTTTTCTGCATAATCATGCAAGAAATTCATCATGCATTTTCTATTAAATATTCATGCAACTTGCTCCATAGGAGGGCTGTGGTATTTATTAATTCCCTGGTGTTGGTAGATTTTGGTACATCTACTGCCAGCAATAAATGTGTCATGCCTAGCAAATTCAATTCTTGGCAGAAAATATTAGAATATAATACTTGTTTACAGGATATTGCAAACTTTAATTATGCCTAAATGATTTTTAAGACTACCTTGGAATAAGCAACTAATTTTTTTTGCTCTTAGTTGAAAGGAAGTGTCAGGGAGATGGGGGAAATGGTTGCATGCAAGCAAGTATTTCAGTGTAGATACCCCATCTTTGTGAGGGGTAACTTATTTCTACCATATGGTAGTAATTCTTATAAAAAGAAATTATGTCTAAAAGTGAGCAGCAAGTGAAATCATCTGCTCTTCCACACAACAAAAGTTCCTTATCCTAAGACTTAATTATTGGAAAGATGAAAGAGAAAAACGTAACTATCAAAAATTGTCCCCCAAATTAGCACATTATAGGTCCCTCCTAAGCTAGTGTTTACCAATGCAAACTAATAAAAATGAAAACAAAATTTGTCTCAGTCTATTCAGGCTGCTATAACAAAACACCATAAATAAGATGATTTATAAATACTAACAAAAATATGTTTCTCACATTTCTAAAGCATGAAAAGTCTGATGAAGACCTTTTTCCTGGTTCATAGATAGAGCTTTCCTCTTTGTTCTTAAATGGTGGGAATTGTTTTAGTTCTTTTATATAAGGGCACTGATGCCAACCAGGAGGGCTCTGCTTTCATGAAGAAATCCTAAACAAAAGTGCAAGCATAGTAGGGGTCTATTCTGACTGACCAACCTTACTAGGCAATATAGAAGATGTAATAATCACTAATGTTATAGAACATTTGAATGATAACATTAATCAATTTATGCCAATTTATATTTATAAAACATACCCAGCAACACCAAAATGCCAGCTTTTTAAGTGCAAGTAGAACATTTGCCAAAACTGTTATATCTTGGGTTATAGAATAAGCTTCAATACATTTTAAAGATTTAACCACTCAAAATATCTTCTCAGACCATTGTGGAATTAAGGTAAAAACTAATGAACTGGAAATTTCCCTACCTTTTGAATATTAAAAAATGAATGTAGATGTTAAGTGACACAAACAACTCAGTATAGAATGATTAAGATGGTATAACTTACGTACCTAAAGTACTTAAAGTCACTTAGTAGGAAAAAATACAGAAAAAGTATAATCTAGGCTTTCCTTTCAAGACACTAGAAAAAGAACAGGAATCATAAAATAAAAGAAAGAAATAACAATGATAAGTATTAAAGAAATACAAAGCAACTTATCAAAAAACCCAAAAGCTAAACTTTGGTTCTGTGAAAAGATTAATAACATTGATAAGCACCAACAAGATTGATTATGTACAAGAGAGGATATAGGTTATTAATATAAATGAAAATCAGGCATAAATATAGAGCATGAATATGTTTTAAAAAACTGCCTGGGGACCCTCGACCCAATGGCCCACCTCCTGTCACCATCACGGGGAACGTCTCATACCCAGGAAATCTAGGGACAGTTGGGACCTTTGGTGAGCTGCCTGGGAAGGGTGAGGCTTGGTACTCCACCTTCAGCATTAAAAATGACAAGATGAAGGAGTAAAATGCAATCTCAGAACTCCACCCAACCCAGAGAAAAATCCAGAAGACATCAACATAGAAGAACGTGGGAGTCATACACCTGAAATCTCTGAAATGATAGCAACTGACAGGCCATAGAAGAAAATATATCAGAAGTAATCCCTCAGGTAAAAAATGAAATGACAATAATGAAAGAATTGCTCAGGACATCTAAAGAAGATATATATAAAAAAAAAATAGATGAGCATAGAAAAATTATGGAAACCTTGAATGAGTAATATAGGAAAGAACTAGAATGCATGAAACAGATTCAAAGAGATATCCAGGAAATCAAGACTTCCATCAAAAGCTGGATAAACCACTTGAATGAAGTGGGAAGACAGACTTTCAGATTGTGAAGATAGCATTGCAGCTAACTATTGTGAAAGGAATGATATCTTAAAAATAACAAGGAACCAGAAAATATCAATTCAACAGCTGCAAGATGGTGCAAAGAAAAACAATGCAAGACTAATAGGTGTCAATGAAACAGCATGAGGCAACACAAATGACATAAAAAGACTATTTGCAGAAGTAGTAGCAGAAAATTTCCCAAACATTGAAAAAGAATCTGACATGCAGTCAAATGAGGCATATAGGCTAACTCCCACTAGAAATAACCAAAATAAATCTACACTCAGACATGATAATCAAGATCCCAGAAATCCAGCAAAAGAACAGAATATTGAAAGCTATTAAAGTAAAGAAACAGATCACCTATAAAGGAAAGCCCATCAGAACCATGGCCAGTCTCTCAATACAAACTACCAAGTTAAGAAGAGCATGGAGTGAAGTATTCCAGGTCCTAAAACAAAACAACTTCCAACCCAGGTTGATGTAGCCTGCAAAACCATCCTTCAAAATTAATAGAGAAATAAAATATGTCCATGACAAAGAACAAGTGAAGAAATTCATGAGCACCAAACCAATCCTACAAAGAGTACTAAAAGATACTCTACAAGAAGATAAAAATGACCACAACATCAAGAACAACAATAGAAAGGAACCACCAAGCAGAGCAAGCAATTAAATAGAGGGAAAGTACAGGAAATCAACAGCAGGTAAATAACATGACAAAAAGGAACCAAAACATATCCATTATAACCATGAATATAAACAGCTTTGATTCACCAATCAAAGGAAGCAGACTGCCAGAATGGATCAAGAAAAAAAATTCAGCAATGTGCTATATACAAGAAACATTTATCTCAAAAAGATATTCATAGACTGAAAGCCAAGGATGGAAAACAATGCTCCATACATCAGGAACCCAGAAAAAAGCAGGAGTAGTTATTCTGTTAGCAGATAATGTGAACTTAAAACCAAGAATGACCAAAAAAGATCAAGAGGGTCACTACATATTTGATAGGAGAAAACTTCAAGAGGAAGAGATAACAAGCATAGATACACCAAATATGTGAACACCCAACTATATAAGAAAAATCTTAATAGACATGAAAATCTCAATAACTAATAACACTATTATAATGCAGGACCTTAGCACTTCATTAACACAAAGACCTTTTGTCTAGGTCAATGAGACAAAAAGTCAGCAAAGAAATAATAGGACTGAAACAAATTTGTGAACAAATGGACTTAGTAGATGTTTACAGAGTGTTCCATCCCACAATATCAGAATACACATTTTTCTGAGCTGCACACTGCATAAATGCAAAGGAATTGAAATTATCCCATCCATATAATGTGACCACACTGCAATGAAATTGGAAATTAATGATAAAAGGAATCACAAACACTACATAAATACATGGCAATTAAATAACAGCCTCCTGAATAACCAATGGGTCACTGATGAAATTAAAGAAGAAATTAAACAATATATACAAACAAACAAAAATGTAAATATAACTTCCCAGAATCTGTGGGTTGCACTGAAAGCAGTCCTCAGAGGGAAGTTTATAGTGGTGAACTCACACATCAGGAAAACAGAATGAGAAAAAATAAATAGCCTAATGCTGCACTTCAAACTTTTAGAAAAGGAAGAACAAGTCAAGCCCAAAGCCCAAAGAAGGGGGTAAATTATAAAGATCAGGGCAGAAATTGATGCAATTAAGATGAAGAAAATACACAAAGAATTAATGAATCAAAGAGTTGGTTCTCTGAAAGAATAAATAAGATGTATAAACTACTAACTAACCTTATCAAAAAAAGAAAGAAAAAACTCAAATTAATACAATAAGGAACAAAAAGGGTGAAATCACTGCAGATCCTATAGAAATTCATTAATACCAACTTTGAAAATCCTTACTCCCATAGAATGAAAAACGGAAGAATTGGACAGATTCCTAGGTATGTATAAATCATCAAAGTTGAATCAAGAAGACATAAAAATTCTGAATAACACAAAATCAGTTAACAAAATTGAAAACTTGATTAAAAACCTATCAACAAAGAAAAGCCCAGCTGAATTCTTCAAGAAATTCAGAGGTTTAATGCCAACACTGAAAACTCTTCAGTGAAATTGAAAAAGAATCAATTCTTTGTAATCCATTTCAGGAAGCAAGTATTATACTGATACCAAAACCAGAGAAAGACCCAACCAAAAAAATGTAATACAGGCCAATCTCCCTAATGACCATAGATGCAAAGATACTCAATAAAATACTAGCAAACAGAATGTAGGAAAGCATCAAGAAGATTATACAACATGACCAAATTGGATTTATCTCAAAGATGCAGGGATGGTTCAATACACACAAATAATTGTAATACACCATATCAACAGAGCCAAAAACAAAAATCACGTGATCATCTCAATAGATGCAGAAAAAGCTTTTGACAAAGTCCAACACTCATTCATGATAAAAAACCCTACAGGAAATTGGAATAGATGGTCTTTACTTCAATCTGATCAAAGCCATCTATGACAAACCAACAACCAACATCATACTAAATGGACAGAAGTTGAAGATTTCACTTTAAAATCAGGAACAAGACAAGGATGTCCACTGCCACCACTCTTGTTCAACATAGTTCTGGAAACATTAGCCAGAGCAATTAGACAAGAGAGAGAAGTAAAAGGAATAAGGCGAGGGAAGGAAGAAGTCAAATTATCATTATTTTCAGATGACATGATACTCTACACAGAAGACCCCAAAACTCCACCAAATGACTCCTAGAATTAATAAATAAATTCAATAGTGTAGATGGATGCAAAGTCAAAACTCAAAAATCAATAGCATTCCTATATAAAAATAACAAAATCACTGAGAGAGAGATTAAGGAAACCTTACCTTTTGAAATAGCATCCAAAAATTGATATACTTAGGAATCAGTCTAATAAAAGAAGCAAAAGGTCTATACACTGAAAACTATAGTACTCTGAAAAAAAGACATAGAAGAGAATTTCAGAAAGTAGAAAGATATTCCTTGCTCATGGATAGGAAGAACCAACATTGTAAAAATGGCCATGCTCCCCATATTTTTTACAGATTCAATACAATCACAATCAAAATACCATTAGTATACCTCACAGATCTAGAGAAAACATTACTAAAATTCATCTGGAACCAGAAAAGACCTAGGATAGCAAAAACAATCCTGGGCAACAAAGGCAAGGGAGGTGGCATCATAATCCTTGACTTGAATTTATACTACAAAGCTATTATGATAAAATCAGCATGGTATAGGCAAAAAAATAGATTTCAGGATCAGTGGAACAGATTGGAAGATGCAGCCACAACCCCAAACATACCCAGTCAACTTATCTTTGACAAAGGGGCCAAACAAGTTCATTGGAATAAAGACAGCCTCTTTCATAAGTGGTTCTGGGAAAACTGGCTTTCCACATGCCTCAGACTGAAACTAAACACATGTGTATCACTGTGGACCAAATTAAAGTAAAAATGGATTAAAGATTTAAATATTAAATAGAAACACTAAATCTTCTGGAAGAGAAAGTAGGTAAAAATCTTGAAGACATAGAGATAGAAAGTTCATGAACAAAAATCAAACTGCAGGGAATCACTTCAAAGAATTAACAACTGGCATTTCATCTGATTGAAGAGTTTTTGCACATCTAAAGAAATCATCAACAGAGTAAAAAGAAAATCCACAAATTGTGAAAAATTTCAGCCAATTTTCCTTCAGACAAAAGACTTCTATCTAGAATATACAAAGAGCTAAAACAAGTCAGGTCCCCCAAATTCAAAGACCCAATTTCAAAAATGGGCATCTGAGATGAATACACACCTCTCAGATAAAGAAATACAAATGGCAAATGAATACATAAAAAATGCTCAACATCATTAATCATTCAAGAAGTGCAAATTACTTTTTTAAATTTTAAATTAAAAAGACGAAAACATTAGCAAACAGACACAAAGTAGCACAAGAACAGTACAAAAACTAAATTACAGATAAGGTGACAGGGAATTAACAATGCTTGTTGTATTACATATTGATAACTTCAAAATGTATGTTCAGGATAATGCATATAGACTTACAAGATTGATCAAACAACTAATCATTGACTATTCCTTTCAATAAAGTATAATGAGGCATTAGTGCAACCATGTTAGCCATCCCACATATACATACATACATACATAGCTATCCCTTTCTTCCTTTTCTCCTTCCCCTCATCCCAGTTGCTCTTTACTTTTGAGCAGTTTCCTTTCATACCTCCTAATTTATATTCCCACTATCAGGTTCTTAAACTAAGGATACAATATGCTGTTTGCACATGCATATCTCATTTATTCCACTTAAGAGAATGGTCTCCGACCTTTTGTGCCTGCTCACGTGGATGAGAATGGAGGAGCCACAGGTATTATGGTTTCTGTGGCAGCCCAGTCACTAGGATGAATCCTTGAAAGGGACCACCAAGAGACTACTGAGTCCTACAAAACTGCATTATGCAGAAACCTTCTGGAAATTCCCTGACCCACCTTGATGTGCTCTGAGGAGGAACAACTCAGGAATCAAGAATATAACAAGAGGACTTCCGGGAAGATGGCGACCAGGTGAGCAGCAAAGGAGCGGTCCTCCTTAATAAACACCACCAGCTCGAGACAGACTTGGCGAGCGTGAAAGCCGGGACCTCGGCTGGGAAGTTCAAACTGAACGTATTTCTCTGGGCTGCCGGGGGAGATGCGGTAGGGCGGCCCAAACTGCCGTGGCGAGACGTGGGAAAGCCCCAAACGCTGGGAGCCAGAGACGCTCCGCGCAGGGAGGAAGTTTGGCTGGGTCCGAGCGCCCTGGGGGCATAGCCGGCTCGGTCCCTCCCGCCTCCCGAGCCGGCGCAGCTTTCCGGCGACTCCCGACAGAGATCGGCCTTTTAGCAGCGGCAACGCCCGGCAGTCCCACATTTCGCGCCTATCGGGCAGGCCGAGCAGAAAGCCCCAAACGCTGGGAGCCAGAGACGCACCGCGCGGGGAGGAGGTTTGGCTGGGTCCAAGCGTTCTGGGGGCATAGCCGGCTCGGTCCCTCCCGCCTCCCGAGCCGGCGCAGCTTTCAGGCGACTCCCGACAGATCGGCTTTTTAGCAGCGGCAACACCCTGCAGTCCCACATTTCGCGCGCATCGGGCGGGCAGCGCAGAAAGCCCCAAAGGATAAACTGGCACCTTGGAACCTTCCTGCCTGCAGGGACTCCGAAAACTGGTGAGCTATTTGCGCTCGCGACCAGATCACCGAGTGGGGGAGGAAATCCATCCCTATACCTGCAGGGAACCCTGGGAGGGCGGGGGAGCGGTCTTACACACCTCACCCAGATCACTTGGTAGGGAGTATCTAACCAATATCTGTACAGCCTTTTAAGCGGAACTCTCAGCAGAAAGCTTAAGGGACATTCCCCCAAAGAAAAGTCATTGGAGCAACCTCTGCAGCAGACCTTTGCCTGCTGAACTGCCTGGGGAATCTACTGCTCAATATTTTGAATCAGATACCCAAAAAAGGGAAGACAGAAGAACAA
>PVLD010001026.1:0-227145 GCA_004027595.1 Dinomys branickii | reverse complement strand
GGCTAACATGGTTCTACTATTGTATTATATCACTTAATGCTAAGCAATAATCGATGACAGGATATTAGATTAATAGTGTATATCTATATGTGTTAGCCTGAACACACACTTCGAAGATATCAATATGTAAAGCAGCAACAAGCGGTGTTTTTTTTCTGTTGTTGTTGTTGTTGATGTTGTTGCTGTTGTTGATGTATGCTTGTTTTCTTTGTTGTCTTTGGATTTTTGGTTCTTGTGTTTTCTTTTTTTTTTTTTTTCTGTTGTTGAGAGGATCAACTGTCTGACTAAATTTGCATGTCTGTATATGGGTCCACACATCTGCAATTCGAAGATATCAATGGATAAAGCAACAACTACTGTTGAGACCATATCACCTTGTCTATAGATTAGTTGTGATTGTACTATTTTCTATGATAATGGGTGTCTGTTTGTCAATATGTTTTTGTACTTTTATGTTTCTAAAATAAAAAAAAAAGTGTATGCTTGTGCACGTACATGTGCATGTGTGTGTGCACGTGGGTGTGTGTATGTTTATTTCTGAAAATTCACATTCTTCAGGGTATTTTTCAGCCATTGGCTAAGCATTCATCCTACAGCACTGTTCTCCATAATCCAGAAAGCAGCTGGGTGTGCAGAGCTTTAAAAACAAGTTATGTGAGGCCAGCAAGGTCCTTGATGGGAGTAGAGGTGTAGTCTTAGCTCTTATGAGTCCAAAGTGCTGGGTCCCAGGTAGACATCACTGGACAATGGGAGTGCATAAATGAGGAAATGAATGGTTGATGTGATGAGTGACTGCCATGATCACAATACTCTCTCTAGTCTGCTGTGTGTACAGCTGAGGACCACACGGTCACTTCCTCCATTCTCTGTGCTGGGAAGTGCCCAGGAACACCATCCCCAGACTGGACGTATTCCTGGCTCAGTTCCTTCCTGTGCCTCCAATTATGGGCAGGTCAGTGATCTGCTCTGAGCCCAGTTTCCTCCTCTGCAAGGCAAAAATAACACTGACTTTGACTTTTCCCTTGAGTTGTATTGGCTATCCAAATGGGTGACCAAGTACTAGGGAGACTGCTGATCGCTGGTAATATTTATGATACAGAAACAAATTAAAACAGAAGTACAAAGCCATGAGGAACCAGATCATAGCCAAGGGATCAGAAGGAGAAAGCAGGCATTGGAAGAGCACCAGCTCTGTACTGATAGCACCTCTGTTCATCAAAATCTGGTCATGTCTTGTCATTTCTCAACAGCCACCATGGGCAAGGGTATGGTCTCCCTTTACCAGGGAGGGGCTGGGCTTCAGGAAGTGCTGCTACACAAGTTGCTGCCCAGTGAATGCAAAGGCTGATGGGCTGGAGGGAGGGAGCTGGACCTGTGCTTGGAGTCTGGGGTGGCAAGAACCAGTGCAACTCTGGAGAGTGTGAAGTATCACCCCAGACCCACAGTACAATACCAGTGAGAGCTGAGAATCTACAGGGATATGAATTGTCTCTTCTGGTTGACTTTTTAAGAAAAGCACCACTTCAGAAGTATAGACATGCTAACTTGCCCATTGGGCATTCTTGAGGTACAGGAAGCCATCGGCAAGGTTCCTATCTATTAGTGTGTAGACAAGTATAAGCTCTCCTAGTGAGGGAGATCATACCTACAAACACACAGACTCATGGTGTGTCTACACACACACACACACACACACACACACACTGAAACAGCAATGGGTGACTGGTGTTGCAACTATTTCTTCCCACAAGAGCATCTCTGACAAGTTCCCCAGGCCCCACCAGGCACTGTCCTGTGAGTATCATTAGTGACCTGGCCCACTGGGGAGAAGGTGTGTCCAACCAAACCGGCCTCCACTCCACTGCAGCAGGAAATCTCAAAACAGTACAGACTGAACTGTAGGAGGTGGTGCTTGGTCACTCTCAGGGGGCCAACACATCAAGGGAGGAACAGGAAGAATCCAGCCAGGATCCACCAGGCTCCATTTCCTCACAGTGCAAGAGGGGCTCGGGTTCCGGGCCAGCCTACTGGTGCGGTGGGTGGGTGGGTGCCACGCACTCCCAGAGACGCCCCAAGGCATTGTGTTGACTTCAAGGCCACCAGGTTCTTCTTACTGATCTTGCCCATCAGTTTTGTCTCCAAGTTCATCTCTTCCCCAATTATTTGACTATTTCTCATGCACAAATAGAATTCTATGATTGCTCCATCCCTGGGTGACATCTTCATTGCTCTCTGAAAAACATTCCAGAGTCCTGGGCTTGTTTTCTTTGTTCACAGCAAGGGCTCAGCATTGGGCTCACAGGAGTGATACAGACGTGTGGAGGATAAAGAATCACTTTTCAGCCACCCAAATCTATCTCAAGAAAAGACAAAGCCCCAGGCTTTCCACCTCTGTAAGGGCCTTCTTATTCCTGATGTCTTCTCCAACAGAGGAAGAGATTAGCAGGATATTTGGGTCCCTATGGGGTTCTGTTTGCAGAGTAAACAAGGAGAGATCTTTATCTCATCCTGTAATTCCTGGATTCTGCTCTCAGTTTACCCAGTATTGAAACTGATCCTGAACAATTTCAACACTTTATCATTTCACAGCCGGCTCCTGGGGCTGGGAGAAGCAGCTTGGCCCTGGGAACATTTGAGCAAGCTTCCCAGTAGACTCTGGAGTCTGAGGAAGAGACTGAGCCTTGCTGCTGCCACCCTCTGCCTTCTCTGGGCTGAGATCTCACTAGCAGCTCTATCCCAGGGCCAGCTGCAGGGCTGCTGCAGACCAGGGGGAGCTCATGGTTTCTGGGCTTCACCCTCACATGGCCGTCATGTGCTTTCTCTGGCCTACTGGGCTCCTCCCAGGTCTTCCTCTGCCACCACCCCAAGGCTCAGGGCTCCCAAAGCTTGGGCAAACCATCCCTGGAGCCCCCTGGCACAGCCAGCTGCCTGCCGCATAGCTCTCAGTACCTCTCAGAGTGAAGTCTCCCCCCGAGGCAGGACCTGCTTTTTCCTCAGGGCCCCCCTAGGAGGAGCCCAGGCACGCTCACTGTTCTGGACCCATCCTTGTGCCAACTTTCTCATCCACCCATCTCAGCCCGTCAGTCCAGCTTCTCGTTTTTGCTATAGGAGTATCTTCCCTCCATGCCCACAGGACTCCAGCTCCCTCCCCTGCGGCCCTGCAGAACTTAGAGCTCTCACAGCTGTCTGTAGAAGCCATAGCTCGCCTGCTCCTCCCCAGCCCAGACCCTCACTTGCCTCCTGCCTTCAGAGCAGAATGTGGCAGAATCCAGTCTCGCCACTTTCGCACCTGCCTTTGTCTCTGCTTCCCTCCTCCGTGCTGAGTCCCACCTCCTTCCTCTACTGCAGTCTCTAGAACTCAGATCACACTCTTGCCTCAGTGACTTCATCTTTACTGATCTTATGCCCAGCGCATCCTGACCCCCTTTAACTGCCTGACCAGTTCCCAGTGGCCTCACCTCCTCCATGAAGCCCTCTCTGGTGTGCAATTCCATCCCATCCCAACCATGCTCCACTTTTTCCCTGTGCACCCAAGGGGGTAGCAGCGGATTGATTCTACCCAGTGCTTGAGCAGTGTGCAGTGAGGCTAACACAGGGGCTGCAGATCTGTTGGTTCTGAGATGTACAGCACAGGAGTTCCTCACCGTTATCTCAGAAATAAGCTAACCAGGGTTGACATTACTGCAACCTACAAAACAACCCTGTTTTCATTGAACATCTCAATCAAATCATGCAACGAAGAGCATAGTGTGACCCTGGAGTGGTGCGCATATGCAAGCATGTGTCATAGACGACTATCCTCTGATACATTTCCGTAATTGTATATTGTACAGGCACATTTACAAATACATACTCATACACAGTATACAATTTTGCATCCATATAAAGTAGAGATTTCATCTATATGTGGAGTACAAAGGAGCTACCAGAAGCTCCTAGTTTGGAAACACAGCTCTGCGGCTGTTTCCCTTGACCAGGACTTTGCCTTCCTTCACTGAGCATCCTGAACAACGGAGCTGGAAGAAGCGCTGCGCAAATGCATCTCTGATTTACTTTCCAGATTCTGTTCTCAAACCGCACAGCTCTAGGTACCCCTCCTGCTGTCAGTCTTCATTCAGCCAGTGCAGACTGGTGGTTGCTCAAGAGGTACTGTGCCCGTGTTTCTCTCCTCTACTCATGCTCACTGTCGTCTCCTTGTTACCCAAAATAGCAAGGCTCTGTCCCAGCGGGATACCCACCCAGCCTGCTGTCTGCCTGGGACCAGGGCTGGCGGTGGCAGTGTGAGGCAGGCTCAACTCTCTGTTTACGCAAACCCTGACTCCGTGTGTGTCCAGCCTGCAGCACAGCTCCCTGCTGTTGCAAAGCAAGTCAAGTGAAAAGTACTGCTTGCAATGATGCTAGGTCCCTATCTCTGGCCAGTTTTCTTTACCATGCAGCAGACTCCTGTGCACAGGGACACAAAGGCACGCCACACTGCTGCTCTGAGTACCCCACACTCAGTCATGTGGTGAGTCCATGCAAATCGAACAGGTCCTCCGGAGGGCGACCCACTCTGCTAGACTCTGGGGACATGGGGATGGGGGAGACTCACTGTGCTCCTGGGCTTGCTGGCCAATGGGGGATGGAGGCTCACACCCAGGGATGGCAGAGCTGTGGGATGGGGGCCCGAGAGAGTGTGCCGGCACCTGAGGGTCCATGGAGCCATCTCCCCAGACATGGTTCTGCCGCTGAGTCAGGCAGAGTGGCCCAGCCTTTGCTTTGGAGGCTCTTCCGGAGACCTTGGTGATACCGGCCCTTCGCAAACGTGTCTGAGAAATATTCTCCTCCAATTTCAGCTCTGCTCCATCTTCCTCCATTAGCTCGTAGCCCAGGCCCCCTGCTCAACACACCTCCCTCCTGCAGCATGGGCACCTTGGGTCACCTGTCACACAGGGCTGGTGACTTGCTCCTCCTTCTCTAACCCTGGGACAAGGGTCTGGAGGGAGCCGGCAGGGTCTCAAGATGCTGGCCCTGGAGCTACCTTATAGGCCACCCCACTGCCACAGATAGGGTCTCAGAGAGGCCAGAGCACTGGCCCTAAGGCTGCTGAGATCCTCTGCAAACTTGTGGCCTGCTGGGCCCAGTTCCAGGTCTTCCCTCCTTCGACACCTAGCCGACACTCCAGGGGACATTCGGGGACCTCAGAACACTTAGATTTGGGATGAAAATGAAGACCCAACAAAGCAGAGCAAAAAGCGCCTGGCTGCGGTGCAGTGGAAGGGGTGATGGGCGGAGAGCAGCTGTGCCGGCCACAAGGGCTCCAAGCAGGGCTGCTTCCTGCTGCTAACAACTAACGCCACAGACTCCGTGCACAGGGCATAGAGAGAAAGGGCTCATTTCGGCTCACCGCTCTGGTCCAAGGTCAAAGACCTGCATATGTCGATGACTTTATTACCGGCAGAGTCTAAAGGTGACACAGATATCACGTGGCGAGAAACCAAGTCAACTTGCTTTGATAGACCCACTCCCAAGATAGCCCTGTAATGCTCTGACCCACTAATCCCTCCACCCACTAATCCATTAATCCTGTGAATGGATTCACCCCTCATCAGGGCACTCAAGGGGGCAGAGCCCCAATCACCCTTGAAGGACCCCTTTGGTCCTTCTTAATATCTCCTAATAGGGATTAAATCTCAAAATGAGTTTCAGAAAGGACACACTCTCCAACCATCCTCGGGGCTGGGAGGGTCCTGACGGGTGGGAAGGAGCAGCCCGCAGGGCAGGCAGAGAATGGGAACAACAAGCAAAGCCCACAGTCCTGGCTTTCAAAAGCGCTAACTCCAGTAGCACCTTGTCCCCACAAATCAGGAGAAACTCCGAAAGTCACCCTCCTTCCCATGGCCAACTGCACCATGGAGTTCTGCTGTGTTCTAACCCCAACAGCCCCTTTCAGGCAAATGGACACAGTTAACCCACTAGTTTTAAGTCACATAAATCAAGTATGTACATTTAACACCGAAAAGGAAGGACTGCAGAAATAAATGTATCTATAAATGTTTGGAAGGATGACAGTCTGAGAGCTGGAAATTTATGGAACTTCTTCCCTGGCAAGGAACTGAAATGCAGCCTGTGAGAAACAACCCCGGCAGGACTGTGAGTGTTTCCCTCGGGCAATGGGATGCTTCTGTGAAAGGCCACAGGTCAGAGCCTATTAGGTGAAATGAATCTGCCCCAAACTGCCATAATCCCATCAAAGGGGCAGAGGGTGGGAAGGACCCAGGGTGACCCCGAGGTCCAGGAAGGAAGCTGTTAGCTCCAAACACAAACAAGTTTCCACTCCAGGAAGGATTAAGCAACCCCCACCGGACCTCAGCAGCCCTGTACCAGAAAGACTGGCTATGCTTTTGACAACAGTTTGAAGGAAATTCTCAACTTCATGGGCTCATCCAGATTGCTTTCTTTTAAAAAGGAATCAATTACAAAACCAGAAGAGCATGCTGCCTCTATTCCATCCCCCACACACACCCCAAGAGAGCCAGACAGGATCTGCAACAATCAATACCAAATTAAAGCTCTCATTATAAAAATAAGGTAGAAAACAACAGCTCCTAAGCACTTCTTGTTGGCTGCTTTTCTTTTAAGTCCAATAAAACAATTTAACTTTTACATCTTAATTTAGAAGCCCAGTGGCAGGGAGCTGGCTTGTGCAGGGCACATGTGCTGGGCGGGAATCTGTGCAGGAGAGAAGTAAATCCACAGGCAGGGCTGCTGCCATCAAACAAGGGGCTCTGGGGCTGTGCAGAAGGCTTTGCTGGCCTGTGAATGATTCCCGCTCAGACCTAAGAAGCATACCACGGGCCCCAACTGGGGCTGCCCTTCTAGAGAGCATGGAAGGATGGAGCTGGTGCAGACCAATTGAACATGCCAGACCCAGCACAAAGGCTCGGCATGCACTGCTTTGCAAGTTAACTGTAAGCATGGTCTAACAAACCCTGCTCTGATTTGGGGGCTACTTCTCATCACCTCCTGTCCGGATGGCACAAGGGTGCCCCTGACCCAGGTGGGGGTACCCAGCCTCCCCTGGGCTGTAAGTGAGACTTGAAGATACTTAGACCTCAGTCACCCTGTGCTGTGATGTCTCCAGCTCCCTACCTAGTCACTTTACATTACCCATGGGCTACAAGGCGGGAGATGGCCTTGAGCCCAGGGGCCTGAGGGAGCCCATGTCACAGGGAAGAGGCTGAGGCTGAGCGGCCAGGGGAGCTAAGGTGGTCATTGGCCTGAATTGGCAGTGACTGATGGGAAGACTCAGGGCCTCTCAAGGAGCAGGAGAGGGACAGCAGGCCAAGGCAGCTCTGCACCCAGGCCCCAGAGGGGAGGGAGGGTGGAGATGGTGCCGGAGCAGCTGCAGGCTCCTAGGGAGGGAAGTGGTGTCAGCAAGATGGTCCTTCAGAAGGAGGTGCGGTGGGCATGGCTGGTCCTTTCAGGCTTTCCCGTGTAGACCTTGCCCAGAGCCTTGACCAACTTCCGCTTACAGTTGGGGGTCCTTCTAGTGGAAGGAGAGGCCATGAGCCCTGCCTGCGGGGACATCCCAGGCCCTGTAGAAGCTGGGAGAAAGCTGTGTCTGGAGGAGGACCCTGCCCCTTCCTCCCTGCTGCTTCTGCCAGAGCAAGGGTGGACACCCAAATAGGAAGGGGGGCCATTATGCTGAGGAAGAAACACCACGGGGATACTGGTCTTGGGGGGAGCATGGGACACATCCCTCGGAGAGCCAGCTGAGAGGGAGAGAGACGGAGAGAGACAGAAAGACAGAGAGGAGGGGCAAGTCCATGCTTTGACAGTGAGCACAATACATCTTGCTCTGAGGCCATGTGGCTTCATGGAAAATCATTTCACTCCTGCACACTTCATCAACCTACTCTGCAAAAAAGGATCCCACCCGGGAGTCTCAGGTTTGTCATGAACAGTGGAGACAAGGATGACCAGGAGACACAGACGAAATGCCGAGGGCTGCAGAGGAGGATCCAGAGGGCTTCCTGGAGGAAGCAGCCTGTTCTTAGGGTCCGGAACAGCTCAGCTCTCTGCAGAAGAACCGGGGAGCTCAGTTTGGAACGGAAGGTGGGTGAAGCTGAGCGGAGGGATTGCCTTAGGACCTGCAAGGACCCACTTAGGCTTTGAGTTTTAAAAGGATTTCAGCAAAAATGAACTGCGCGGTGGCACCATGAGCGGTGATGGACAGTACCGGACACGCACAGGCTCACCAGAAGCCCTGAGGGCTCCTGAGTGGGGACGAGAGCCCTTGTAGCCGGGCGCCAGATTCTGGACTCCACACTCCACCTGCCAAGGCCAGCAAAGGGTCCTGCGGGAGAACTGCACCCGCGGACACATCAGGGTCACCGCTGGCAGGTGGGGTCGCTTCCTCGCGTGAATCGATATTGAAACCGCCTCCCCAGCTATTCGGACCCAGGCCCCCAGGGCCCCGTCCCCTCTGCGGAATGCTGGGGACCGGGCAGCCTTCCCGCGCTCCAGGCGCGCACACGCGGGCTCTGCTGCCCTCTAGTGAGCATTCTGGGAACAACGGCGCAGCTTTGCTGCTTGGCCTCTGGGCAGGGGTGGGGGAGGTTGATGTGGTCAGGAGGTTGGGTCCTCTGCAATTGTCCTCACCTGAGAGAAGGAATGCCCTGAGTTACAGCAAACCCTCTCCAACGTCCCTATAATGAAAGCCATTTCAATACTATCACCCAACGGAGCTGTAAATTTCAAAAAGATAAATATATATTTTAAAAAACCTATAAGAACTAAAAGGAAAATGTAGTGTGGCAGGGATGTAGCTGAATTGTAGGCCTATCATGCTTGGAGCCCAGGGTCTAATCTCCAGCACCGAAAAAAAAAAAAAAAAAGAAGAGTAAAGAAAGGGAAGTGTTTACAAAATGGAATTGGTAGACGGGATGATGACACAGATCTGTGACCCAGCACTCTGGGAGGCTGAGGCAGGAAGATCTCAAATTTGAGACCAGCCAGAGCAATTTAGTGACTTCCTAACCAGACACTGTCTCAAAATACAAAGTAAACAGGGTGAGGATGTAGCGCATTGTGAAAGCCCCAAGTTGCATCCCCAGGACCGGGGAAGAAGTATTACTGCAGCAGTCTTCAGTTATGACTTAGATCAAGAGTGACTCCCAAACCCTCATGCACTCAGAGGTGGGCTTTGGGAAGGGGACTGAAGCACCAAGCTCAGAGCGGACTTGCTGTTAGGGGTGGGGCCTTTAGAGTCGGGTCGAGGTGGGGTCCATGACCCAGAAGAGGATCTCTCCCTGCCCAGCTCCTCCCCTGTGTCTCTGCTTTCTGGCTGCAGTTCCTTGAGCAGATTTCCTCTGCTGGCCCCTCCAACATGCAATTTCCGCTTTGGAGCCAACAGGCAACGCATGCACTGAGCCCCTGCAACTGTGAGCCACAATCACCCTCTCCTCCTTCAAGTTCTGGGTGTCCGGTAGTCTTCTCTGCTGTCTACAGTTTTGCTTTCCACCGTTTCTGCTACCTGGAGCCCATCATGCTCTGAATGTATTAAATGCAAAGTTTCAGAGATAAACAGCCCATAAGCTTTAAATTGAACACTGTTCTGAATAACAAGGTGAAATCTTGTTCCACCGAGATTATGAGTCATGCCCTTGCCCAGAGTATCTACACTGTATGAGCTACCCACCAATTAGCTGTGTTACCAGTCACAGTTAGTAGATTGGCGTGACTGGTATGGGATGGCAGTGCTTGTGTTCCAATAACTTTTCTTCCAGTGCTGGAGATTGAATCTAGTGTCAAGCAAGCACTCTTCCAGAAAGCTACACCCCCAGCGCTTTTTATTTTTACTTTGAGATAGGGTCTTGCAAAATTGCCTAGATTGGCCTCGAACTTGGAATCCTGCCTCAGCCTCCGGAGTAACTGGAATTATTGTCATGCAACACCATACATCACAAACAGCTCTTATTTTCCTTGGTAGTGGCCCCAAAGCGCAAGAGTGTGATGCGAAGTAGGCTCCAGGCACGAAGATGGCAGGCCAGATCGACTCTGCATGACAAAAGTACCAGCCCACTAGGAAGATACCCAGGAGAGGTAATGTTTCCATGGGTAATTGCTTGGCTGAGACGCGCCAAGCAATTTGGGAGGTCAGTTCCCAAAATGCCCACGAGGGAGCAGTGCTGCTCCGGTTGGGAAGGCTCGCCCCGAGCCGTGCTGCAAACTTCCCCGGAGCCTAGCGCTGCGCTGGGAGCCCCGCGCCTCGAAACGTGAACTCGCTGACCTTCCAGCGAGCTGCGTTCCGGCACAGCGTTGCTGACAGAGGCTCCCAGCTGGTTTTGGCCTGCGGATGCACTGCAGTTTGCCAAGTCCTAATTTCGAGCAGCAGCTTCCGCTTACGGATAAGGAAACAGAAAAGAGGGGAAGGGAAAGTAGTCAAGGCTAAGAAACAAGGTCCCGGGCAAGTGAGTGGTGGCTCCGTGCCCCGACGTCAGCGACAGTCCGGTCCTAAACTCAGGCGGTCTTCTTGGTCCAGGGGGCGGGGCTTGTGACACAGGGACCTCCCGGGGGCTGGGAGGGTCTGTGCGGAGCAGGCAGCCTGGTCCCCTTCGTCCTGCGCATGCGTGTTATTGGACATCACCCTGCGTACTCTTGCGACCTCAGCTCTGAGCGCGCAAGGGCACAGGGTACATTTCCGGAAGAGCGACCGCGGGCAACAGGCACGACCCGGCCCCTGACCGGGCACTTGTAGGCCCAGCCCAGGCTGCTTGCGGCGAGGACTGTGTGGAACCCAAAGAAGCAAAAAAAAAAAAAAAAAAGGTGGTGCTGGGTTTGCAGAATCAGCTTTTCCTACAGGGACAAGGGACAGAGGTTTGACCTTTGGAGTCAGCCTGAAACCACGCACTGTATCACCTTGGGAAGCTTCTCGACCTGCCTGAACTATAGGGCAGTCACCTGTAAAATAAGGCCTAGCAACTTCACAGGACTTTCTGGGGCTGCCCAGGAGGTAGATAATACGAAATTACGCCCTCAAAAGCAGGCAGCCATTGGAGGGCTGAGTTTTTAACCCCTCTCCACCTTGTTATTTAAATCCTTGGGATGGATCCTTTGGTGGGGGAAATGGCGTCCCGTGGGGCCTGACCCCTCCCAGCAGCCGCCAGGACCTCTAGGCTCCGCCCTCTGTGGCCTGGGCACCAGACCAGCTTCTCTCAACCCTCTCTGGTTCAGAACCTGTTTGCTTTACTTTTTCCATTTCCTCATAGACAGGTGTTTGTGTAAGATACAGTAAATATGAAAGCTTAACAATGAAAATAAAAAGGCACGTAAATTACATTATTGGATTCAGCAGACAGCAACTTCCTGACACGTGGTAAATGTTTCCAAGCCGGATAGGTGTGTTGTGGACTCCTTTAATCCCAGCACTCTGGGAGGCTGATGCAGGAAGATTATAAATTTGAACCCACCTGCTGTCATTAAGCAATTTAGCAAGACCCTCATCTCAAAATTTAAAAAAACACAAAAAGGCCTGGGGCTGTAGCTCAGTGAGAAGACCCTGGGTTTAGTTCCCAGTACCCCACACGAACAACGCTTCTAAACTCCCAGTCCCTTTTCTCACTTCCCAGTGGAAATGTTCAGAGCAGCCAGAGCCCTGGGATTGAGCGGAACTTTGCAAACCCCAGTGTGGCACTTTAGGCTCAGCTCCTGAGTCTCCGTGGGGCCTGGAGCCCGCTGCAGGAAGCCTCTGGGAAAGCTGGAGCTGGAAGGTGACGTGGCAGAAGGTGCTGTGCTTGTGGCTGCCCTTGCTGTCACAGTGGCTCACTGCCCTCCTCCCATGGGAGCACAGGACCCTCGGCCCTGCAGGAACGCCTGACCTGCTGCTTGTGCCCCACTGGCTGAGAAGGACCAGCCAGGGCCTTTGTGCTGCCCAGAGGTCAGAGAGTCTCCCGGAGCAGGGCCCGTCACTTTGGCCAGGCTAGGAGCCCTGTCAGACTTGGGTCTTGGGCCCTCACTCCCTCCTCTACTTGGAGGTCCACACAGGCTCTGGAGCCAGATTCCTAGAAAGGTAGTGGCTCCCCGGGATGGAGTCATAAGAAAATGAACCCTGAGTCAGCGAGCACAGGCTGAGGCCAAGGGTTTCTAGGGTTTGGCTGGGCCACCAGGAAGGACAGCTTCCACCAGACTTCTGGAAACCGCAGACCTTGGGGTACACATTTGGGCCCCTGAATTTTGGCCCTAGGATAGGGATCCTCTGGCAAGCTGAGAGGATTTACCTCCACATCCTGCAACTCCACCCATGCACAGGGAGGCTCCCCACCCTCACCTCCATCCGGGCAGCACAGCTGGAGTGCTGTGACCTCTAGCACATCTGCTGCACAGCACAAGGCCTGGAACTGTACCCAGGAACTCCCCAAGAGGATCTTTCCTGAAAAGGTTCTCTAAAACATGGCTCGTTCTTGCCATGATGGGCAAACTTTCAATAACGAGTAAATCAGTATCAGCTCACTGTAACATCACCCTGAAGGTAAGGACGACCTTATTCATCCTTGACTCTCCCCTGGTGCCTCAGAGGTTTGGGAGCTCAAGAGAAGCAGTGGGCAAGGCAGCTTACCTGGGGGCCTAGCAGCTCTCATTCTTAGGATGAACTCGTTTTTGAGGGGCCTGGGATAAGAGGAAGTGTTTTGTTCCCAAAGAGGGTCCTTTCCTTGCTCACAGTGGAGCACCTGAAATGCAGGACATCCCTGGTTTTCATTCTTTGCCAACAAGAGTGGTAACATTTTCAAGGCTTGTTGGAAGATGGATGACATTTGCAGGTCTTGGAGGTGAGAATTAGTTGAGTTTTACATAAGAAGTCTGGTTGTCTGTTCAGGCTGTTCAGAATTTTAAATTGTTTTAACCTTTTAGAGAAAAGGCTTAAAAATTACCTTAGGACTGTAGAAATGTTTCCTGGAAATACACTTTGTCAATTTCTGCTTGTAGCATATTTACTGTTAATGCTATTCACAATGTTCTTTTCTTGGAAACAGATTAATGAGATTATTTGTGAGATTTAGCCAAAGAAGTTTGAGAGAAAACAAGTGGGGAATGAAAATGGGGGCTTATGGGATAAGGATAAAATGAGAACATCCTGCCGGGGTCAGCTGGAGTCACCCAGGGTTTTTCACCTTGGTAGCTCAGTGTTGATCTTGCTGGCCCATCTGTCCAATGGACACAGTAACAATACAGAGTAATTATGCATGCAAAAAGATGCTCAGAAGCTTCTAGAGCAGTAACCTAACCACAGGGTGTAAGCACAAACCCAGGACTGTGGCTGCCTGGTGCTGGATGAGGAGGAAAGGACCAGGGAGCAGTGGAAACAGGGCTTCTGCATTTCCAATAATAGTTTTTATTATGTGAGATATAGTAAAAGAGACCTTGGGTGAAAGATACAAATTCCAGTTAATACTAATTAAGCTAAGATGGCACTATAATTAATAATGTATTATGTACTTGAAAATTGCTGAGAAAAGATTTTTAATGTTCTGACCACAACAGTAGTAAGTAGGCGAGACAATATACATGTTCACTAGCTTGATTCAGCCAGCCTACAATGTACATGTACATCAAAATGGGCTGCACATCATGAATGTATGATATTTTTGTCAGTTTAAAAACACTACAAAAGAATACAACAGACGTTTCAAAGTGGCTGTGCTGTGCTAAGATATAATTCATGTACATAGAGTTCACCTATTTAAAGTGAATGATTTGATGGTGCTGAGTATATTTACAGATGTATGCTGCCATTACCACAAATTTAGAGCATTCCCATGGCTTCAGAAGGACACCACATACCCGTTAGCTATCACAACTGTCCATTAATCTACTTGCTGTTTTTCTCGATTTCTCTGTTCAGCACATGTTGTGCTAGTGGATGCTACAGTATGTGGTCCCTGTGACCAGCTGCCTTCATTCAGCAGAGCGCTATCAAGGTGCATCCAGGAGATGGCACGTACCTGACATACCCTTCTTGCTGAACCCTGGCCTGCTGATGGGCTGATCACATTTTGTTTGTCTGCTTGTCAACTGTGGAGCATTGAAGTTATTTATGCTTTTTTGGATATTATTAATAGTGCTGCTCTGAGCATTTGTGCACAAGTTTTCACGTGGACATGTTTTCATTTCTCTGGATGTGTATCTAGGTTCAGAATGACTGGGTCCCATGCTAACTGTTCTCCGAGGAAATTCCAAAGAGGTTGCAGTTTTACATTCCCACAAGCAGTGAATGGGAGGTCTAGTGTGTCCACACACCAGCAAGACTTGCTCTTAGTCAAGCTTTGTGGGAGGGAACAAGTTCTCACTAACTTGCCCAGGCTGACCTCCACACTCCTGGGCTCAAGCTGTTCTGGCGCAGCCTCTTGAGCAGATGGGACTACAGGATACAGGCACATACCACACATTAGCCTTGTCTTACTTGTATTTTTAGACAGAATATCACTATATTGCCCATGCTCAAACAATCCTGCCTCAGCCTCCCAAGTAGTGAGATGATAGGCATGTACCACCAGGTCTGGTTTTTTATCTGACTATCTTATTCTAGCCAGACTAGTGAGTTTGAAGTGGTATCTCATTGTGTTTTTGATCTGCATTAACCTAATTAATGACATAGAACACAGACTTACCATTTTAAAAATTTGAATGATGGGGACATGGGTATTTGGCATATTACTCCCTTTATTTTCTGAATGCTCACACATTGTTTTGAAATATTTTGCTTACTATTTTACTAAGCACTTGTCACACAGCAAGCCCTGAAAGCCTGGTTCTGATGCCTTCATAATGGAAGAATTAGTGCATGTATGGACTCCAGGCTGACTTCTGATGATAAGCTGCCTCCGGGCTCTCTGCTTTTTAATGTTCTCGCCACATCAGTTTCCTGCCACGAATGTCCCTTAAGAAGCTACCCTCCTAAGAGAGCTGTTTTAGCCAGCTTTCCATTACTGTGACAAAATACTTGAGGGAAGTCTTCCTAAAGGAGAAAAGGTTTGTTTTGTATAATAGTTTCAAAAGCTTCCGCCCATTGCCAGCTGGCTCCCTTACTTTACACCTGTGGTGGGGCAAAATATGATGGTCGAAGGGTGTGGTGAAGGAAGGGTGCTCACCTCGGGGCAGCCAGGAAGCAGAGCGCCAGACAAGGGGATGGAGACAAGAACCACTCCCGTTAGGCAGGCTTCACCTCTTAGGTTCTCATCACTTCCCAGTATCGCTATCAAATTATGAAGCCATCAGTGAATTAACCCACTGATGATTTAGAGCTTGAGGGATCCATTCACCTTGCAAAGGCTCCACCTCTCCACGTGGGGGTCTCTTGGCTCAGTCTGGATCCTCAGCACGCAAATAGCATTAACTTGCAGTCCTGGTAGCAATGTTTCAGAAGTCTGCTAGAGCCCGCTCAGACCTAGTCACTGGTAGAGAGGACGTTTAAGTCCCCCGAGAGTGTACCCTGGCCGTGCCGCTGCCCCTGTCCCTTTGGGCCCCCATGTCTTGCTCCATGCGAGACACCTCAGTGGTCAGCATGGGGATGGGATGCAGCTTGATGGTGTTTAACCAGCCTTGTCCCCCAGCTCCACCTTTCTTCATGGTCCCGTCAATGCCAGGCCGTGCCACCCCCTTAGAGGCCTGGCCTCACCGACCCTGGCTGTCTTCATCATTCCCTCCTTCCTGACAGAGACTCGGCTGGAGCTGGGTCTGTGGGTGGCTGCTGTGGTCAGTCATCACCAGGAGTGAAGCCTTCTTCATAATGGATATTCACATCCCCCAAAGGCACACACTGAAATCCTCCCATGATGCTTTCAGAAGAGGAGACCTTTGGGAAGTGGTTAGTGGATGAGAGGGGCCCCAGAGAGTTTCCGCAGTGTTTCCATCATTCAAGGAGAGAGTGAGAAGGCACTGTCCATGGACCACAAATTGGGACCTCACCAGCCACTGACCTTACCAGCCACTTGACTTTGGGCTTCCAAGGCTCCTTCTGTGTGATAAATACTTAAGTTGTTTAAAATGCAGTGTTATATTTTGCTGCAGCAGCCAAAGCTGACAGAAATACCTACTGTGCCACATGCGCCCCACAGCACAGATAAACATTCGTGTAATCCCCTAGCAGTGTTGCCAGCCCCTCCCCTGAGAAGGAAACTGAGCCAGTCAAAAGGAAAGGCAGGAGCATCTCTCTGAGTCCTCAGATATCCTGAGATGTAGCAATGGCCACCTCCAAGGAGCAGAGGGGAGAACTACCCGCTGTGGAAACAGAGCTAAGGTCACACTTGGGGTTTTATGACCCCAAATCCTGGGCTGTTAAGCTGTACCTTGTCTCATAAACGTTGGAGTCAAGGCCTGACGATATGCTTTTAAAAATGTTTCTTGTTCCTTTTTGTTATCTTTCTTTATTTCAGAGAATATATGGAATGTTCTTGAACCATCAGCCAACTTCAGTGTGAAGACCTTGACCAAATGCCCATTGTCTCCCCTCTGGAGGTTCCCGAAGGGGAGGGAGGGTGAGGTGACAGGCGCATTAACAGCCCCTAAAGAGGTCGCTCCATGGTGAAGCCGTCCTATTGCCTTCCTCCTTCTAGGGGATTTGTCAGCATCCCCATGAGGAAGGCACTGGATCCCGGGCTTTGTCTGTGGACATACCTGGCAAAAGCTTTTACCCTTAGCTTTTCTGATTAGGGGAAAGCTGACATTTATTTTTGTGGTGGCACATCAGTCAGCTGTAACAAGGCGGGTATCCTCCTTCATCTCTGTCTTTTCCTGAGTCACTCGCAAACATGACCACCTCCTGTAGGGACAGGCTGGACACTTGGCTTCAAAGCCATCAACAGTAATGCTAACTCCTGCCCCCAAATGGCAAATGCTTTGTTTGCTTTGGTGGAGGGAATCAAACATGGTTGCATGGATGAAACTGGACTAAACGCCTCCACTCTGGAGTGTAGCTGGCAACCTTCCACCCAGCAGAAGACCTTGAGTGAGAAAGCAGGACGTCCCTGGGAGCAGGTGTGCCAGGTGATAAGAAGTTCATTTTCCAGCTCTGGTCTGCACATTCTTCTGATGGATTCCAGAGTTGCAGAGAATGCACACATTCACATCGATGGAGCTGACAAGCTCTTCCCTGCAGAAAGTCCTTCCCTGTCATCCTTTGTGTTGTAGTACCTTAAAAATATGTGACTGTCTTTACCTGTGTTTAATCAAGTCTTCTTTGAAGGTAACTTAAAAATTTTCTTTCTGCACAGATTTGGTCTCAGGGTAGATAAAACCCGTGCTTTGCTTAGTTTCTGATGTTCAGCGCTCACACAAACAGCTTTTGAAGGATTTTTTTTTTTGTCTTTTTTTTACTATTTTATTTTTTGGCACTAGGAATCGAACTCAGGGCCTCGTGCCTGCCGGGCAGGCGCTGTACCGCTGAGCTACATCCCCAGCCCACAAACAGCTTTTGAAAACCTTTATCAATCTTCTCCCTGACCCAGGCTGAGATCACACATCTTGCACCTGTAAGAGCAAGTGATGAGCAAGGCTTGGTGTTTTCCAAGCAACTTGGTGAGCTGCACCAGTCTGCAAGGAGCTGGCTGCCAAGTGTCTGCAGGCTGAGGTTACCTCTTTCATGGCCAGACTCTGCCCCCACACGCGGCCTGTTTGTTGTCAGATTCCTGACCAGAATAAGCTGATTCTTTCCTTTCTCAAAGGCTACCTGCAGTGCAGCATGAGAATTAGAAACAAGACAATTCCCTGGAATTTCTTTTCCAGACCTTTGTAAAATACTCAATTTCACCTAATCATAGATGTCTGAAGTGAGCCCCTGGGTCACAGAATGCCTCCCAGTAGGCAAAGAATGAAACTAAAACCCAGAGAAGAAAACTTACATCTCAAGGTCACACACCAGTCATCTGGAGGTTTTAGGCTAGATACGAGTACCAATTATGGGCTTTCCTTCCACCCTGTGCTACAGCCTCCAGGAGCAGTGACAGCTTAGCTCCCTGCCCGGTTCTCCCATTCCATCCACCAGTCAATTCACAGCTTTTCTACAAACTCGGTTTCTATGAATTCCATTCAGTTTCCTTTGGATTTTCCTTCCGACTGAGATCCCCAGGTACTCCGTAGGTGAATTGTCCTAAACAGCCTACTGCCCAAAGTTTGGAAAAATTCCAGGCTTTTCTTGGAAGACACACTTAACACTGGAGATTGGGTTAAATTAACATGAGGGAAGCTGTCCTGCATTTGTTATCACTATAGCCAAGTCTGCCTAACCACTAGAGGTTGAACAATATCATTCCATCCTTGTGACATCTCTCTATGATAAGAGGTCAATTTTGTCTTACTGTTCTCCCAATTTTTCACTTGGCATCAAGCCCAGAATACTTTGCAACTGAAATTTTACCTTTTTTCTTATGATGCTGGCTGCTTCAGACCCTACCATAAATACACTGATTTCTCCCACTTTCTGTTCTCTTTCTTTTTACAAAACATAAGGTTATCACTAAATATCACAGTAATGCCTCCCGAGTATAGAAAGTTATGATATAATAAGAAATGTGGACTTGATTTCTGCCTCTGGTTCCTGACACAGAGCTCCTAAGCTCCTTGTAATTTTCTGAGCAATTGAGCTGTGGGTCATTTTTCATTCTCATAGTTGCTCTTAGGGCCCAGTTTTTGACACAAAAGATTCTAAGATCCTCCAAGCGATGGTAGTGGGATGACTGGCTGTGGTCTCTGGTCAGCCTAAAGATGGGGGCTGGAGGCTCCCTTAGTTAGGCACCACTGGCCAATGATTTAATCAATCATGCATACATAAGGAAGCCTCCATAAAACTAAATGATGGGCTTCAGAGAACTTCTACTTTGGGGAGCACACTGAGGTGCTGGGATGGTGCATCCTGAGACAGCTTTATGCACCTCTACCATTTAGCTGTCCCTAAACTAAATCCCTTATAAGAACTACTTCTTGAGTTATTTTTTGGATTAGGATTGAGCATCCCTAATCCAAAAAAAAAGTCAAAACCCCAAATGCTCTGAAATCTGAAACTTTTTGAGTGCCATGATGTCATAGACAATCCTACACCATGAAACTTTGCTTCATACATAAAATTATTAAGATTATTGTACAAAATTACCTTCAGGCTATGTGTATAAAGTATATACAAAAGCATAAATTCCATTTTTAAACATGGTCCCATTCCCAACATATCTCATTGTATATATGAAGATACTGCATTCTGAAATCTGAAAACAAGACCTGAAATCTGGAGCACTTCGGGTCACAAACGTCATTATCCATATATCATTTGGCCAAAGGACACTGAATCTGTACCAGTAATTAAAGTGTTCCCTGAGTTTTGTGAACCTTTATAACAAATTATTAAACTTGTAGAGAGGATTGTTTATAGTTAGTTAGTTAGTTAATAGTCAACCTGGGCAGAAGTGCTGGGTATCTTGGGAAGTCACTGCTCACAAATGGTATCTAAATTGGGGCCAGCCTTGTAGAATGATCTGTTTAACTTGTGAGATCGAACCCGACTTCACGTGAACAGTGACAGAATTCAATTGAGTTAGAGAACACCCAGCTGGTATCTGCATAGAACTGGTACAGAAAATTTACCTAGTTGGTGTCAAAAGTGTTATGTGAGTACAGGAGATGTTTAAATATCTTTAGACATACTGAGATTGTAGAGAAAGCATCAGTCCCATTACAGTGCACCATCAGCAACACCTGAGTTAACAGATTTGCCCTGCCTTTGGCTCACATCATATTGTAGGTGTCATCTTCTCAAGCATCATTTCCAGTTGTCTCGCTACATCCCATTACATGGAGTTAAGCACATTCGCCATGTCTCTGTGTTCCACATAAACACACTAAAGCACAATGGCTGGTTTTGCTATTAAAATACAGACCCACAAAACAGAGATGATCAGGATCCTAGGCTTCTTTTCTTAATAGTGTTCCAATAGAGTTCCATGTACTGGCAGAACAGAAATGAGCTTAGAAATCTACTTGCAAGTTGGAGACCAATTCTTCTTACTACAGAAGACCATATATATTTCATCAGATAACCACTACTCACTCACAACAAGTCTACTCACAGCAGGTCTAAGAATTGCCTTGGAAGCCTAGGGTGGCATCTTCAACAGAAGGAAGTCTTCTTACAATGCCAACTGGTTTGTTTAACCTTTGGAATTAGTCAGGTCAGAACTGATACTAGTGCACAAAACAGTGGCTGGGCCATGGGATTGTGTTGCAGGATGGGGTTGTCAAGTAAGAGGCTGCTTATTGTTGGCTCCCAAACAAGTGGTTCTCGAGAGAGCTTCCTGTGGCGCACGAGGGGAGCCAGAAGGTCCTCCCTTCCACCTTACAGATGATCTTCCAAGCTCTGTAAATACATCCTTTCCTCCACCGGGACTCCCTGGTTCACTCCGATTTGCTCCTTCTCTGGGGTTCTGTAGCATCCTCCCCACCTTTACCCCTGTATTTTGAGTACTGAGCAGTGTCTAGGCTGACAGAGATAGTTACTCTGTGTTGGAAGAAGGCCTGAGGCAGGGAAAGTTGGCCAGTCACCTTCAGGTTCACATGAAACTAAAATCCACAAATTGGGAGTAAACAGTACTACATTCAGTGGAAGAGTGTTTGAATAGCAGTGAGATATAAAACCAAAGGAAACAAACAAAAACAATGGAAGAGATTATTTACCCAACAAGGAATGCATAGGAAAAAAAAATACACAGGTCAGAGCTCTTTTTGTGAGGGGAATTTAGTCCAACAGGTGCAATAGTTACACTGGAGACCACGGTTCTCAGCAGAAGGTGGACCAGAATATTGTTGGTGACAAAGAAATTGTCACCTTGCATCAAGATGGAGAGACCATTGACACCCAACCTAGGGTTTAAAAAAGAAGTCTCTCTGAAGAGTTAGTGAAATTGTTCCTCCTTTCTTATGTGTTTTTCCTGTATTTAAAAATAGAAACAAAAGTATGGATTTCCTCAGTCTGAAACTAAACCCTGAGGGCCCGGTTATTTTAGAGCACAAGACATAAGCGGATCTTCAGGGGCATTGAGAGGAGTCTTGTGCTGCAGGGACTCCGCTGGCCACCCTTTGGAGCCTCTGCTAAGACGCACTTGAAAACAGGCCATTTGGCACCTGCCACCCAACTTGCTTCTGCACTACTGAGCACATGTCCAGCAAACTCAAAGAAAGTACTTGATGATCGTCTGTATATACATGTGTACATAGATATGATTATGTTTTTGAAAAAAATGAAATGGAGCCCTCATAAAATAGAGTTAATTGTAATTTAAGAAGAGTCCACATTAGTCATGGCCAAGAGTCATATATTCAGTGTATCAGTCAGCTTTTGGTTACTGTAACAAATATCTGAGATAAGCATCTATGAGGAAAGATTTCTTTTTTCTCAGAGTTTTGGAGGTTTCAGCCCATGGTTAGCTGCCTCCATTGCTTTAGGCCTGTAGTGAGAAGAACATTATCACACAGGGAAGCTGCCCATAAAATGGCATCAGAGAAGCAGAGAGCATGAGTCAAAGTGATAGGGCAAGAGAGACTCCGTTTTTCTGTTTTTAACTCCAGAGTAAGAGAAATTACTTAAAGTTCACTTAAGCTGTAATTGACACCCCCACTCTTCACCCCAGTCCCCTTCGTTAGTTATCAACTCACTTAAAAGTAAAGTCTTAAAATGGGAACAGAACAAACAGGACAGATGGGGAAGTTGGCCAAAAGTTAAACTGCAATGGTCATTTGGAATTCGACTGTCTGACCTTCTGGGAAAGGTAAACTTTGTGGTAATTATATGACATTCCCAAAAATGAAGTAATGGCTAGTATAGAAACCTAAAATGTACTTAAACCAAAAGTAAGACCCAGAGAGGTGGGACAGTGTTTCTCTGGCTCCTGGTTAGAGACTATCCATCAGCCAGTTTAATAAAGCTTTGTCTGTTCCTGCATTTTCATTTTTCTTGTGAGTGCCTTTCTTGTTGAACTCACTTAATGTATCAAAAGAAGAGGCCAGGGAGTAGATATAGCACCCAAGGCCATGCCACCGTGACCCACTCATTCAACTAGGCTCCATCTCCTACGTTTCCATCACCTCTGAACAGGGTCATCAGATTATGAGTTCACCAATAGATTAATCTTCTGGTGAAATTAGAGCCCTCATGATCCATCAGCTTCTGAAAGCCCCACCTCTAAACACATGAGACTTTTTAAATCTAAACCATAACAGTCAACAACCTCATGCCCTCTGTGCAGGTCTGCAAAGGGAGCACATTTACAAACCAAGAGGAGCAGGGCAGGGTGGTCATCACCAATGGCAGTGTAGCCTCCCTGCAGGTCAGATACAGGCCAGACCATTTGAAAATCAATGGTGACACTTCAGATTTTGATGCTGATGTCCCTTGAGTTAACGAGCTCATTTTCCTCCAAGTTCAGTGAGCTACTATTCAAATAGTTTTTGATGGTGCTAGAAACTCCTAATCTTGGGACTTCCAGGAAGATGGCGACCGGGTAAGCAGCAGAGAAAGATCCTCCCGGAGGATTGCCACCCAGATTCTGGAATAGAGCAACATGAGAAAGACAAGAAGGAGAGAAATGGGTGCCCTCGTGCCATGGACCCAGGAAAGATCTGAAACGGGAATTGAGGCCTTCAGAAATAACAAACAAGACCTCCCCTGGAGAAAAAGCTTGAAGGGCCGTCATGGCGTAGTTAGAGGAAGAGGAGGTGGAGAAGAAAGGAACCACTGCTCCATACACACCCCCAGCCGCTCCCTCATTCTGGCACTCACAGCCTCAGCCTCGAAAGCCGCAGCTTGCAGAAACCTCCCGACTCGGCCAGGGGAGAGCAGAGTCCTGAGAGCTGGTCCATAACCAGAGAGGAGAAAGCGCAGCTCTGAAGGGAAGCAGTGGCAGCGGTCAGAAGGTGTGGTCAAATCCATTATGAGGACTTGAAGATACGACAGCCACAGAAGCAAAATCCCCACTCTGCAGAAACCTTTCTAATCAGTGCCCTGAGGCAGGGTGGAGTCAAGGCAACCAGTGAGCATCCCACCACATCCAGCTCTACACCTGCCCAGAGGATATGGCCTCATACCTCTCCAATGTGTGAGCAAATACCAGCAGAGAGGAGTGGAAGGGAACTCAGGGCCACAGTAATTCCCAGGGATCCAGCCATAAAACAAATGGGAGCTGGAGCTCAACAATAAGAGAGAGCTGCAGACAGAGGTGGGACACACGACACCACACCCTTCTCACTCCAACACCAAGCAGGAAGCATGAGTTGAGTTACCAGGCTTCAGCTCCCACCCTGAACTCCCTCTCTGAGCAATGTGAGTCTCGGGGGCCCGAGCATTCACCATGTGTTTCTGACAACGATGGGCTGAGTCCGCCAGCTTCAGGACTCACTCTAAACTACTAATATTAGCACCAAGAAGGACTTCACACTGTTTGCATATATGAACCTTGTAAGAACCTATAGCATCACACTACACGAAAAGCAGCAGTCCTGGAGCCTGAGAGATAGCAATGTACTCTGCACAGCAGACCCAAGAAAATCCTCCACTTCTCTCCTTGAACTAATAGCTAAACTTAGTACACACCCTGGGCTACCACAGTAAGCACAGGTGGGGGAGACCTCACGCCACTTGTGCCCAGAGTGTAAGTGCACCCAATGCCCAGCCACAAGGGGTGGGAAATGGCAACACTGGAGATCAAGAGGTGGGAGGAGGTGAAGACATGGAATTAAGGTGCACACCCGCTTCTCTAATTGGGTGGGGATAGTCTCCAAAGAGTCATAGGCCTCCTGCAGAGGTGACACCAGGGGCTTCAGCAGGGAGTGCCACTGCCTGTGGGGGAGGGGCCTCCCAGACTGCGAGGCCCTCAGGAGCAGCAGCCTCCCAGGGAAGAACCCAGTGGTCCCATGTCGTCCCCCCGCCCTCCGTGAAATTGGCTATGAAGACTCGCCTGAGCTTCTGGACGTGGACGCACTGTGTGAGGCAGAGCCTGGCAGTTCGCTGTGTAACCCCACCTACTTGACTGGACACCTGATGGGTGAGAGGGCTTGCCAATTATTGTCTTTGAGGATAGGTGCTTCTCCACCTCCTGCCATAACAATTTGTGAACACTCATGTTTTATACAGCATGATTCGAAGCAGCCAAGTCTCTTCCCAATGTGAGAGCACAGGGAATAAATAAACCAAAAAGTACAGCTATTACCAATGGGAAGATGACTGATAGGGTGGTAGAACAACGGAGATGAGATGGAGAAAACTGATTAATCGAACGAGCCATCATATGTATAACTAAGTAACAAAGATGAAGATAACATTATATAATACAGCACCCAGTGTTAACTCCCTACTATTTTCTCTGTAATTTTCTATCTCCTTAACTGTTGCTGTGTTAACAAATGCAAAGATAACATTATGTAATACAGCATCCAGTGTTAATTCCCCACTATCTTCTCTATAATTTAGTATTTCCTTTATTGTTTTTGTTTTAACAAATGCAAAGATAATATTATGTAATACAGCATCCAATGCCAATTCTGTACTATCTTCTCTATAATCAGGTATTTTCCATATTGGTTTCTTCTCTATAACCAGGTATTTTCCATATTGGTTTTTGTGATATTCTGGTTTATATATCTCCATTCTTTTGTCTTAAAAAAGAAAACTAATCTTCAGGCCAGCTTGGGTCCTTGGTAGGTCTCCATTAAAATGATTCCTTTTTGGAGAAGGGTTCGTTTCTCAAGTCTAAGAAGATACCATATGGAAGTGAATACTAATAAAGAGCTGTCTTGAGGATCCAGAACGTTTCTGATTCCTGAGAATTCTACATGGACATGTAGTTGATGGAAAGACCAAAATCAGATGCAACATTTATCTAATACATTTTATTATGCCTACTTATGCTAGAATGGCAAAATTTGGGAGGAGACAGTGATTACAGTGCTGAATTGGGTATTTTCTCTCCTTTTTCACTGGGTTGGGACTGAACAAGTGCACGTGATGGGGGTAAATTGGCTTGCAGCTGAGCACA
Organism: Dinomys branickii; assembly: GCA_004027595.1. NCBI lineage: Eukaryota > Metazoa > Chordata > Mammalia > Rodentia > Dinomyidae > Dinomys > Dinomys branickii. The sequence goes on along the minus strand of PVLD010001026.1, from coordinate 202,099 downwards.
AATCAAGGCCTTGTACCAGTTATCACTGTTTCATCGCCACCTTGTGTTTGGAAGGGACATATTTAGTTTTACTTAGAAACAGGTTTGATAAAAATAACTGTTTACTGCATATGGAAATACTGTCATCTCAAGGAAAAATAGTCATGTGAGTTTGACCATATTGTGAATCCAACATGGACCTCCATTTTTACTTGAAAGAAGGATTGACAAAGTACCATTTTTCAACTTGGAGTATTTGGCAGCATTTTCTCAAAAATGAATAAAATGAATTTGACGCCACAAGAAAGACAACAATATGGGTTGCCAGTGAGTTTTGAAGTTTTGAAAATTTGAGTTTTCAAGCAACATGAGAATTTTAGAGAACTTGTATATGTCACTATGAGCCTAACAGCATCTCAATACTTTAAAGATCCCCTGGTGAGATTGTTGGTGATATTAATGAATGTGAATTTTTGAAGTTGTGTCAATTTTTGGAGAATGTTTCAGTGTTTGGAAGGTTTGTATAAGCTGAGTATACAGGTGAACCAGTATTTTCCAAATGATTAATTAATGTTACAGAAGCATGAATAGGTAGGTAATTCATTTGTAATACAAGAGAGAGTAGTAGATTTTAATGTGGGTGAGGAGGAAATAGCCACCCAATATGTACCCATAGAAGATTCCACATTGCAATAGACATTTAAATTAACTGCCATTTGTCAAGTTTTGGTGTATAACAAAGAATATCCATGGGTATCTAAAAGGTTAAAATACATCTACTCCTTCTGACTACCGCCATACCTCAGTACTTGTCACCTGCAGAACCTGTAAAACCTGGTACTCATCATATTTTAATAAAAGAATGTTTCAGCTCTAGGCCCCTGTGCTAGTTTCATGGTCTGTCCTGCAGAGGGCAGGATCCCCACTTACTCATGGTTACTGTCTTGTGTTTTTCTGCATGTTAAGTGCTAATCATGGGTCACAAAAAGGTTAAGAGATATACCATTGAGCTTAAAAGGATATTTTAACCCAACAAAAGACTAATATTAGCCCAGTAAAATATGAAAACTCTGGGGAGCTTTCTTGAAATATTTCTAATTGTGTTGTTTCTTACAGGAAAAATCTATTTGTTATTCCTTAATTTGAGGTCACAATGAGTTCCTGGATGAGTACAAGGTATGACTCTGTATCTCTCTATAAGACTAGATTTTCTTCAAACAAAATAAGTGATGGTGACAGATTGAAGACTGAAGGAGATGTCAGAATCCAACTATATTTTTAAACAAGGTATTTGGTTTTTAAAATGTAAATGGACACTACTCTTTTCAATAAATTACTTTTTTAAAAAATGTAGTTACATTTCATTAAAATAGGTAACTTAAACCCCATGTGTAATCCCAGCTACTCGGAAGACAGAGACAGGAGGACTGCATGTTTGAGGCCAACCTAGGCAACTTAGTGAGGCCCTGTCTCAAAGTAAGGGTAAATAGGGTTGGGGACATCTGTAGCTCAGTGATAGAGTGCTTGCCAAGCCTGTGTGAGACCTGGGGTTCAGTCTTCAGTACCCAAGAGAAAATTATTTATAGTAGTATGTAATGGTTCTACTCTTATTTTCAAATAAATAAAAATAATTATTGTGAAAAATGATCAGTTTTAATTTTTACTGTGATAAATACCAATAGATATAGTCTGAATAAACAGTTTCTTTGGAAGAACAAAGGTGCTTCCGCCATTTTTGAGAGTGCAAAGCAGCCCTGAGTCCAGAAGCCTTGAGCTCTTCTGACCTATAGCCATGAAGAATCTTAAATGCAGTCAATCTTTTTAAGACCCCCTGAAAAAGTGATGAATTAGCCCTAATGGAACTGCGAACTTTGATGATCACCTTTGTTGTGTCAAAATGGGTTCAGCAATTGCAAATGAGCTATTCTGGTAGGGGGTGTTAATAATGGGGAAGCAAAAAGTATGAGGGAAATTTTTATGCCTTCTCATTGCTATGAACCTAAAACTGCTCCATCCCAAAATAAAGTCTTAAAGACACAATATATCCGCTACCTTACTATCATCACTCTGCACGTTTTGATTTGCTAGAACAAGTCCATGACTTTAAGATTTTCATGGTGGCTTTAAGTAAGACAATTTTATATTAGCAGAACACTTCTTTAACCATGACATTGGAGGTGGTGATTTATCAACTGCCCTGGCCGTAGTTGACTCGAATCAGAATAGAGCCATATAACTTTTCCAGAGGAACTGCATTTATAGCAGGGCATGACTTCTGTATATTGTGGTGCTCATTCTGACGCCAAGGATCTCCAGGTTTTAGAGTGGCTACAGCAGCACCCTGCAGGCTCTTTGGCACTTACATGTAAGCTTATCAGTCTGCTAGGTTATTATGACAAAATATCATGCAGTAGAGGCCTTAAACAACAGGTATTTGTTTTCTCAGTTCTGCTGGCTGAAATTCTAAGGTGAAGGGGGCTGCAGGATTGGTTTCCTTTGAGCTCTGTCTTTGGCCTGCAGTCTACTTGGGACACTTCTCACTGTGTCCTCCCACGGAGCCTTTTCCTTGTGAGCACATGCCATGGTGTTTCTCCCTTCTCTTATATAGAAACCAGGCAAACTGTATCAGGGTCCACCCTATGACTTCATTTAACTTTTTTTAAAAGGTCTTCCAAATAGAGTCACCTTCGGGATTAGGACACAATTGAGGTGGGGACACAATTCAATCCATACAATTGAAAGATGTAGTCTTGATAACTAAAAGCTATTTGTTAAAGGATTCCTCATTCTAGAACATGAAAATGAAGTTTCCATATGCTTTTTAATATACTATTAATATCACTATTCATTCACTGGACTGCTAGGCAAACACGGAAGAGTTTGTATCAACACCTCTGCACAGCAAAGTAATATTCCCCATATCTCAGGCCTATCGTATTAATAGTGGGATAATAGTGTTCACAAGAAATAGTGTTTGGTAGGAACATTCTGTAGAACATTCTATATAACTTTGACTCTTGGTGTTGTCAAATTTGGTGTTTATAAAATTGTTCCTTTTAAAAATAAGCTGTATGAAGTGTATTATCTATCTATCTCTTTTTCTCTCAGACTGGGTTTTGCCATTTTGCCACGTTGTCCAGGCTGGTCTCAGACTCTCCATCCTTGTGCCTCAGCCTCCCAAGGATCTGGGGTGACAGGTGTATACCACCACACCCCGCAGCTACCTTTTTGTTTTTCAAATAAGGAAGCAGGTGCAAGAAATCCATGGATTTCCCCTATGACTAGGAACAATGAGTGGCTGTAGTAGATTATTTCTAAGTTTGAGCCCTGTCAGAGTCCAGGAAGGTTCCATATGGAATATTCCATGAAATTTCCCTACAAAACTCTCATTTCTGTGTACACTGTTATTCCATTATCAGTACAACAGGCCTGAGATTTGGAGAATCTTACTTTGCTGTACATAGTGTTGTCTAGCAAATACAGATGTTTTCGGTGGAGCTTAGACCTCCTCTGCCTCTAGAAGTTGCTCTGTTAGTTCAGGTTCCCCTTGAGATGCTCCATAGCATCCAGTTGTTCTGCTTCATATTCCATCTTGTCTTGTGGATTGTACATCATCTGTTCAGCTTCTCTGTAAGCCTTGGGTCAATAGTGCATAGTGCTGCCATCCTAGCACCTGCCTCTGCGCCCTTACAGCAATGCATCCTTGGGAAAACATCTGTTCACTAAGGAGTCCCAGGGCCTAAGACTCTTAACTCAGTCTGTTCTCTCTCCACTAAACCAACTGTCACTAGAGTAATAATTACTGATTAAGACTGTGATGAAGTCATCAAAAAGAAGTTATCTGATGATTTTAAACCAATCAACCATTCAGGAAGCTGAGAACAGCACATGCACTTTGCAGTGTCTGGTGCAACAGGCTATATTTTTAATCAAAAGGTGAATGTTTACCCACTTAAACAGTATAAGAACCCAGCACACTCAGTTGCTCAGAATGACGCATGCTTGTAGGTGGCCCATGGAGGCCAAAGTCTAGCACTTGGATGTGTACTTCAGACTTTTTACAGCCCTTTTCTACACAGACTGCACCTCTGTCAGATTGTTGGCCCCAGCCACTCGCTGCTAGCCAGACCTTGGTGGGTTATCTGTGTCAGAACTCTCCTTAGTCTCTCTTGCTGTGGGATGATGGTTACACTCTTTAACCAAGCTGAGCCTCAGTGGCTCATCTATCAAGTGGGGTTAATCATAAAACAGTCCATGGCATTGCTGTGGGGATTCAGTAGACTCACAAGAACAAACTTGAGGGTGAGCACCCACCAAGCATGGCACCCAGAAACCAGCAAAAGATTATGCATGAGTTTGTGGTTGCTGCTGCAGGGGGCGCTCAGGAGAACTGGACACACACACATCTGAAAGACTGGGCAGTTTGCTGAATCTCCATGCTGAATGACAAAAGCAGCAGCTTCCTCTGCAGAAGTGACTGACAAGAGCTGTTTTTGTTAAAGTGGCTTCCAGACAACCAGAGAAGTGGATATGCTTCTAGAGATCAAAGTTAAAAATTAGAATCCTACTCTTCCCTTGAAAGAAGGGGGTTGGGGAAACAGAAGTGATGTTGTTATTTAAAAATAAATAAATATAACCAGGAATGCATTTCTATCTACATTTTTCTTTTTTACTAAACTTTTTTAAAATGAAACTTTTAGTCTAAAGGCTACCATGAACACATTTTTTAAGAGTAGGACTTGTCTGAAATTCTAACTGATGCCTAATTATTACTCAGATCCCAAGGTGTCATGAGAACATCTGGCAGGAAGAACATAAGTTTCACTGAGTCTACACGTCCTCTAGTGTCGCCTGGAAGTGGCAGTTCAAGTTCCACAGAATCCCCCATCTTTTTTTTTTTTTTTTTGTCTTTTTTAGATAGGGTCTCAGTATGCAGTTCAGGCTGGCCTTGAGCTCACTTTGTCACCCAGGCTGGTCTCAAACTTGCAAGGATCCTCCTGCCTCAGCCTCCTGAATGCTGGGATTACAGGCGTGCATCACCATGCTGGGAAATCCCCCATCTTGATTCTTCCTCCAGCCTCCAGTGCTCAGGATATCAGGAACCACCCTGGCCCCAACTTTCTATTTTAAGGATCATAAAGTCCTTTTTTTTGAGTGTATGGGAGACCCGCCTCCCCAGAAAACTTGTCTAGCTCAGGTTGTGCCCAAATCCCCTGGCTTACTTGTGACTAATCAGATTCCCTTTTTTTCTGAATGAATCACAGCCACAAACAGAGTAGGATGAGTGTTAAGTCCTACAGGCCCTCCCAAGAATGCCATACTTCCTGTTTGAGTGGGAACCTCCCCAGCAGGAAACGTGTTACCCTTCTGCCCCTGGCTCCACCCCCAGCACTTACTGTGTTTGTTACCATTACTGGATGGAGGGCCCCACTAGGCTTCTTTCCAGGTTCTTGGTGTCCTGAGCAAAGAATAGGACAAGACACACAGAAGAGGCAGTGAAAGTGTACATTTATTGAAGTCTGAGAAGAAGCACGCTACTGAGACCAGGCTGGTACAAGTCTCACTGCTGCCTCAAAGACAGGGGAAAGAGGTCTTTCATTTCTGGTCAAGAGTCCACATCCCTCCCAGAGTGTTGTCCTGGATGTGTTTGACAGCTCATGCTGAATCATGCCCATCCCTGAGATGCAACCCCTACATATGTATAGATAACTGTAGGAGTTAGGTTGTCAGTGGCAGCAGTTTATTTCAGACACCTTGGGGAGTTGCTGTGCCTGCGTTGGAGATTTGGCTAAGAACTGATTCTACCTCTTCACCTGTGGCTATTGTTTGAAAGTGAGAGAAACAGGCCCTAGGACAGGGCAAATACTTAAAAAATCAATGGAGAAGTGATCCTTAGCCCGTGATTGCTAGGAGAGCATGCTCCAGCCTGTGCTAACTACTGTCTGCGTGGGTGGGATTAGGTCCGGTAGAGGTGGGAAGGGCCTAGAGACATATCTGTAGTTCTGCTTCACCACTTGCCGATCTTAGGTGCTCAGAGACCTAGATATTAAGTCCTCTGGGCTTAAGTATTTTTGTTTACTGGGTGTTTATCTCTAGAACAAAGAATGTGGCCCGCAGTCTGAGGGCAGTGGCCCTGGTCTCACCTTCATCATGTCCTTCACGTGCTACACAATTTTAGTGAAACGGACAAAAAACATCTAACTCCAATTTTTCCTCTATCAGCTGGAGGTGATTATATGGCTTGGCCAGCAACTCTCCGGTCCACTCCCCTCAAGTCCCTCTGCTCCTCTTCATCCCAGTGGATGGGGGCAATTTGTCCAGTCCCTGGCTATTCAGCAGTGTCCTCCCTGGCTGTCAAACTGCCACTCTCCATGCTACCATTAAATGCAGCCGGGCCACGTAATGCCCCTCCCCAACTCCTGACACTTTGCACAGTATTGTTGCTCTTTTGAAAAGAGATCTCACCCTGGAGTGGCTAAGATCAGGAAGGGTGGGGTTGAGCTTCTTATTTTCATACCCAACACTCATAGCAAGCTTTTAGCCCTGCCCCTCACTGAAACAGGTCTATAGCAACCCTCGGCCACTTCTGGGGTTTTAGTCTCAGGAGGCCTCCTGGGTCCTGATCCTTGCACTGCAGGAAGGCCCTGCTAAAATAAAGACTTGCTTTGGTATTCCTGTGAACCTGCTTATGGTTTATTTTCTGGGTAGTGCAGGTTCCAGTGGTCCAGTAAATCTGTTTGGGATGTGTTTTTAATCCTCAGTAGTATGGCAGCAGCAATTGTTTCCAAAGACAGACAAATGAACACTCAGCTGGTAACACTGAAGAGCTCAAGAGACCATCAGCCAGTGAACACCAGCCGCGGAGACCAGCACCCAAGAGTGCTGACCTATGGTGTCCAGCACAGTTTGACAGTGGATGGTAATGGCCCACAGCAGCAGTAACCAAAACCTGGCTATGCCAAGCGTTGACACCCCACACCACCTGGTGACATCAGGACTGCCATCAGAGCTTCATTTTGCCAATTCACAATTTTTATGTGAACCAAGGAAGAGGAAGGCGGTTGTTGGCTATCCTTTCTATTTTACCGGTTTCAGGGCTCGAGCACACGGGTTTATTTTCACCGCAGCCTGGAAGTTAACCCTATTGTTACTCTCCCATCTCACAAACATTCAAGGAAGGCTCTGAATCCATAGCAGACTCGGGCGGCCTGACTCTAGGACTTCCCTGCTTAATCCCATAGATTGTCCCTTCTGTTAGTTATTGTACACTTTACAGTCCTAAAAGAAGCTCAAGGAGGGGCAGTGACTGATGGTTTTGGTTTCTGGTAATTGTCTGGCAGATGCCAGAGCAGTATAAAATGGACTCCATCTGAGTGCTTGCGTGCTGGAGGGGAGAGGCAAGGAATGAGCGCTCACCCCAGAGAGCTACCACCCCTTCAATTGTTGTGAGGGTCTGCCTTCCACAACATTAGCTAATGACCTTGTCTGTCCAAGCCGTCTGGAGTTCTGAGTGCTGGATCATAAAAGACCAAAGGGGCCCATAGACCAAGGAGTCTCAACCTTTCTCCAAGCTGAGATTTCAGGGTCAGGAAGGATCCTGACTTTGAACTGGCCCTGTCCTCCAATCACCATGCCCAGGGTCCCTGTCTTGGCTATAGAAAAACACCATTTTAGGCCGTCCACACTAAACCACTGGTTCCAGCATAAGGGAAAAGCTGCTGAGGACTCCTGGGAAAGTAGCAGGAGCGTTCACTCTAAATTCTGCTTGGCACCTGTCTGCCCTTGGTAGATCTGCAGGCATCCCAGCCCTGAAGAAGCTGAGTGGGTGGAGGGACCTGCAACTCTGCTGTAATGACTGAGAGTGCAGAGGTGTGAAGCCATGAGAGACTGGCTGCAGCATCACGCTGTAGATCCCACAAAGTGCCATATTCAAGGGGACAATGCTCCATCTGACCTCCAGTTGGGTGAGATGATCAAAGAAAAATCTAATGACAATGGCAAAGCACACCTGGAAGTTACCTCCTGTTTCCCAGAGTTCTTCACCAATGTCAGCTCATCAAGGTACAGCAATCTTTTGATGCTAGTGTAAAGGGTTGATTTGTCTGAAGACTATATATTTTTGTAAAATTGATGAATGTGATATTTTACATAATTTTGGAAACATGAATGAATATTGTAACCTATCTCACCACAAGACCAGACATGTTAATTAGGGGTCATGTCATGACTCCAGGAACACTGTGACTCTATGAAATAGTTCAAATATCTTCAAAGTAGTATTTCAAGTGTATTCATTCCAGAAATACAAGAAAACTCACATTTACTAAGTAGTTTTACATAGCAAACTACTATGCAAAAGCATTTTTGCCTTCAAAAAAATGAGTCCCTCTGACTGCGGCATGGGTGTTTGGAAAAGACCCATCTTGTGGCCAGAACAGGGAGCCATGTTGTATCCTTCAGCATCACCTGTGCTGATAAGCAGCACAAAGGTCAAGTCCTTGTTTAACAAGATTCCTGTTGAGTAGAAATGTACAATTCCATTACCTTCTACTTAAAATGGAGTAAGGGAGACATTCTCTTCATATCCCAGATTGTGAAACAGAATTCCATTGACCTGATTCCAAATGTGTTAAATGCTTCCTTAAAGGTCACCTGTGATATATGGATTAAGAAGATGTGTCCCCTCAGAAAACCAAGCCCTGCTCAGATGCTGAGATGAGTAAGTGTTGTGCTCTTTCCGTTACACAATGACACTGATGTGTGAGTGCCTGTCTAGCAATAGTTGGGAGGGATTTTGCACCTGCCTCTGTTTTCTCTCCATGACCCAAAATCTGATATAAAACCCAAGCTTTATTTTTTGTGTACCTGGAATTGAACTCAGGACCTTGCATTTGCCAGGCAGGTGCTTATGCCACTGAGCTACATTCCCAGGCCCTAAAACCTAAGCTTTAAAGAACATAAATGTTTGTAGATGTTAAGAATTCAGATATTTTCACTGTTGATGATCTGATTTCCAAAATATGTTCCATTTTAGAATGAAGTAATAGAGTAACTTAAAAGAAGCCTACAACTGTAGGTGGGGTATGGGGGGACAAGAGAACAAGCTGACCATTCAAAGAATGAGCATAATTATGTAATAAAGAACTTGTCTTAAATGAAATTGAGTGATTGCTTATGGTATCTAGCTCGACCACTCTATAGTAAACTCCATCAGAGAAAATACTCAGACTAGCACTGTGCTGGCTGTGCTACATGTACCACTGCAGATTTCTAAATCAGATTGTTAAAAAATAGTAAGGTCATCCAATTTCGACATCTTCCTACACAATATGTCCTTTACCGAAAACTGCTCCTTTACATTTTGTAAAAAGAAATTCTGCCCCTTTTAGCTCTTGTTCTACCAATACAGGAAAAGTGACCATTTTACAACCCTGTTAATGTTCAACCAGGTCAACTTGTGGAGTAGTCAAGCTCAAAGTATTTTCTGAGAAAATGTCTCACTGGAAACGTAGGCGGGATTCACTTTGGTGCTTTTTCTATTTTCCTAGTTGCAAAACTATTTTCTGAAGACACAGAACCAATTTCATGGCACCTTCTCTTGGAGGGCTTCCCAATGTCCAAGTTTCACTTGTAGCCTGATCTCCACTTGGAGAGTACATGCCTGAAAGCCATGCTACTTGACCCATGTCTTCCTCAGCCTCTGGCTGAGCAGGAGTCTGATAATGTGTGATGTGCTCCCATCTGACCACCTGCATCTAGGTCTGCAGTAACTATGTCAAGCTTTGGCTGATGGAGTGGTTGCTAGCACTTGTTAAAATGTTTCATTTCCATTTTTGATTCATTTTGCCACAAGCCTGTGAAACTGAAAATAATGCTTATATCCTCCTTAACCAAGAGATCATAGAGCTATACTTTCTATTTTTCTTGATCTTCTCACATTTAGTGTCTTCCCACCAAAACTGCACTATAGATAGAACCTCAAAACTGAGTTTGAGGATTATGTATCAGTCTACTATTCACCATTGGGTTTGAATTATATGACTGCAACTGAGGCTCCAGAAAAAAAAAAAAGTCTTTTTTTTCTCCCCAAGTCTCTCCTTTTGGGTCCAATTCCTCATCCTAGAAAGACAAGTTCTAAATCTCTCTGTACCTAGGAGTCTTCAGTGTAAGGTAGAATAAAAGTCCATGGTCCCTCCTGAGGATTATGAGATCATAGGTGCTAAAGTGCTTTGAGCTCATCAAAGAAAAGGTGTAAATTGCAAACCTTTATTATTTCAGATGAGACCAGGATGGCGAGACCGCCAGGCTCACAACCATTCTACCACTTTGAGCACTACCTGGACAGGCAACATTTTTTCCACTCATCTGCCCCACTTTTGTGGGGAAACACCAATGAGACAGTATCCACGAAGAACACAGTGTCATGGGATATAAAAGCTGCCACAGATGACAGTCACTTTCCCATACAGATGGTCATAGAAGTTAACCAGTTTCCGCTCAGGGAGCTGATGTGAAATGGAACAGACACACTGACAAAATGACATAAAATGAAACTCAGAATAAAAGTCCATCCTTGGGAGCATTTTCCACTGGCTTTCTCTCCTCCTGCTTCTGCTGGTGTCTGGCTTTCTGGTAGAAAAACATGATGACCACAGTGACTATGTTCAGAAGAATGATGAGGAGTAGGAGCCAAAACGAGTATCCGTAACTGTGGCTCGTTCCTTTGATTGTGATTGTCGGATAAAGCCTCAGGGACAATTCTTCAGAAAGTTGGTTGGACTGTGTGTTCCCCACAAATAGCACCATTGACAGGAAAGTGGAGAATGCTGAAAAAGAAGATTAAATTTCATCACTGACACAGGGATATGTTTTTAATGTCACTTATTTTCTTTAGGGAGCCCGTACTCTGTGGATATTTATTGCCTATCTACACTAGGGTTTATCTCTCCAGCACGGGAAAGGATATAAATACAAGGTAAAGCACAGAGTGGATTGGAGGCATGAAACACTGTGTGTGGCAGTGTCTGACCAGGAACAAACCTCCAGGCTTAAACACCTTCTGTACAAGTGGTCAATCAGATATTCCCTTTCCTAGGGCAGTGCATGCAGCTGGTGTGATGAATGTCGGAGCAAATGGATGAAGGGATAGGACAGTCACCTGGGCAAGTATCTAGAGAGGCTGGGATGGCAGAACAAGACCCAGAAAGGCAGAGGAAGACCAGCAGCACCAAAGACAGGGGAAACAGCCTCAACAAAGACATGGGTGGGCAGAGGGCCAGCTGCACCTTGGACTGAGGGAGGAGCCCCGTCAATAGGGAGAGGTCTTCAGGGTCCTAAGTACTAGGTATGGACATAGGACCACACTGCAGAGCAGAGAATGGTGGCTTAGGAGTTTGAATTTCATTCTGCATGACTCTGTGGGTTATGAGAAAGGAACTACAAAAAGAAAACACAGATTCATGGTTGTTTAGGGCAGAAGGTAGACTTGGAGGCAGGTGATAGCTAAAAGACATAGGTTTTGTTTTTGAGTTGGTGAAAATATTCTAAAATTGACTGTGGTGATGTTTGCATGTGTCTAAAATGCTAAAAGCCATTGAACGTTATCCCTTCCTTGAGCAAACTATACAGCCTATGACTTATAGCTCAATAAAGCTGTTGTTAAAAAGGGTTAGAAGGGAAGATGGGAAGGAGGATGCTCAGATTTTGTAATAAGTCAGATGAGCCATGGGGCCCAGGCAGGGTCAGACAGACCGTAAGTGGACTCAGGGGAATCCCCAGGACAGATGTCCTTCAGGGTTCATCTGCTGACACATACAGGATGTGCTGAGCTCAGTGGACATTCTGGCGTCAAACTTGCCCACATGCAGGGAAATTCTCCAGACGGTCCCCCGAGAGGCCCTAATTAGAGGGGGGTTATATGAGAAGAATGTATTAACCGTCCTTGATGTCAGACTTCATTCTCAAAATAATGGTTTTATTTCTTAATAATTTGTATGAACAAAAGCCCTGCTCCTCTGATCCTCTCTAAGCACCACATATGCCTTAATTATCCTTCATTTTCCTCTTGTGAAGTTTCTTATAAAAGCTTAATCATAAAGGGGCAGGATGAACACAGGGTTAAATGCATTTTTCTAAAAGAGGCTGCTTAGAGCTTTGATTTGCATTGTGAGGGGCCAGCACCCAGATGCAGTGCCGAGCTGAGAGCCCTTCAGGGATGGGATGCCAGGAGCCTTAGGCTCCACACTGCTTCCAGTTGGCCAGCTTCTCCAAATCTGTGGGACAGAAGGGTTAGTGAGGGACTAGAAGAGGCTCTAGCATAGATGGGGAGTTCTTGAAGGCTTGGGACACTGGCTTTGGCCCTGGCCTATCACTGCTGGACCGTGTGACCCACTTCATTGCGTCCTGAGTTCCTCAGCTAAGACACAGATGTATTTAGGGCAGATAGTCTGTGAAATTTTGCAGTGACCTGCCCTGCAGCCATGGGCAGGCCAGTATAGGGCAGAGGTGGGGGAAGGGTCCGAGGCCCTGAGACCTGGAAGGTGGCATTGTTGCTTTTCTACAACCCACACAAGCGAAGAAACCACTTCCTCTTGAACCCTCTTGGACCCACCCAGCCTCGCCTGCTCAGGAGAATAAGAGCAAACCCAGCCCACAAAAGTTTGCATGACTCCTTCTGGGCCGAAATCAGCTGGACACAGGCTCACCAGTCATAGTGCTGCACCAAGGCCAGGACGCTGTCATGGCAGCTCTGCATAGAAGCCATTTGGGGCCTGCAAACTTATAGTTTTCACTAAATTCTGCAACACTTCAAGTGGGTGAAGAAAATCAGGAGTCCCCAGAGAGCAAACTGAGAGCAAAGCCTGGCTTGCAAAGAAGTGAGACTCGGAGGGCCACACAGGGCATTTCAAAAAGCCATGGCTGCCAAAGCCTCCCCCAAGCTCCTCTTACGAATGCAAATCCTCTCTTTACGCAGAAATCTTGGATGCTTCCAGCCCCCACCTATCTGTTAGAACCTGCCCCTGGGAGGATTTATGTGTGTTAGGGAGGTCTCCCCCTCTACCACACAGTTCTTTGGGGTAAAAGCAGGAAGGGCTGGGGAGAAGGCTGCCCAACCTCTTTGTTCATGTTTTTCTCCACGGACTGCATGAGACCTCTGACCTGTGCAAAATCAGCCTATACTTAGCTGTGGAAGAAAAAAGATGGCAGAGCTTGAGGGAAACAGGCTGTGAGCCCTGCAGCCTGCAGATGTAGAAGCACCGGCCCACAACAGGCCTCCGCCCTGACACTGGCTCCGGCTTCCGCTCTGAGGACTGACTCTTCCTCCTCCCACAGCCCTGAGCCCCGGGAAGGACTGCGCCACCCTAGCTCCAGGGTGGGCAGGTGTCCTCAGCTAATTGGTGAGTCCACCAATAGTTCAGTGAACTCTTCTGGCTAATGAGATCGGTCAAACCACAGAAGAGGACAATTCTGTCTATCTAAGGAGAGTCTCTTAATTGCCAAGAAATAATAGGTCTCTCCCCATGGAGCTGCCCAGAGCTTACAACCCTTCAGAAGGTGGAGCCAGCTGCGTAACAATGGAGCAAATACTGGGGAAGATCAACAGATAGAGAGATGAGGGCAAGCAGTTCTGAGCCCATGAGCCAAGACCTTGAATCCAGCCATTCCTGAAGAATCTTCTCTTAGATTCTTAGTTGCATGAGCAAAAATAAAAACAATCTAGTCTTTACCCCAGCAACAGGTGCCAATACGTTTGTCTTTGGTTGAAATGCCTGAGGTGAAGTAGAATCGTAGCAGTAGCCTGAGGTGAGGAACCACGGTATTCGGATGAGTACATCTGCTTTGTAACCAAATCCCTTAAACTTGTCTTTCAATCCCACTGTAAAAAGACAGGAGAGAGTAGTGTCCCTTCCAGGGGACGCTGTCACTTTCCTGGAATGAGTGCCATGAAACTGGGGGATTTGTTTTTACTTCTAGGGAACAGAAGCACAAAAAGATAAAGCCAGCCTTATATGAATGTGATTAAGCCAGCCTGACTCCTACCCAAATCCTTGGTAAGGTGGGAATATGTAATATTACTGAAAATTCAGGTTTGCCTGGGGAACTGTAGCTGCTCTCTGTACTTCTGATTTAGTGACTGGGATCCCCTTGGAATTTAAAAAACCATCCTTCTTCCCGTTATCTATGCTGGCTGGGGCTGTGCTGGGCCTGGCTTGTACATCTCAACTCTACATTCAGTAACATTATTGCTCCTTAGAAGTGTAGTATGCTTGAACCTGGTGAGCAAACCAATGCTACAGCCAGTCCTCTCTTTTTTCTCTACTCTCCAGGCAAGTGGTAAAAATGGTCTTCATGCACTCACATGAGGAACCTGCCCACAGTTGCTCCTTCAAGACTTTTTTGACATCTCAGTGTCCAGAGCATCTTCCCTGGGTTAAAATGCATCATGGGAATTTACATGAAGCCCACTCTGGAACCATCCCCTTAGTAGGTCAGGGCTTTGTTTCCTAGATCGAGTTATGATGAAGGACAGAGTGGAGAAATGTGGCTGCCTGGCAAGGAAAAGACACTGAAGGAAGAAGGGATGGGGCAAAGGGTCTCTTTACTGGCCCTGATCCAGCTTCTGGGTAAATATATTAGCCAGAGAGCCATGGCAAAACCCAATGAGAATCCAAGCTACTATGATCAGAGCGAGGATCTACTTCCCACCGAGATACTATCCTCTACTGCAACACCCGCCCATGAAACAAAACCACCTAACAACAGCACACAACAGCAGCCTGGGCCCCACATAGCCCACAAGAAGGGTGTTGGCTCACAGTCTCCTACATGACACTATATGTGGTTCTTTCACAAACCGTGATCTCTAGAGCCCAAGTTGGCTTCTGTTTGAGGAAGGCAGGAAAGAGGGTACATAAGTGTGCATGTGTGCGGCATGAACATGCTTCTGTACCTCGTTCAGAGCCTAGTTTGGGGATGAGCACATAGAAAGAGCCCAGTGGGTGTTTTGCTGATTCACATAGTTTTCTTTTCTTTTACTCCTTACATCAGGTTCTCAAAAGTAAAGACTGATTTATCTATCTTAACACCCCTCATCGCCTGACTTCTTGCCTATCACCAGTGCACTTAAAACAATTGTTTCAAGATGTACTTAATAAATGCTATAGACTGACAAAAATAAACCTCAACCTCTAACACAGGACCCAGTACATGGTAGGTCCTTAGCATTTTCCTTGGTGTGACATGACTGTATGTGTTTGTGTGTATGAGTGAGAGGCAGAGAGATCGAGAGGAAAAAGGGTGTGGCTCGCTGCAGAGCATATACCTCCCGGGGTACTCACCGCTGATTGCATTCCAGGTGTATACACCCACTGGGCCCAGGAATGTCTGGTAGGGGTTGCTGACACCGTTGTAGAAGGTAAACCCTGAACTCAGCAGCGAAGTGAGCAAACTGAGCACCAGGAACAGGACAGTCACCGATTGCAGCGATTTGGGGAAAGAATTGTTCAGTATCCCTAAAACTAACACAAATTTTGATGAGTACAGAGCAGAAAAATGCAAATGTCAGCACCAGCCTGGCTTCTCCTAGTCTTTTACCTTAGACACTGGGATGAGCAGCTGTCATATGTCAGTGACAAATGCTGTGCATCTCTGAGACCTGACAGAATAAGACCCTGTTCCTCACTCTGTCCTAGTCATTGACACTGTGGTTGATTAAGATCAATCACAGTACTGCAATGGCTGGACATTTATTTCAGTTTTAAAGACAAGCCCTACCCCCCAGCAAAGAGTCTTCAATACCTGCAACTTCTCTACTAGTGAGTTCTGCCCTCAGACCTTACCAATGGGATTCTGGCAGTTTCATCATGGCAGCATTCTTTTGTCTCTGAGCACTAACTCTGCTTCCTTTTGGAGACACTTACAGGAGACACTGTGTCCTTAGTGAGAATCCCATAAGCCCTGTGACTTTGGAGAGAATCTAGTAAGCCAGGCAAGGCCATCCAAGAGAACGTGAAAAGAGGAGGGGCAAATGGGGGGAAAACAGTGGGGTGGGAGCCTCAGGCTAGAGGCAATAGAAAAATGACTATTGCTGACACAAACCAAGGTATTTGTTGGGCCAGATCCCATTTCCCTGCGGATAAAGAAAACCCAAAGTCTCTGGAACTTGAACACTGGAGGTAGTTGGGAATTGGGCCCCTGGATGAGCCTTCAGACTCCTTTCTGAGCTAGCAGCATTTAATAATGATTGCACATTTCTTGCGTGCAAAAGCGCTCCAGACATAGATCCACACTGAGGTAAAATACAACAAAGGCGCCCTGGACCATGAGCCATCAGTTCCTCATGGCATCTGATCACCAGCAGCCCTCCACTCTGGCATTTGTCTCCTCCAGCTGCTTTTTTGCCACAATACAGATGACCCTCACCAGGTGAACCCAGCCACACATTTGTAAAGCATCGCTTGGATGCTGTCACCAAGTGTCTCCCCACTCCCCCACATCAAGTAAAATGTTTACAGAGATGGTTTATGAAATTACAGGGAGAAAATAGTCTGGGAGAGATATTTCGGAACTGACAATCATATCTACTAAGAAAATAATGGAAATTAAGAAGCATAAGCCAGAGAGTGCCGAGTAAGAACTAGTCACAGGCTTTTTTCCCTTTCCTCTTTCTGAGGTCTCCAGAGAGAGAGAATCCTGGAGACTCTCACATCTTTAAAGAACAGAAATCAGCCAGCCCAGGTTTCTTGGTTCCCTGGCTCTGTGCACTGTGAGTTCTCACAGAAGGGCCACTCAGTCTCCTCCTGTAAGATGTACTGGCTTCAAGCTCCATTTCTTAACAAGGCAGCCCATGTCTCCCCACATCCCCTTCATTTTCATAAAGTTCTTCATCATGTGGAGCTCAGATATAGATCCCCATGATTTTACCCAGGGCCCCTGCTTTGTCCCGTGATACAAAAGTCACTGGCTCCTGTCTTGCCCAGCAGCCTCTTCAAGTATTTGAGGAGGGGTGTACTCCCTCCAAAGGCCACTTCTCAGGAGTAGTCTGCTTCTGAAGATTTCAAATCCCCCACCAGCCCTCCTCATTCCCATCCCTGACAACATTTGAGCCTGACTTTGTGGCTCATAGTGTGTTGGTCACTGTCAACAGAGACAGAGCCCTAACAGGGTCTGGCACTCATCCTATAGAGGAGCATACCCCTATGCCACTCTCAGACATCTTAATTCTGTCTTTTTCTTTTTAATCAGTAGTGCTCTGTGAGGCAGAGTTTCCTCCTCCCCCTAGACAAAGTGTGCATCAAAGTCCACAACAGGGCATCTGAAACATGTCCCCAGGGGATGGTGACAAATGGGGTCTCACTGGGAGAGAAAAGGCCTTCAGAGAGTCTCCTGGCTGAGCTCAGAGCAAGAAGCCTCCCTAGATGGGCAATGGGAGAGTACCTGGAAGCAGCAGTGTTTGGTCATGCTTGGCACCAGCTAAAAGAAGGCAGGGGATGTAGGGATGAGAAAATATTAAAAAGAAAGACAGGAAAGGGAAAAGGGAAACGGAACATGAGTGGTGCACATGGCAGGCACAGCCACCCACCCCTTGCAAACCCAGGGGGACAAGGCAGCAGGCATAAGTAGGGAGATAATCCTCCGAGCAGCATGTGGACAATGACTTCATCCACCTGGGAGAGAACACTTAATTCCTCAGGTGAGACTGGGAGCGGAGTTCAGTTCGCACAGGTGCAGCCTACTTGCCTGTACCTTAGTGATGTTTTGGACTGGGTCGCAATTCCTGTTAATGCTCCATCAAGCATGGTGAGACCCTCAGCATTCTCCTGTCTGCCGTGCATCCCAGACAAGGACATTAAATGCTGTGGGCCAACTAAAAACCCAGTCATGATGGCCAGCAAGTTGCCAGCAGAGGTGGCTGGGGTCTGATGGGACCAGCCTCTGGGGTAGCTCCCCAGAGAGGCCTCCCTTGGCCCTACTTCTGGCTGGGTCTCTTGCTCTTTCTCCCTCTCTCAGTGGAGATGTGGTTAGGTAGGGAATTTTCATTGCTCCAATTTAGCACATGTTTGCTTTGAAACCGAAGGAAGGTGAAATCAAAGGAAGACTATGCAAAAGTAATCACAAGAAGGACACACCTGGTCAGAGCTATAGGCTGGACCCTGAGAATATTTCATTGCTTAGTCACTGTGAATCAGAATCATTTCCCACTAAGCACAAGCCAGCCTCTCTCCAGGGGAAACTCTAGGACAAAGTGAATTCTTTCCCTGAAAAAATCTTGGGAGCCAAAGAAACAATTTGGATATTTAACTAGAAAACAGAAACTTGAATGTGGGAAACATATCCTGTATCCCAGACATATGAAGAGCCCTGAAGTATTTTTCTGCTTCTCACAATTACTAAAAACTATAAATGGATATTTATTGGTAAATAGTTAACATGCCACGTTTTCAGAGTTCACTGGAAAGTGGAAATAAAACTTAACTTTGTCTTTGACTTTCAGCAAGACCTACTAGGTGTGATTTGCAAAGGAGAGTCAATTTGGAGCATGATGACTCATATTTTCCCATATATTAAGGTGACAATTCATCTTAATTATAACTGCAGCATTGTAAAACTATTTTTCAGCATTCTGAATTTCCTGCCTCCTAGGTATGACAGCTGTATCTCCCCTCCAGCTCCTGCCTCAGAACTCAGACAATGAAAGCTAAAAATTCAATAAAAGTTAGCAAGAATGAAATAATAAACCTCCAAAGCATCTGACAGCTGCTTTCTGCCTATGAAATTAGCAAATACATGCCATTCTTTTCTTTCTTTTAGGGGGCAAGCATCTGAATCAGGAAAGCCACCTCACAATTGGGACTAATTGCCCTGATTCTGGCAGCCCCCGGAAAAGGGCCAAGAACATACATGGCCACAGAGATGACTGCCAGGCCAGCAGCCCCTGCAGCTGGGAGGCAGAACTGTACTGCCAGGAGGTGGAGAAAGTATAAAACTCAGTGACATCGGCCATCTGAGCTCCCCCTGGAGGGAGGTTTAACCCCCTTTGGCCCCACTTGCCATCTGCCCTTCAAGTTCAAGTTTTCCACAAGTCCTCTGACATTGAGGAAGTGCCCATGGCTTCCCAGGTGGGTGGAAACTGCGAGACCCTGGCCAGGTGAAGTGCCAGGATTGGAGAGGCTCACACCACTGGAGAGGCTCATGACGGGAACATATCTCAGAGCAGGGCGCTACAGTCTAGGTCTGAATGCTCCCAGGAATTTGCAGTGGGTGCCCTAGCTTCCTGGACAGCTGCTAAGGCGATCTTGGGAGAAGAGTGGCTGAGCCCGGCAGGGCACCTGTTTTGCCTCCCTATCTCAACCTTCCAGTGTGGACACATCTCTAAGTGTGCAAAAGATAGATGAATTCTTGCCAGGAAAAGGGTCTTTTATGTGGGGTTGGAAATACAGTACTGGGTAGGAAGAATAAGGATCAGACTTTTCATACATTCTGAACAAATCAACTTCATTTGGTCTTTGCAATTAATTAGTTTTGGGGGCAGATTTATTTTCCTCATTATTTTTAGTTTGGTCTAATTCTGCAATACCGTTCCGTGGGAACAAATGGGGTGGGTGGAGACTGGAGGCAAGGGGCTACCTGGGGCTGAAGCTCTCCCATAGTTGTAGCCGGTCTTGGACTCAAATGCAGCACTGAGAGGCCAGTAGGTCCTGCGGCTTTTTGCCCACTTAGCCTTGGTTCATTCCCAAGGAGGTATTCAGAGCTGTCTCCAATAGACGAATTGAACTTCAAGCAGCCCACTTGAAAGGGGCTTGAAAACAACAACACATGTGTCAATCCTGTACCTGGCCAAGCCTGAGTTAGAATACTCTGTTTTGCAATCACTTGGGAAGTTTTTTATACCAACTAAGTCAGGGTCTCATTCCCTGAGATTCTTATTAAGTTGGTGCAGGGAAGGGCAAGTGCAGAACATCTTTTCCAGCATCCAGGTGATCAGAGAATAGCCACTGTAGCAATGCGATTGCTCAAAGTGCCCACGTACCCACCAACCGAAATGTTCTTGGGACCAAGAACAAAGAGACCCAATGCCATATGAACAGAAATAGTTTGCATTAGAAACTTTTCCTGTCAAAATGATTCCATAAAACTATATATTCTGAAGAATGTGTAGGCTGAGTAACATTTGAAATTACCTTCACAGGAACTCCACATCCTAAATGAGACCCATTTTGTCATTATTGCCATTGTGAAGAAATGTTACATATTATACTCTTTGAGCCCTGAAGATATTTTCAAAAGATAAAGTCAAGGGAATAACTTTAAGGATTCTGTTGGATGCATCCAAGGTCCCAAACCAAAGAGGAGGTGAACCACCATAAGTGTGAGTGGACATCCTCCTACGTATGTCTTTTCAGAATTCTGTACCACAGGGACTCTGCAGAACCCTGTACCCACCTGAACCCTTGCTTTTGTGGAGACTTGCATGTACCATTCCCCTTACATTTAGGGCAGGTGTTAAACTTAACTGCTGGAGCATCTTTCTTTTGCCCTAAGTGCTGAGACCAAGACCAGGAAATGTATACAAATCCTGTTGTTTGTTACTTTTCTCCTTGTTAAGACAAAATACCTGGACACCCACAGTTAAAGGAGGAAGGCTGGGGATGTAGCTCGGCAGCACAGTGCCTGCCTGGCAAGTGCAAGGTCCTGAGTTTGATTCTTGGTACAAAAAAAAAAAGGAGGAAAGGTTGGCATGATAGTGGGGCACTGTGGAGAAGAAACAGATCCTGGCAGATAGAAGTCAGCAAAGTGACAAAGTACTGAAAAGCAACAAGTGCCAACTGTAAGGACAGCAGCCCTTTTTCTGTCTTATGGTAGGTAGCGCTCCTATCTAGGGTGGAGCATCCTTAATCCTAGCATCGCACAGTAAATCCATCTCAGCATCACAACCTTACTTCCAGTATCACACACCCTAGATCCAGCCACCTCCAAAAAGTTCCACCTCTGACCATAAGAGGCTTTGGGGAGAACATACAGACACAAGCCACAGCAGTATCCTAGTGCCTTACTCATGTGCAGCTATGATAGAGACCACTGTGAAGCGGCTCTGGGCAGGACTTATATTAACCAACTGGCTTTCCATGTTTACTTGTGAGTCACTGGTCCCTACTGAGGCCTGTAATGGTGGGTGAAGACATGAGGCCTCAAAGGACAAGATAAAACCACAGCTGAGGACTTTTGGCTCTAACCCCAATTAACTAAAAGGAGACTGCAGCTGCAGGCATCTCACTCCTGCAGTGAAGGCCTTCCTGGAGTTAACTTAGTTCTTCTAAATTAACGTAAGTGTTACTTGGAGTATTCAGTAAAGGGTTTCCCAAGTCCTGCCGAGATTCCTTCATTTTCTTCAGGATCCCCCTCCTAATAAATAGGGGAAGCCCAGGGAAGTGTGGGTTTTAAGCCAGAGAATCTAAAATATTGTGAGAGAGTTAGACCCTCCTGGAGCCCTGAAATCATTTCACTCATCTCATTTATTTAAGCCTTCGCCATCCACTTGTTTGGGAGATTGCGGGCCTAATCAGCAACACAGTAACTAAGGGTTATTAACCCGATACAGCTACTCAGGGACATTTTTTGGACTGAAGTTAGATAACCAGACTTTCTGGAATAGCAAAGATAATCTGTTCATGGCTGCACATATAGAACCTATCACATCTTATCTAGATGTTGGACAGAGTAAGACACATACAGCCAGCCAGAACTCCCCCAAGTATTCCAGTTGCACAATGGGGTATTTCCTCACTGGGTCTGACCAATTATTTTCCCAGTGAATTGCCTATTGTTCATTGAATTATTTTGGCACTTTGCAATCAGGCATTGTCGCCCATTCTTCTGTTTCATTTCAAAATCTAACGCTAATATTAGCGAATGGGATTGATCCCATGCAGAAATACAGCAGAACTTAGTGATACTCATGACTTTTTGAGAATTTTCAGTGTAACCTGGCTCTAGCCAAGAAGATAAATGATTAACTGGTGATGAGTCATAATCTAAAAGGTAGAGATTATACATTTGATAATATCTGGGTAATACTTGCATACTTCAGTGTTCAAAACAAAGCCCACCTACATATTATATAAATTACAAATGTAATTTTTAAATTGAAAAGCATAATGGTGGTTATCAAACTTCAAATTCAGGCAGCTAAATCAACTTATTCTCAGCAAACTTTTCTCTTAGTTAAGAGGAAGTTACTATTATGTAAGAATTCAGGAAAAACAGAAATTTGTATGAAATGCACAATTAATAGAATTAGTAGAATTTAAGAAGCATGTCTAACAATGAGATAATTTTGGGAAAAGAATGCAAAATCAAATCAGTTAAAGAAAGTAAATTGAGAAATAGAAACAAATGGTTGGCCATGTTTTCCATTTTCTTTTTTTCCCTGTGTTTACTTATGAAATTGTTACTACATCTAAATATCCACAGCAATATATTTAAAAATGCTGTTCCCACTACTTATGGAACACCATATTGCTGCTACATATTTTTTACTCAATTATTTACTTGTCAGTAAACTTGATAGATTCCATTCAGACAGCCAATGTTAGAATTATTTAGACTGTTGTGATCATAGACACCAACCAGAACTGAGCAAGCTAGCTTAATGACATGGCGGATATTCAAAATTTGGCTTACATCTTTAGTCTAACTGCAAGCTTACAAGGAAATTATTTTTAAATGATTATTTGGTCCAAATATAAACTGACATCAACCTTACTTCGACTTCACCCTATGCATTCAAATAAATTTATTATTTACCTTCAAAATCTTTATCTAGTTCAGGAAGTCCTTGAAGCAATTCTTGAGTACTCTTACCACGAAAAAGACCGTAAGTGATGATAACACTGCCGTTGGAAAAAGAATCCATGATAGCAATTGTACTGGTGATCCATGCCTGAGTGCCAAGAATCGAGCAAATTATGATGACAGATCCAAGGCTTGTTACAAAGCTGGACAAGAACATCAACGTTTTCTGTGTTGTCGGCATTTCCTCAAGAAAATAAGTTCCTTGAAGTAAACAAAGACCTTCTTGTAATAGTTTTGGACCTTACCATTTGGAGTCCAGCATTTAGAAATGAAGTCTAACACTTTGTTGTAAGATATACAACCTCACTCTTCCCAGGGAGGTTTTGCTACTGAACACTGAACTATGAACATGGTCATAAACCTTGACAGTGGCTGAACTTTGGTCTGGAGTAAGAGGTTGCCATGGTTGCAGCCAACCAGCATGGCCAACCAACATAATATAAGAAGTAGGCATGGTCTTGCCAGGACTGAGCACATAATTAATTTAGCATGTGATGAAGATATCATGTCATGGAAGCAGGTCCATTTTACAATGCCAGCACAAAACCAGAATTCCCAAATAATCAGACAATTGAGATTTTACACCCTCAAAGTAGTACTGATTATAGCAGGCAATATCAAAAAGCCCCAACTCCCTCAGAAGTGCTTTACTGGGGAATGATGAGTCTCTTACCGCAGTTCCCAAAGGGAAACTTAAGGAAGTTAAAGTTTTGTCAAAGTTGAATCAAGTAGACAGAGAAAGCTCTATATTTCCTTTAGGTTACACATCCTTATTTTTAAACCTTATTTGGGAGGTGTGTCTTTCAAATTTCCTCTTTCAAGTTGAACTGTATTTGCACACTATTTAAATAATAACATGAGAAGTTTCCTCTTTCTCTTTCTTTAACCCTCTAATGGAAGTAGTTCTAAACATTCTTGCTTAGGTCTTCGTGCTTCAGAATCTCTCTGCTGAGTGGTGAACTGTCTGTGCATGATCACTTCTAGTCTTCAGAGACAGTCCCACCCGTGACTAACACATCATTTACAGAGACTATCAATAGACACAATGTATTTTGCACTTCTCTTTTTACTGTATTCTTTGATTATAAAGTAATGTCTTGTATGCACATCAGCATCCTGTGCTTTCCTTAGGTAGCACCTATCTATCTAAGCGGCTATTTGTGGGTTGAGCTGATTGGTTGTATTTCCCAGTAGGGTAGACCATGGGCTACAGGAAGCAGACATACTAGTTTTAGGCACTCCTGAATCTCAGTGTCTGCTAAAAAGCCTAGAACAGAGGAAAAACTTGGCCAGTATTTGGAGATATGTACAAATATATTCCATTATTGAAGACAGTTGGGTTTTCTTTTTGTCCAAAGAAAATGATTTAACTGGTACATTTTAGAGATACATAGTGATCACATTCATCAGGGAATTTATGATTCTTTTTTTCCCATTCCCCTACCCTCCCTTCAACCTCTCTTCCCCTCCTTATTTGCAAAAGCTTTGTTTCCATTTTTTCCTGCTTTTCTCATTTTTAACATTTCCTTTCTTTCCTTTCTGCCTTCCCCCCCTCCTCTGTCATTTTGAATATTTTCTTCCTATTTCACAATATCTATTATACATTTTGATCCTTATTTACATTTTTGGTTTCTCACACCAAACCATGCGGTATTTACATGTGTGTCCAGTTTATTCCACTTCAGAATATGGTCTCAAGGTGCTTCCATTTATCTAGAAATGTCTCAAGCATATCCTTATTTATGACAGAGTAGTACTTCACTGTAAAAAAAAAAAAAACAAACTACATCTTCTGTAGAGGACCACCTGGATGATTCTCCTTGAAAGAAGAGCAATTGTCTACACCTGGCCCTATTTTCATGTAATGATATGTGCAGAACTGGCTGGGACTTTTCCTTATCCCTTTAATTGGCCTTAAGCAATGTAAATCAGTTTAGCTGAGGTGCTGATGTGTAGTCCTTGAAGCAAATGATAGGTCAGTGTTACACCACACCTGTAGGTACCAAAAAACATGTGAGCCAGGCGGGATGGAGAGCCACACTCCACACTGTGGGCTGGAATTGAGTCTCAAGATGAGAGGGCACGACATCCCAGAGCATAGAAAATTACACATCAGAGCTAAAGCACTAACTCCAAAACATTAGACACCTAAAATTGTGTTATGTAGATTATTCTTTCTGCATATCCTCTCTGCATATTGCAGAAGTGACTTCAGACCACTTACGTAGCCCAGGTCACTCATGTATTTCCCACCACTCTCATAATCACTCATCATCAAGCCACTTCCTTCTTAATGAATTCATACAAACCAGGTTTGGGCCTGGGTTAAGGCTTTTGTTCCACTTAGCCATCAGTAGCTGGATTTAGAACCCCTTGGCTCCCCACAACTACAGACATGCCTTAGCATCTTTATTCTCGCAGAGGGTTGCAATGGAAGTGATAGATTGGAATTAGCTCACTAGAATTCCAATAATTTTTCCATTGGATTATAAATATAAACCCTTGGACCACGATGAGGACTGGGAAGGGTTTTCTACAATCTCCTTTTATCCATTCACCAGTTGATGGGCATTTCGGCTGTTTCCAAGATTTCACTATTACAAATTGTGCTGCTATAAACATATGCATGCATATATTATTGTGGTATGGTGCTTTTAATTCTTTCAGGAAGATACCAAGAAGGAGAAATGTTCCTTTTCCCCCACAACCCCTCTAGCATTTGTTATGATTGATTTCTTGATAGTAGCCATTCTTTCTAGGGTGAGATGTAATCTCAGAGTTGTTTAATTTGTGTTTCACAAATATGAAAAGATGCTAAACATTTTTCATATATTTATTTGCCATTTTTATTTCATCATCTGAGAAGTGTCTATTCATTTCAGATACCCATTTTTGGATTGGGCCTTTAAATCTGAGGGATATATTCGGTATTTCCTTTATTGATTTTGTTATAACAAATACGAAGATAACATGTTATACAGCATCCAGTGCCAATTCCCTACTATCTTCTCTATAACTTCGTATTTTCTGTATTGTTTCTGGGTTCTTTTGTCTTAAAAATAAAAATAATAAATTTGAGGGATATGACTTTTTGTGTATTCTTTATGTATTCTAAATAGTAATCTTTTGTCTGAGGAACAGCTGGCAAACATTTTTCCCACATTGTAGGTTGTCTCTTCACTTTGTTGGTGGTTTCTCTTGCTGTGCAAAAGTTTTTAATAAGATGAGATCCTAGTGGTTGATTCTTTGTGGTAGTTCCTGCATGATCAGGGTTTTATTACCGAAGTCTTTGCCTATACCATTGTCTTCAAGCATTCTACCTATACTACATTCCAGCAGATTTAATGTTTCTGTTTTGATATTTAGATCTTTGGTCTATTTCTATTTCTATTTTAATTTAGTAAATGGTGAAAGTCTAATTTTAATCTTCAGCATGTGGAAGCCACTTTTTCCAGGACCATTTATTAAGGAGGTTATCTTTCTTCCAGGGAATATGTTTGGCACCTTTGTCAAAGATAAGGTATCTAAGTTTGTCTGGAGTTGTATCTGCATCTTCTAATCTGTTCTATTGATCCTCAGGTCTGTTTTTGTTGGTCAGTACCATGCTGTTTTTGTTTTTTAATGACAGTGGCTTTGTAGTATAATTTCAAGTGAGGGATTGTGATGCCCCCGCCTTGCATTTGTTGCCCAGAATTGCCTTTCCTATGCTAGATCTCTTCTGGTTCCAAATGAATTCTAGGATTATTTTCTGTAATTCTGTAAGATATGGTTTTGGAAGTTTGATCAGGAGTACATTAAATCTGTATAATAATTTTCAAAGCATGGTCATTTTTACTATAGTGGTTCTTCCTACCCCAGAAGATGTATTACCAATTTCTGATATCCTCTTAGATATTAGATATCCTCTTTGATCTAATTTTTCACTGTAGTTGTCAGTGTAGAGGTCTTTTACCTCTTTCATTAGATTGACTCCTAAAGATTTCAATTTTTGGATGCTACCGGGAAAGGAATTGTTTCCTTAATTTATCTCTTGGTGAGTTTGTTATTCATGTACAAGAAGGTTTGATTTTTGGGTGCTGATTTTTGTATTCAGCTAT
Organism: Dinomys branickii; assembly: GCA_004027595.1. Taxonomy (NCBI): domain Eukaryota; kingdom Metazoa; phylum Chordata; class Mammalia; order Rodentia; family Dinomyidae; genus Dinomys; species Dinomys branickii. The sequence goes on along the minus strand of PVLD010001026.1, from coordinate 175,172 downwards.
TCTACCGAATCTGGGTATTAAATGTACAAGTCTTTTGGTGGAGTTTCAGGATCTTTTATCTATTATGTCATCTTCAAATAATGATAATTGCGCTTTTTCCTTTCCTATCTTCATTCCTTTTATTTCTTTTTCTTGTCTCATTGCTCTAATGTGTTTAGAACTATATTGCATAAAAGTGGACATCTTTTTCTGGTTTCTGATTTTAGAGTGAAACGTTTAGGTTATTGTCCATTTAGTATGAGGTTGGCTGTTGATTTTTCATAGATGCTTTTAGCAGATTGAGATAAAGACCATCTATTCTAATTTTCTACACTTGATCTTAGCCAAGAGGCTGAGAAATGGTTGGTTTAATTTTCTGCAAGATTTTTTTTTTTTAATCACGAATGGGTGCTGGACTTTGTCAAAAGTCTTTTCTGCATCTTTTGAGATGATAATACGGTTTTTGTCCTTGGCACTGTTAATATGGTGTATTATGTATATTGATTTACATATGTTGAACCATCCCTACATCCCTGGGATTTCCTACTTGGTCATGTTGTATAATTTTCCTGGTGATTTCTGGCATTCCGTTTGCCATTATCTTATTGAAGATTTTTGCATCAATGTTCATTAGCGAGATTGGCCTGTGGTTCTCTTTCTTAGTTAGATCCTTCTCTGAACTTGGCATCAGGGTAATCCTTGCTTCCAGGAATGAATTTAGAAGTATTGCTTCCCTTCTCCATTAAAGAGTTTGAGAAGTAGCAGTATTAGATCTTCTCTACATTTCTTATAACGTTCAGCAGTGGGCTTTTATTTGTTGGTACATTTTTAATTACATATTCAATGTCATTGACTAATATGGATTTATTTAGACTTTTTATACCTTCTTGATACTATCAGCTTTGGTAGTTCATATACATGTAGGAATTGGTCCATTTTTTCTGTATTTTCCATCTTATTAGAATACAATTTCTTAGGTATGCATGATCTTTTGGTTTTCGACAGGATCTGTTGTGACTGCAACCTTTTCATTCCTATTTGCATGAATTTGAGTCTTTTCCTTCCTGTTTATGACAAGGGCGGCTAACGGTTTGTCGATTTTGTTTAATCTTTCAAAGATCCAACTTTTAATTCATTGATTCTTTATATTGTTTTCTTAGTCTCCATTGCATTGCTTTATGCTCTGATCTTTATCATTTCCTCCCTCATATGAGCTTTGGGCTTGACTTACTCTTCTTATTCTAGAAGCTTGAGGTCCATCATTAAGTTATTTATTTGAGCTTGCTCTGTTTTCCTAATATGGGTATGTGCTGCTATCAATTTTCTTCATGGGACTGTTTTCATTGTGTCCCATCAGTTCTGTTATGTTGTATTGGTGTTATTCTTTAATTGTAGAAATTGTCCAATTTCTTCTTTACTTTTATTTGTAATCCACTGGTTTTTCAGAAGGATCTTATTTAATTTGCATATGTTCATGAAGTTCTTGTGGTTTCTTTTGCCATTGCTTTCCAACTTCATTGCACTCTGGTCTGATAATGTGCATGAAATAATTTGAATTCCTTTGCATTTACTTAAGCATGTTCTGTGAGCTAGTATGTGGTCTATTTTGGACAACATCCCATGCACAGCTGAGAAGAATGTGTATTCTGTGTTGTAGGGTAGAATACTGTAAACATCTACTAAGTCCATTTGTTTAAAAGTGTGGTTCAGTTCTAATATTTTACTGTTGCTTTTTTTGTCCACTTGATCTATAGACAAGTAGACAGAAATGTAGGAATTTTTAAAAGTAAGGTATTGAGATTCCTCCAATACAATTGTATTAGTGATTATTTGATTTTTCACGTTTGTTAATATTTTTTCATATAGTTGGGTGCACTAATATTTGCTGCATATATATTTATGATTGTTATCTCTTCCTCTTGGATTGTTCCCTTTACAAGAATGTAGTGACCTCCTTTGTCTTTCTTAATCAGTCTTGGCTTTAATTCTGCTCTGTTTTCAAATAGAATGGATACCCATTTTTTTTCCAGGTTTCTGTCACATAGAATATTGTTTTCCATCATTTGATTTTCAGTCTACAAATTTCTTTTTTAATTAAATATGTTTCTTGTATGCAGCATATTGTTGGATCTTGCTGCTTGACCCATTCTGCCAATCTGTTTGTTTTGATTGGTGAATTAAGACCATTAACATTGATCATTATAACTGATATGCATTGATTTATCCTTGTCATGTTATTTTCCTGTTGTAGGCTCCCTTTTTTTCCTACTCTGTTTACTTGTTTGCCTTGCCTGGTGGATTCAGTCTGTTGGGGTTCATGGTATTGTAGCCCTTGTTATCTCTCCCTAGAATGTCCTTCAGAACATTCTGGAGGGCTGGTTTCGTGTTCATGAGTTTTTTCAGGTGTTCTTTGTCATGGAAATATCTTATTTCTCCAAAAATTTTGCAAGATAGTTTTGAGGGATACATCAAAAGGTTGATTTTTGGGGGGGCTTTAAATATTTCACTCCAAGCTCGCCTTGACTTGAGGGTTTATGTTGAGAAGTTGGTTGTAATTCTGAGGCGCTTTCCTTTGTAGGTGATTTGCTCCTTTAACAGCTTTTAATATTCTGTTCTTGTGATGAATTTCTGAAATCTTGACTATTATATGCCTTGATGTAGATTTTTTTATCATGGCTAATTGGAATATGTCAAATTCTTTTTTCCTGCCAAGGAATTTTTCTGCCATGACTTCTGTAAACAGGTTTTTTATGTCATTTGTGCTATATCCTGCTTTTACATTGACTCTGATCACTCTGATATTATTCTTCTTTGCATCATCTAGTGACTGATTTCTCGTGGTCCTGTGTTATATTTAAGAATTTTTTCTTTTCATGGTCACTAACTGAAATCCTGTCTTCTATTTCTGAAGATACTCCCCTCACATTGGCTCATCCTGCTGCATATACTTTCAGTGGAATATTTAATTTCCTGGATATCTGCTTGAATCTGTTTTATGGATTCCATTACTTTCCTATATTGGGGATGAATGGTTTCCATCATTTTTCTAAAATCCTCTTTTCAAAAAAATCTGTATCTACTCTGGAATCACTAAGCATGTCTTTCATTGTGGTCACCATCTCTGTAGTTTTCTGAGAAATTATCTCTGATTTTATTATTTTCTAGAGCCTCACTCATTTGCTTTGTTACCTCCACTGTTACCACTTCAGAGCGGCCAGGTAAGTGGATTTCAGATATCCCACTTCATTTCTCTCTGTGTTTGTCTTCGGTGAACTTGATGTCTGGGGTTGCATATTGTTTAAGTATTTTCTCATTTTCCATTTTTTTAAAGTTTAATTTCTGGTTTGATGCTTATAAATTGCCTTTGGTGAATAGCTCTATTGCTAGTATTTAGAACCTTTTCTCACAGGGGCCTTCCAGGTGTAGCTGGCTTTTGGGTTTTGAGTCTGTTGCAAGATCCCACCTCTTCAGTTTATTGGGGATGAGAAGTGGCTACCTACTTGGTCCATCTTATCATTCTTTGGCACTGGCATATAGTACTTTTTATGACCCTTAAGCAATCTCAGTCTTGGTATGCCAGGAAGAAAGCTGGTTAGAACAGTTATGTCACTTTGGCTAACATGGTACAGTCAGCAATAACAATAGCATCACATACAGCCTAGAAAATAACAAATTCAGGTAACTATTAATTTGCCACCTTTAATTATATAAACTAGATTTATAATTATATAACAAAATTTAAAACAAACCAGAAAATTACATTCAGCAAATAAACCCTCAATATGACAATTTTACCTTTGGGGGAGAAAATTTAAAAAGAGTTGGAGGAGAAACAGAAATTAAAGAGGAAGAGATTAGAAGCAAGGCTAGAGGACAAAGGAAGATCACACAAACTTTGAGAAACTGGTGTAGAAGACAGGAGCGAAACAGAGAAGCAAGAAATAAAAAGAACAGAACAGAGCAACAACCAAAAAACTACCTAGAAAACACGTTCACACTCACATAAAAACAAGAATAAGCAATGAAGAAGAATCAAAACAAAAAAGAAAATAAACCCAAAAAGCAAAAAGAGAGGGAGAGAAAAGGTCCACTTCGAGGCGGGTCTCTGCTCTCACTGGTGGACAAAGTGGGCAGAGTCTAGATCCATTCTGATTACTCCCAGCAAGCCAGCAGTAGCTTTATAGCAGGGCAGTAGATAACCCCATTGAGCCTGCACCTTTATTTTCCCTAAAGGCTAGAATCAGACCCATTCATCCTGCAGCACTCAGCGCACCTTTTATGGGTTTGAACTCAGCTAGGGGCCACTAGATGGAGTTAGCAGTTGTTCTGAGTTTCAAGCTCAGTTAGTCCCTCTCCAAGATGGCTCCCAAAAAATTGCTCTGTCCCATGAGGCATCTAAACGTGCAACATTCACCAGTCACGGCAGTCCTCCACATCCACTTCTCCCTTCCTCTGCTGCATCTCTCAGTGGAGTCCTCCAGGGTGGCCGGCAGTCACCCTGCTTCTGCGGTTTTCAGCTGTCCCCTCCCACATAGTGAGTTTGAACTTAGGGAGAAGGCGCTGCTTACCATCTCCTTCTTCATCAAAGTTTCTCTTAGCTTTCCCCTTGCGTTTCAGTTCTCAGTTCAGATCCTTCCTGCATACAGGGGACCTACTTCTCTACTTCTTCTCTTTCTCATGTTGTTGTATTTCAGTGTTTGGACACCAAATCTTGGAGACGCTCTTTCTCTGCTGCTCACCACTCCACCAGCTTCCAGGAAGTCCAAGACATTTATTTTTCAATTGTAAAATTTGTATTGAAAAAGAAAAATGCACGAACACTGTCATGCATAAAACTCTGTCCCTATCTTTGATTGTTTCCTTGCTTATATTTTCAGAAGTGAGTCAAAGAACATGAATTTTTACTGAAGCTGTTGTCGATGTATGCTCAGTTGCTCATTAGGGAAAAAGTATCCATTTGCCCACCCTACCTGAAACACAATGATAGTGCATATTTTACTATATCCTCACAGTACTGAATATTATTGGAAGTGCTGATTTTTTCCATTTAAGTCTATTTATTTTGATGAGTTTTAAGGAGTGGGTCAGAATTTCAGTGGTTATTTCCTTCTAGTTCTTTTTCTAGGGTGAAAATAATTTTGTGCCAGGATACAAACACATGCTCATAGCATAAAGGTATTCAAGTAGAAATGGTAAGAATAAAGAAGAAATAAAATATAATAAATAATTTACCCCAGAGGAAGTAATTCTGCTCTTGCTTGAGCAACAACTCCCATATGTACATCTGTATGTCCATGTACACATTTATATGAAAACTGAGTCCTACTTCATGTTCTATTTTAAAATCTGCACTTAAGAATTGCAGATATTTGTCATGATATACTTTTCATGCCAGTATTCATGTTTACCATCACACAAACTACAACTTATTTATACAAATCCTTCTTACTGGAAATATAGGTTGAATCTAGCTTTGCATTGATGTACCAACAATATCATGCTAACCCTTATATATTTAAAAATTTTAACATGTCTAGGTATTTCTTTGAGATAAATTTTTAAAAGGAGAATTCTTTATTCAATGTATGTGTACATATCAGCAGAAAGTTGGCTAATTTCAAATCATACCAATACTGCTTTCCCTTAGGGTTCTCATGATCCATAGCTTCCCCCCCACATAACATTGTTCATATCTTTAATTTTTATCAGCTAACATATAAGAATTAGCTGTTGCTATTATTTTTTCTAACATTATGGAGAGTTAACCTACCTTAGCATGTTTATTACCCATGTATATTTTTAATAACACAACATCTCTATTCATAGCATTTATTTATTATATAGAGGTATTGTTTTTATTTATAATTTTTGAGCAGTAAAATAGCTATGTGCATGTTGCATATATATGTATATATATTCATTTTGTTATTTGCACTTCAATCATGTTCATACATTTTAAGTATATATACTTTTTTGCTGACAAGTTTAACATGTCTATGTAACCAAATATTTCATTTTATACCTTATACTTTCTTGGTACAGTATTCCAAATTTAAAGTTATGATGTATACACATATGTATATATGTACTCAAAATTTCTTAGGACAAAAAAGTGATATTTTTGATTATCATATAGATTTACCTCAAGGTAAAAGTTATAACAGGAACTCAGGAAGTTTTAGAGGTCATGATTTCTATTTTGTTCTCTGTTTCTTTCTATATATCTGCATTGTTGTTTTGTCTTGATACGAAATATTTTTACTGCTAATATTGCTATTCTTTATTTTGCCTTTCATTTTTCAATATTATTTCACTCTCTATTACAGTTTTTGCCATATCCCACAGATTTTTACACATACTCTATGAATTGTCATTTAACATCTTTTGAAGAGCAAAATTTTAAAATTTGCTGGTGTAATTTGTCAGTCTTTCTTTTATGCTTTATGCTTTAAATGCCATATTAAGAAATATTTACCTACCCCAAATGCAAATATTTTTCCTATGTTTCCTGTGGAGATTTTATGATTTTCTTTCTTATATTTAATGTTATAGTCTATTTACAGTTAATTTCTACACATAGAATGAGGTAAGGCTGAGGCTCATTTTTAGAAATGTGATTACACTGTTGCAGAATTCAACAGTGCAGAGAGATTGTGGGGAAAACAGGAGGATATATTTAGTTGTACACCAACTCAGTAGTCTCCTGTCCAAAAAGCTGATCCCTGAACAGAGAAGGGCTCCAGTTTTTATAGATTTTGTTGAAGTGGATTGGCCCAAAACTGGAAAGGGGTACAAGGGAAGTTACAGAAGCAACACAGAGACAGCTACTTATTCAGTGATCATTTTATAATTTAGGCTTGAAGGAAGACAGATTCTAGGGTGTCATAGCACTGTTTATAGGAGCATAGTTGTTGTCCTGGTTTGAGGGGGGTTTTTGCAAGGGGAACAATATAATATAGGACACATATTTTATAAGATTATTTATGATAGTCACCAAAAGAATCATATAAAAGAGAGTGCAGGAAATCTGTCCACACACTTTAGACCCAGTGATCTTGCTGAAGGCCTGGATCTCATGATAATGGCCTGCATGAGTCCAGCTGAAGACCTAGAGCTCATAACAATGCCTCCCACGAGTCCAACTGGAGACCTAGCACCCATGACAATGTCTCATGCAGGCCTGTTTCATGGATCTGCGCTGGTAAGCCAGAAGATCAGTGGTGGAATCTGGAAAGTCTGTGCTAGTGGGATGAAGGATCTGTGCTAGCAGGCTGAGGGATCTATACTGGAGCCAGGAAGTGATGCTCAAAATAAAAACCAGAGCTTCCCTGCAAAGTACCACAGCCATCCTCAGCAACAGTGAGGTCCTGAGCTCCTCCAATGATCAGTACAGCCAAGTTCCCATCAGGAAAGCCAAGGTGATAAACTCTTCCAGGAGACTGAGTAGTACACCATCTTCCCCTCCAGAGCCAGGAAGCAGTGCTCAAGCATGAGGACCAGAGCTCCCCCAAAGTGAACCGAAGCCATTCTCAGTGACAACAAGGTCCCGAGATTCTTGGAGGATAAAACCAGCCAAGTTCATCTGGAAAGCCAGGATGACAAGGTCCTCCAAGAAAATCAACAGCTCTTTACAGCTTCTTTCTGCTTCCAGCAGATTCCCAACAGCTTCTACCAGCTCCCAACAGCTTTTTCTCAGCTCTCAACAGCCTTTCTCCTTCTCCTGTTCTGCCTCTTATACTTCTGGCAATAATCTTTAGATGGGCCTCGCACACCCAGCACCACACTGGTTAAGTTCAGCTGGGTGTTACAAATTGACCAACAATAGTCAATCCACCACAGTTGTCAACCTTATTTGTATCCCTTGTTTCCAGGAACATAGTCATTAACCTTTATCAGCATCAGAGCAGAGGTCAGCAGTTACAGGGAAGAGGAATTCAAGGAGGAGCTGCTCAAGGCTGGGAGGGAAAAAACTAATCTTCCCCTAAATTCTATGTTAATGCAGTTATTGGAGATTGATTTCTTGACAAGGTTATCTTTTTCCTAATGAATTCTCTGTTGGTGTCTTTGAAAATTAGAAGAGAGTATAACTGTATTTGTGTATGTCTTTCAAAATTCTGTGTTACAAGATTTTTGTTGTATAAGATCCATTAGAGTTATTCATTCTGGGACATTCTAGAGATCAATAACTGAGTCTCCTCACTGAGGGGACAGGTCCTGAACAAGGTCACGGCAGGTGCCAGTGCTGTCTCAACTTTTTCTTGTCAAGTTGTCTTATAGCCAGTCTTGTGCAAACTCCTGGAATTGTATTTCACACTGCTTTTCTAGTGGCTGTCTCTCTGCTCTTCAGTAGCTTGCTCTCATGTGTGTGCATGAAAATCAACCAAAGATTCCAAGAATACATCCCTCTGCCCACCTCTACAGCTTGCCTCTGCAGTTCTGCCCTCTTTAGCACTCACTGTCAATTCTGGCCACTTAGGCCTCCCCAAATTTGATCTGTTTTTTTTTTTTTTTTGCAGAAAGTTGCAACATTCATTTTGGTTTCCCAGCCCAATTTGGAAGTCCTCCCTTGGAATCGTCATGGAGCAATTGTTGGTCTTACCTCATTTGCTTATTTTTTCTCAGGAATCACATCCCAGTGCTACCTGATGTCCAAGGTCTGGAAACCATTGCTATATGTATTTATTTTCTGTATTCCTGGTTTCTCCAAACTGGATCCTGCTACTTCATCAAGAAGTTAAGCAAAAGAAACCTTCACTGATACATAATACCATGATCTGTACAGTATATGTACATTATTCATCAATGAAAATAATCCAACAAAAATAATTAAAATATTGTGAGGACTAGAATAAGGTATGGCTACTTTTTTCTGGACAAATAGAGGAATGTTCCAATAAAGGACTGGTCTTAATTTCAGGGAATAATAACTGCTAGTATTTAGGCATAACTTGGAAAAAGAAGGGGAGAGGGAATAGTCATAATATAAAAATTAAAAGTTCTGGATTCATTAGAGTTATTCATTCTGGTACATTCTAGAGATCAAAATCATGGAGTCCCCTCACTGAGGGGACAGGTCCTGAACAAGGTTACAACAGATGCCAGTGCTGTCTCAATTTTTTCTTGTCATCTTGTCTCATAGCCAATTACCAAGATCTGAATTTTTTCTTCCTTCACTTGAATAATTTTATTGTTCAAAGGAAAATTCTTACTTGCTTTGCACACATCAATTTTTTTTCTTTTATTGCTTATTCTCATAAAGAGCATTTCTAGCCTCAGCATTTGCATTCTGACAGAGCCAAGTAAGCATGATAAACATTGCCCAGTTACTGCAGAGAATTATAAAGACCTAGGCTCGGAGTACAATAGAAAGTAAGATACACCCACAGGAGATACTAACAGTCACAGGAACACCACCTGGAACAGTACCCTATGGGAAAGAGCTGCTCCTGGTGGCTGAATGTAGAGGAGTCGGGAGAGCAGGCAAGGGGATGGCACCAGGCAGCCTGTTATGGTTGATACATTGTGTCAACTTGGAGAGTCTGGAGGTTTAGCTGAGTAACTCAGCAGTTGTAGATCTTGGGGTGAAAAGGACATGCCCTTACCCTTCTGAGATGTTGTTTATTGTGTTCATTTGGGAAGTTTAAAAGGTTAACTATGTGATTCAGCAGGAAGCCAGGGTGCTTACTTTGTATACATCCTGAGCCTGCGGAAGAGGAGGGCATGGAGACTGTGAGAGCTACCCGCCCCCTGGGTGGGGGTAGGCTGTTTACAATGTAGGGGAGAAAAGGAGGCTGCTTGCACCCATTCCTCCCTTTTGCTGGTGGTTTTTGCTGTGCTCTGCTGCCCTGAAGTTTACCCTCTGCCATGTGCCACTGTGCCTCAGAACCAGCCAAGTATGGACTGAAACCTCCATAAACTATAAGCCAAATAAACATTTCCTTTCTTCATTTTGGGTGTTGGGTATTTTGTCTCTGCAACAAGAGTAAAGTAACCAAGACACAGCCTAAGATGTGCTTGGACAAACAGAGGAAGCTGCAAACCGGAGAAAGCCTGTGCCTGGGTTTCTTAAAGATGAGGGTGATTACACGTTCAGCAAGAGGCAGGAGATGTTCTTGGAGCTTTGGATGAAGACAGAGGAATTGACTCTGATGCTGAAAGGGACCCGAACCAGGAGAGGGCAATGCAGCTGGTAAAGGATCAAGGGACTTCCATACAACTCTGCTATAAGTGCTGGTGACGCCTGTGTCTCTGCATGCCATGATGTCTGTAGACTTTAGAAGACGGTAAGAAACACTGCTTAATTCCTAGAAGAATTTTTGGGGTCCAACAGGGAGGATATTATCAGGAGAGAAAAACCATCTGCTTCCTCATCATGTTCCCAAGGCTGTTCACTTTCCAGCAGCAGATGTCTGACAAAGCCGACATGTTTCTCTAGGCAGGCGCTTATTCCACTGAGCTATATCCCCAGCCCTCGACATGTTTCTCTGGTGGATCACAGTGTCTGCCTCCCCAGCCCTGCAGTGTTAACAAGCAAAACTGTGCTCTTCGGAGCTTTGAAGTCATTGCTTTCTTGCATGTGGTCTGCCCCTGCAGCTGTAAGAGCAGGATAATCCAGAGCTTGGTGACATCACAGGGCCACCTGGCTCCATCCAGCCTGGGCTGGGCTTTGAGGGCATGGTCAGAAGGACCCGCCCCATACACACACAATGGATTCCCAGGGAACAAGGCTGCCTGCTGCGGTCTGCTGGGGCCCGTCCTCTTCTGTTCTGACAGCCCACATGCGTTCATTGAGAACTTCCTGGCTATAGAATGGGTTAGGAGCTCAAGCATAGAGACTGGGGCATCCTGGGGTGCTATAGCCTCAGCCCTGGGGGCAAGGAAAGTGGGATGATGGACATAATGGTGCTAATAAACTCATAAATAATCTTACACCATGGAAGGGAGTGGCAGAAAGGAGAAGGGCATCTTCCAAAGGCAATTGTTTAAAAAGCACAAAGGAGAAAAGAACTCCTGGCAGCCAGGAGGGAAGGAGCTTAGCTCGGCACTGAGAGAGAAGAGCGATGGCTGCAGCAGGTGATCAGGAGCTTGGGATCAGCTGGCAAATCAGGCGGAGCCTCATGGCAGTTCGGGATTTGTTCTGAATGGACACTTTTAAGCAGGGGTCTCTCTGAGGTTGGGGAAACACTGCAGTTGTGGAAGAGGTGAAGATAGTGAGGGGTGAGAAAGGGCACATCTCCAACACACGGAGAAGCTAGATGACAGGTAGACCGGGAGATGGATTAGAAGCAGAGGTGGAAATGGCGACAGGGACGACTGCGAGCTAGAGCAAGAATTAGATCTGAGATGACAGGAGACACCAGGAGGAGCAGGAGCTCAGAAGACTGAGGTTGGAGGAGAGGACACCAGAGGTGCCAAATTTTGAGTTCTTTGTACAAGATGGTGTTTATAGCTCTGCAAAGGTCCCATGGGAAGGTGCTTACAGATCAGGGAAGGAAGGTTGAGCTCACCTCCTTGGCTGACTCCACAGCTTTGGCTGTGTGGGAGGAAAGTCATTCCAAGCAGCTCAATTGAGGGTGTCAGTCAGTAGGTTCTCAGCCATCTTCATTCTTTGGGTCTGCTGCTCTGTCCCCAACAAGACCCAAGTATCAAAAGAGACTTCTGCAGCTATTGACTTGGGTTGGACAGCATTCCTAAGTGGCACTTTCTCACCCTTCATTCATTCATTCATTCATTCCTTAGTCATTCATGAGCTTAATGAGCAAAGTCCCCCACCGCAGAATGCAGCATCCCTCTTGATGGCTGGGACTTGGTCCCACCACAGAACACAGCACAGAGTTTTGGAACCCAGATGGATCCCACTATCTGAACTTCCTCCTCTCTGAAATCTCTCTAAATAGTCAAAATTAAATCATTAGGAAGGTCCCCAGGACAGCGGGCCTAGACCCTACCTTGGTGTCTCTTCTTGTATGTTTAACTTTGCCAGAAATTGCCTTATTGTCACTGAAATCCTTGCCTACAGCACCAAGGGATACCCTCATTCCCTCTTACGGAGGAGGGCACTATGCTCAAGAGATTTCATAGCTCTAGTAATCTCTCCCAATACAGAAGTATTATCTGGTGCCTGTGCTCTTTGCTACCAGCTGCAAGACCTGAAGCATTTCTCCAGTTAGTCCACTTCCGGGTGCCCGGAGCCAAAGCTGGACAGGAAGGACCTTGACTTTTCTTTCCCGTATGGTAAGAATGTCAGTCACACCTTGGCACCCTCCCTATGCACCTGGTCTGCTCAGAGGGGATGGGCCAGGGGTCCCTCCCAGAAGGGGCACCAGCCTGGGTAAGGGACTTTCAGGGAGTCTGGGTGCTTCTAGGTCATGCCCGGTGGGCGGCGCCACCGCCGGGGAAAGGGCGGGCGCCCTGGGTGCGCTCCCCTTGCTGGGCACCAGGCGTCGCCCCCGCTCCTCGCAGTCAGGGCCCCCGCCTCCGCCACCAACTGGAGCCGGAGCGACAGCCGAGTAGGCGGCGGGACTGGCCGGACAAATTTCCTGCTAGGCTGCGGGCGGCAGGCGGCGGGCAGCGGGAGGCAGCAGGCGTCGCAGGCGGCGCCAGGACCCCGCTGCCTGCGCGTGTCCCCTCTACGTTCCTTCGCGCCAGGCGGGGACCGCGGGGCGCCCAGGAGGGCGGCAGGTGGCCGCCTAGGAGATGCGGAGCTGCGGCGGGGCGATCGGCTGTACAGCACCAGCCCCCCAGAGGTGAGCGGCGCGCGGTGCGGTCGGTGGCAGTGCATCCCTGTGGTAGCTGTGCGTGCGCCCTCGGCAGCCGGAGCAGGCCGGGGACACCGCCTTCCATGAGGGACGGGCCGCGCTGGGGTGCCGAGTCAGGTCCCTACCACCTTCTCAGCACTCCTGGTGCTGCGGGAGACGTGGAGACCCTGGGTCAATAGCCCGCGGGGCACCCCCTCCCCCAGAGTCCCCAGCCCAACTTGGCGACCACAGAAGCAGCTCTTGCTCTTCCTTTCGTGACAAGAGCAGAGCCTGTGTGTCTGCGGGTGGCGACATGCAAAGGGAACCGTGACAGGGCGACTATGTGAACGTGGTCCAGCTGAGGAGTGCCAGCCGGTGTGTGCGGGGCTGCGCACACAAGGGTTGATACTGGAGCCTCTCCAGAAAGTGATTCCAGTTGTGCCAACTCAGTCCCGGTGGGGGCAATGCGGGGATGCTGCCCTCTGGGGTCTGGGCCCGTGTCTTCCTGGGCAGGGGACAGAGTAGGGTACAAGCTAGGGGCTCAGCAACTCGGGAAGAGACCCATGCAGGTGCCCAGGATGACTGTCCTGTCAGGTTTTGCAGGGTAGGTATCCTGACCTACAGAGCTCCTGGAGCCAGGGGCCAGTGGTGCCAATCCTTCTGCTCCCTGGGACCATATGGGCAAGGCTGGGCAACCCACAGGGTGTTGAAGCAGAGCCAAGCTCGTGGCGATGGTGCAGGACATGACTTAAATTCCTTCCAGGAGTGGTAAATCTTTCTAGAAACATTAGAAAATGATACCTACAGAATTACAGTATAGATTTGTCTTGAGTTATGACCACTCTATCAAGGGTGTCAATCCAGAAAGCTCAGGGAAAGAATATGCCCCTGAAGCTTGTGTGGTGCAGTGAATGAGAATATGGTGAGTTGGAGGAAAATCAGCAAAGGATTTTCATGTGCTCTTGAAATTATTGTCTCTGTCCAGTTGCCCCTGCCCTTGGCCCCAAGTGGCCCAAGACCTGGGTGCCTAAGGGTCTGTATAAAGGCAGATGAGTTATTCCGAAACATAAGGACCATGCCAATTTAACTATGTGTGTGTGGAGGGGGATGTCTTTCCAAAACTGGAGTGCTAGGCAAAGGCAGGCATGAAATGGTGGGGTGTGCATGCTGAGTCAGGCTCTGACCACCACCATTATTTGATGTTCACGGTTCAGGCAGAGTTCTGTGCATGAACGGGTGGGGAAAGGGTTCCCAGCACAAGCTCTAGGTCTATGGCAAATAAAAGACTAAGGGTGCCATGGAGCAGGCCCAAGAGGTGGGGACTGTAGATCAATGAGAAGGACCTGGAGCAGTGCTCAGCCTGGCAAGGTCCTGCTGCTGCACGTGATCTCAAGCCCTTTGTTCCCAGGGTTTAGCAACATCTGTGAGATAGCGTGATCCCGCACGCCATCCAGCAGACTTTCCACGTGTAGACAGAGCTGGAAGCTAGGTTTGTTGCTGTAAAAGGCTAGGACGTTGGATAAGTCAGGATGGTTTTAGTTTTAATAACATAGCCCCTCGTTATCCCCAGCCAAATCAGTTGTGGGATGTCCATGAGGGAGCTGCTTCCCGGAGTCCCTATGTAGGTAGCAAGTGGATACAGATCCTTATGTTTTCTGCACCCACTTAATTATACCAGCCCCACTCTGATTTGGAAAGTTAGGCTGAAATGTAGATTTCATGAGTGTCCAACACCCAGGTAAATACCTGCCAGTGGACTCTTGCTGACTGCTGTTGGGTGGTGGGACATGTGATGAAGCGAGGTCCCCAGGGGCATGTGTGTTGACAGTAGCTTATGTTTTTAGTGGGTAAAAGGTGTAGATGGGAGGCAGCCACATGCTTTTGGTAATGTGGATTGAACTTGAATCACACAGAGCTTAATAGGGAGCCATCCAGGGGTTGTGGGATCTGATCTGTTGGAGATGCTGAACACACAGCTGGACCAGTCAGATCCCACATGACCTCCCAAGGAGGCAGGTTTGGGAGCAGCAGGGGAACACAATCTAAACTGCCCTTCCTTCCCTCATTTGGCAGGTATTGTTCATTTATAATGTTTGAGTTACATTTAGGGAAGTTGCACTCCACAATAGGAATGAATGTGTCCATTAGGATAAAGATGGGTCTTCTGAATATTTTTATATCTCTAGAAAAAAATAAACCCTACATGTTCTACATCATCTTTCGACGATCTCCTGCTACTTTTCAAGACCCTAGGAGGTAGAGCCTGCTTAGTTTTGTGCTGTACCTCTCCATCCTCCTTGTCTTCATTTTGTGAACTCTAGTACCTCAAGGCTCAACTCCAAAGCCTCAGTCTCCACAAAGGATTCCTGGTCCGTGTACCTAGGAGTAATCTCTCTTCCTCTGGGTTCCATAGAAGGACATTTGCGCCTGTCCTAAAACACATAGTGGATTCTATTTCCAGTTGGCTCATTCAGACAGTTTTATCTCCTGCATCAGTAGTTAGTGAAGGGTGTGTCTCAGAGCTTGAACTTTGGATTCAGGTGTGGTTCAAATCCCAGCTCTGGCGTGACCTTGGCCAAGTGGCCCAAAATTCAGACTACTGCGTTTTCTTCTCTAAAATGGGATTGATCAGTTCTACTTAGATGGCTACTGTGAGGGAGACTGATGATGCATATAAATTACAAGTCGTGTGGCCAGCACCCAGTAAATTGTAGTTACTATGCTCCTCAAGCACTCAGTGCTATGCAAGGCACATGTTTAAAAAGTGTTTAAATAAATAAATCAACAAAGCCAAAATCCATACAAATAGATCCTACCTTTAATGTGCCATCCAAATTGGGAGGTCAAATCAATAAAATGTGACATGCAGGCCACTAGTTCTTGCAGGATAATCTGAATGATTATGCCAATTTTGCATGATTAGTTATTTGATCTCATAATGTTATCACTCACCTGTGCTCCATGAATGAATCCATTCTTCAGCATGCACCATAGACTCCGGTGTTAGTGATCAATGAGGCAGAAAGACAGCTTGCTTTGCACATTAACCTGGGCTCATGGTTTGAATAAAACAGGCAGGGGGTGAGGCAATGGAAAGGTGAACCAAACCCAGCACCAAGTAGTGTGTTCTAGAGTGTGATGTTTGGAACCGCGATAAGAAAACAGCCTCTAGACCAGAGGATTAAGCTACAAAACTAATAGACTGTGCCTAAACACCTCAAAACCATTTTTCTTACCTTTAAAAAAGAGTCTACTATGGATCATCTCTGCATCTCTCCTACTTGCGGTGCCATGACCAGATTTCACCCTGTCCATCGCTGGTCCAGGAAAAGCTGCTATGTGCAGTCGAGCCCAAGGCGGGGCCTCCCTCCTGTTTCTCAGTTTAACAGTGGGGCCACATTTCTCTCTCTCTCTCTGGAAACCAGCTCTAGGTAGAGTGCTAGCAAACATGCTGTTAATTTTAGGGACTGACCCCAGATATATCACAAGTTTATTTTGGATGATTACCTTTTCATTGTTTTCTCACTTCCTTTTTGTCTACAAAAGCAGAATGCTGGCTAATATTCCATATGGTTAGGATTTTGGATCAATCGTATCTGAAGTAATAAGGGTGTGCTGTATGTTACTACTTCTCTCACGGATGCAGGTGGGGCGGAGGCTGTGGCCAGATATGGGCTGGGAGATCCCTCGTCTCGGGGTTACCAAACTTGCCTTCTTCTCTTCTTTTGGTTCTGGCTGCTGCTCCCCAAATCTCACCTGTTAAGATCCGCCCCATCCAGGTGTTCCGCTCTGGGAGTTTTGATGTGGTTCACAGCCTTTGAACTCTTACTGTAGCCGGCTCACTGCCAGAAATGTGGGTCTTGTGTCTTTCTTTCAACTATATAAATACTTCAAAGGGACCGATGAAGCTTATGAAATGAAAACTCTTAGCATATTGTAGAAAAACAAATAAACATATTCTTTTACATTGATTACCAATCTGATAAGGAGCAAATAAAATATTTTAAAAGGATGGATCTATTTTAAAATTTTTCAAATGCAATCAAGAAAAGATGCAGTCTAGTCTATTACTGTATAGTGTATCAAGTAACAAAAGTGGTGAGGAAGCAAGTTTCTCTCCAAAGCAAATATAAACTCCACTAGAGTCGGAAGACTTTGAAGGAAAATTTGATCCATGGTTATGGGCTAAAAACCTAGAGTGTTTTGGGCAGGTGTTTTCATTCCAGGGTTTATTGGGGGAAGAATGGAGGCCAATGTTTTTGGGTCCTACCTCTGGGTACCAGCAACACTGAATCCTATCTGTTGGAAAGGCTGGCACAGGAACACCAGAGCGTTCCTGGATGGCCTGCCGGTCATGCGGTGCCTGGAACTCAGAGAACCCTGCAGTGGGAGGTGGGGGGATGGATGGGTGGAAATGAGAGCTGTTAGGAGCTGGTCAGCAACGCAGGAGGCCCAGGGCTGCGGGCTGCCTGATCCATGGCTTCACTCTGCCTGGGTAGAGCAGTGGCAGGAGGTCAAGGAGGGTAGAACTTCTGGTTTCCACAAGAGGCTGAACAGTCTGGGGCTCAGGGTAAGCGATTTGGGGCAGAAGAACCAAGGTCTGCTTGGGGTTTGAGATGCTGAGGCTCTGGAAGAGACAGGAGAGGTACCTCGTGTATGTTCAGTTCCAGTCTTCATAAATGGGAAAATGACAGAGCCACACAGGCTGTCCTGAAGAAGAGGGGAGGGTGTGAGCGGAGGCTTGGCACACACTCACCGAAGGACCACAGGGCTTGAACCAAAGGATGAAACATGAGCGTCAACTCTTTGGCCACCACTGCGTTGTCCTTCAGGCAGTCACTGAATTTCTTTTCTATAAATGCAGGCATAATTCTTGGTTATTAATGTTCTTAAATCTATGTGGACATTTCCAGCTGGACATTAGTCACTGGATTTTGTACTAGGGAGAAAATTAGTTCCATTTTTCTTCTCAACCAAGAATTTTGCATGCCTTATCACATGGCCACTTGGATACAGTGTATTACCTTTGATGGCCTTTATACTGTGTCCTTTTATTTTATCTCTCACCCCAGAAGGACTTGGTGTTTTCAGGCTTTAATCTGTCTGCTCTGCAGAGCTGCTTGCTCTCACCAGCCTTGGCCCTGACCCCTGGTGGCCCTGACCTCTTAGCCCACAACAGAAGCAAGAGCACAGGCTGAGTGTGGGGGACGCATCCTTGGGGCACTGGCTGGCAAGGGGGAGGCCTATAATCCACCTTCCTCAGTGCAGAGAGGCCAACTCAAAGGTAGACTCTTCTCTGCAGGATTCCATGACCAGCTCTGGGGCCTCTCTTCCTCCTCCTTCCCCTCACCCCTGTTTCAATTTGTCTGACATTCCCGTTGTGGGAAAATGTTTAAATTTTGCACAGGAGAAAGTCTTCCAATGGAAGGACTGTGTCTCCTCTCGGGCTGCTAATGTTTGAGTCCTGGTGATGATACACATCCTGTGGGGTGAGGAGGGTACAAGGAACCAGCTTCAGTGGGCCTTGACTATACCAGCAGTTTTTCCCACAGGGCAACTTTCCTAGGACTCTTAGCAATTCTGTATCTGTCCACTTGCTACGGAGCACACTTGCCCCATCACAGGCTGTGTTGTCTGTGAGATAAGGTGAGATGGTCACCAGAGGTGGGAGGCCTCTAGCCTTCTTCCTGATACAAAGTAAATCATCCTAGTAAATCCAGCTCACAGGCCCACAGGACTTCTGCAGCCATGTTACTTTCTTTCCCAGCCATCCCTCTCTTCAGTTTGCTGCCCCCATACAGCCATGAGAGAGGGGGAGAGAATCAGATGCCAGGTTTCTGTTTCCCACTCTTGGCAGTGCAAGAGGCTACCCATTCCCTTCCATCGCAGTGTGAGGCTGTGTCCTGGGCATGTGTGAGCAGGAGATAGGGGCCAGGGCATGGCCTGGGACACTTCTACAGAGCACAGGTGACATGTGCTTGCGTCAGGCACAGAGTTCGGTGTCAGACCCCATAAGCTTCTGAAGCAGAAGCTCTCTGACATTTATAGGTGAGGAAATCAGTGTGAATTAATAAGAAGCCGGGATGTTTGTGTCCTTTTATTACAGTCAAGGATTTACAGTAACTCAATCTAGGCCAACAAAATGTTTCCTGGGGGTACTTCTTGCTTTAATGAATAGAAAGCCTGCAAATGCTCTTCCAAAGAGAATAAAATATGTTTATTTCCTAAATAAGCAAAAATAAAACTCTACAGTTGTAGTTGTACGGTGAAGTTTACTAATGAAAAAGAAACTTCCATTTCCAGCCCATTATTTTGGGTCACCTCAAAACTTGCATTGGTCCTAGTCACATTATTCGTTGGAATTAACACTTTGTTTTCAGCGTATAGTTTTTCTTTTCCCTGAAAACAGCCTTCATAAACAGCTATACATTTAAGTGCTGGATGGAGAATGCTCTGGAATTGTAACAGTGCCCTTAATTTTCCACTCTCCTTGACTCAGCATTCTCTCTTCCTTAGCTCAGTGCAGCAGTTGATTAAGTATATCAGTTATTCAATAAATTACTTTTTGCCAACATTGCAAGCCTTAGCTAATGCTCGGTCATCTATTGGAGATGTTATCAGTCTATCCATTTAAATTCCCTTAAGCAAAGTCCTGATTTTGGCTCAATGTAATATAAAAGTAGAAGAGCCAGAAATTTAATAACTTTGTGCTATGTTGAGCCAAGCTAGACATATTCTTAGCTGGCCAACAGTATTCTTTCAAAGGATCTTTCTTCGTTTTCATCAGCTGTGAGTAGTCGGAGATCATTTAGAACGGACAGTGGAAATCTTAAATCTTTATTGACTACTTATAGTATTCACGTGCTGTGCTTAGCATCAGAGTTAGTAAAAGAAAGCCTGACACCTGTTGTATAGATGGCCCATGTCCACAGAAGGGCAGAACCTGTCACTACCAGGGACTGACAAATGTAACACTGGCTGTGGAGGTGGGCAGAGCCTGTGGGATGAGCCTGTGGACTAAGGCGTGGAAGGGCTTCACCAAGTAGAGCACATTTGGTTTAGAATATTTTCATGGCTGCCAACAGAACCAAAATTTTTCCTGACAGAGAGACTTCCATTGCTTGCCCAGCAGTGAGAAGTAGTGCATCCTGTCTGGGGAGCAGCAGGTGTCTGAGTAGAGCTGGAGCCCAGGGGTGGAAAGCATGAGATGAGAGACATGGAAAAGCTTTGGGATTCTGCAAAAACTGGTATGAAGTCTAGGTTTGGGCTGTGTGATAGAGACCAGCAGTTCCTAACCTGGTTAAGATCATGCCCATTTTGAGATTCCTTAAGTAGGAAAATGCATGCACAGGGTTTTACAGGTCCTGCCTGACCCCCTCCTTTGGTCACAAAGCCCATGGATTCCAGGTGTGTCGCCCACCTGGACCATCTCTGCAGAGCCCGACAGCATGCTCAGCTGGGAGGCTCAGAATCGCTCCTGCTGGTGGTGTGACCCAGGGTGGAGGTGGGAGGGAGGCACTAAGGCAGCAGGATGAGTTTGTAGGCAGTGCCTTTGTGCATGTGAGAGGGTGAGGTAAGCACTGAGTCCCAAGATGTCAGCTAATGTGATTGATGCATTTCTTAAGAGATGGTGATGACCTCAGGTCAAGAGCTGAGTGTGAAGTGCTTGAGGGGGAGGCCAAGCAATCTTGTACAGTGCAGGCAGCCAATTTTCCCTGGGGAGGGAGTCTGTCTAAGGCGTGAAGAGCATGAAACTGGCACTATGTCTGTGCCTCACTGTTTATCTTGTTAAAGTTATTATTAAAAACTGAGCTACAATGTACATTCTTAGGAATTAGACAACACTTCTGATGAAATAACACAGGATGGGCCACTTAATGATGACAATCATGTCAGAGGTGAGAGCTCATGAGAGCAAACCTGCTGGGCCTGGGCTCATGAAGCCACACTCCGCACAATGTGACCTTTGGCCTGTGATGGAGACAAGCTGGAGGTCAACCTGCTCTCTTTGGCACCCATGCGTCTTGCTGAAGGCCCTCAGCCTAATTGGGAGCCCATATTTTAAGTGTTCTGAGAGTGGAGGAAATCTGTGTGGCAGCTGTGGAAGTTCTTGAGGGGGTGGCAGCATACCTCGGGGAAAGTCTGTAGGAATGGGTCCTGTGAAGATGGGGTGCTGGAGTGTTTGATATCCCTTGGGAGCATGGCTCAGGCAGCACTTTGGCTGTAGTCATTCTGGTAGGACCTGAGGAGAGACACAGGATTAGACCAAGAGTGCAGGGAGAGCTGAGGAGGAAGAGCTCTTGGTCCTTTTGCAGCATGGAGTAGATTCTCAAGGAGCATGAGACAGCCATGTTTTGAAAGGGCCAAGAACAGACCCAACTGGGAAATGCAAGAATTGTTGCCCTTCAGGGTAGAGGGAAGTTAACTGAGGCCCCATGGACTATACAATGGTCTGGAAAGTCATGGTGGTTAGAAACAGTAACAATGACTGCAATTGTACTGAAGATTTATTTTCTATCTTCATTTTACAATCAGGCCTTATCCAGGTACCCACTCACCTATGCAGAACAGCTCCTAGGTCTGATACACAGATTTGGCTCAGTGCATGTGCTCTGGAAATTGAATTTATTCAACACTAAAGAACCAACTCAGAACATACACACACACACACACACACACACACATGCACACTTTTAAGCATTTCTACTTTTCTCAATAACTTTCTTCATATTTTAAGATAATGAGAAACAGTTTCTGTACAAATTTTACCAACACCGAAGTCAAATTCCAGCTTTTGCCTTAGGTATGATGTATTTGAGAAATTTGCCAGTTTGATTTCCTTATTTTGAATTGAAGCTAGTTTTCAGTGGCAGATGAAGAGAATAAGACTTGCACAGCAAGCGCACATGTGCGCGCACACACGCACTCACGCTGTCACTCAATGGCCTAGAAGTGCTTGGACTGAAAATCTTTCTCTTGTTCAGCGCTGCCCCTGGCCGACTGATCTCTTATCCCTCCTTCCAGAGTCTGAAGCAGTGTTTAAATTGTTGAGACTCAGGAAATTGAGACTCCGCCTCTGTGTCCAGCAAAGGAAAGCCCAGGTTATTTGTCTGCTTAGATGGAAATGCACTGCAACCTTGAGCAGGATCTGAAGGTGAGAAGTGATGGCCTCATTGCTCTGCAACCATCTTTTCTCTGTCAGCCTAAGCAAGACTCAGCCTACTCCTTTGGGTGCGTTTTCCGCCTGGAAAATTGCTTCCAGGAGGAATTTTAGAAAGCAGTAGTGTGTGTGTGTGTGTGTGTGTGTGTGTGTGTGTGTGAGTGTGTGTGTGTGTGTCTTATGCACATCATGATTTTTTAAACAAATGATTTATTATTTATTGTATTGAAATCTATATCCTGAACTGATGGATTGTGCTAAGAACCAGTGACATCAATCCTGCTTATTTTACATAGTCATTTTTGGTTTTGCTTTATTTTTCTCTTTTGTTTTCAGTGTAGTAGGAATTGGTAAATATCTTAAAGAGAGTGTGTTTTCCTAGGTAGCTTGTGCTCTCAGAAATTGAGGCAGCTAGACTCAGTGTGCTTTGTTGGTTTTTAGCTGGGCAGAGAATATGGCCACACCAGGTGACTGCTGTGAGCTCAGGGCTAGAATGATGTTGGGTGGGAGTTTCTTTCCTGCTTGATTGTAGTGGACTTAGCTGATGTAAAAAAGCACACTGGATATGGGAAGTGATTGGTGCCTAGTAACCCTGTGTATTAGCCACCTTTTTGTTTTTGGGACAAAATCTGATATACACAACTTAAAGGAGAAAAGCGTTATTTTTGACTTAGGGTTTTAGAGGATTCAGTTCATGGTTATCTCTGTCCAAGGCAGAAACCTCATGGCAGGGAAGAGGCAGGCCCTGGCCTGCCTTAGGAGGAGCTTCTCTTTGCCTCTGCTGAATTTCTACTGAGGGCCCATTTTTCTCCATACTCCTCCCTCTCTGCTGGAGTGCAGGTTCCCAGAGAGCTTATAGCATGTGACTACCCATGTGGCCCTGCATTCCCCTTTGGTGCATCATGGTTAATAGGTGGTGAGACCTGGTGGCAGGACAGGGACCATTGCAGGAGGTCTATTATAGAGTCCCCAAATCTGAGAACAGAGCCAACCCTCTCCTCTCTTGGGGGCCTCAGTCCAGTGAAGGTGTGTGATGTTACCACACCTGCTGGTAGGGTGTGGGCTCCATGGAGGGTTCTGATGAGAGAGGTCTGGTAGGGGCTAGGATAGAGACACAGAGCCAGGGCTGGGAGAAGGGAGATGTGCATTAGAACCACTAGGGTCGCTCACGAACACCCCTTGTTGAGCCTTTTCATTCACATGATTAGCTCTGATTTCTGCAGATGGGCCAGGGAGAGCAGCTTGTGCAGAGCTCCTTAGGGAATCCCAATGTGTGCCAAGGTGGAGAATTCTGGTGGCTTTTGCAGGGGCCTAAGAATGAGGTCAGAACTTTCTTCCGTGAAGGAGAGCAGAAGAGTGGGCAGGAGGATGCATCAGGAACAATGAGTGACTATGCAGGTATCAGCACTGTGTCTGACATACTGCGCTGGGTAGACAGTGGATCTCGTGGCTCAGAGACTGACATGGGAGGGGCCCAGTCACGTGTCTGAACTGAGGGAGACATCCTTGGCAAACTGTGAGTCCCCACTGTGCTCCTCTCCCTGCTAAAGGTCTTGTTAAAGGAAAGCAGTTAAATGGCCCAATCCATGACAAGTTGTCAGTGACATAGCGAGGCCTGTTTCAAGGTTGCTTTTTACAGACCCAACTGGGAGAGACAAGTGCTACAGCGAATGAACCGGTTGCTGATGGTGGCACGCCACGCCAACCAGCAATGCTGATGGAGCAGACCCCAAGCCACAAGATCAGCCCCACATCTCACGTATATATGTCCATCCATTCCTGTACTTGATCACATTCACTTAAGAAATATGAGACCTTCTCTGTGCTAGGATCCGAATAGTGGATAGGTCCCATAGGGTCCATGCATCCTTTGCTATAGGATCCTGCATCTGGACTTCATTCAGCTCCAGGGTCTGTCTGGCCCCAGGATCCACGGAAGACCTTAAGAAGCTGAGTTGTGGGGCATGCCCACTCTGAGACCCTGTAGAAGGATGAGGCCTGGGACACTCAGGCCTCCTTGAGATCACCACCTGGCACTGAGAGGCTTTTCATTCCAGGAGCTGCGACTGAAGCCATGTGTATTCTTTAGTGGCCCATTTTCTACTTAGGCCTTTTGGCTGGGCAGTTGCCCCACCTCTGCTTCTTAAGACCATAGGCACCACATGTGGTAAGACTTCTCTTGGCTTTCTTTAAAGCCTGTAGTAGATCCATGTTGCTGTCATGCTGCCTAGCCACCACATGGAGAGGGGACAGAACTCCAGGTTAGGGCGGGCAGAGAGCAGTGACCCAGCAGGCCTTGCCAGAGCTGTTTGCACCCCAGCTGTCTCCCCTTTGTGCCCTCGCCTTTCTTCCACCTCTGCCCTCATGGTTTTTCCATTCCCGCTTCACTATTGTCCTGTTTTCCAGAAGCCCAGGCCAGCTGAGCTCACTGGTGGCAGACCCTCTGCTGAGGACGCTGAGGCCGGTGAGAGAGTGCTCTGGCCCAGCCCCGTGGGCAGCTGTGGTCTCCTCCCCCACCTCTGGCAGCTTTCCTTTCCCCCCACACTCCTGCCCCAGCAGCGCCCCAGAGAGCGGGCACTTGAGCTGGCACATGGATGGCATGCCATTCCTTTGCAGTGAGTAATAGAAAAACAAGTCCAAAAGATGCCTGGTGTTTTCTCTCTGCTGTTGCCCAAGCTCAACAAGATGGCCTTAACATGTGAAGAGGACCCGGGTGCCACTCTAGTGGGTACAGTGCCAGGGTCCAGCAGGGACACCATGACTCAGCCCCCAGGAACCAAATGTATCCACAGAAAAGTGCTACAAGTCTGGAAGAAGCCCAATAGTGGAATGCTATGCCCACTGCTCTTGATTTGAAAATCATCTTGAATTGGTTTCAAGGGCTCCATGGAGAGTTTTGCTTTGAGAAAAATTCTATCAAGATGCTTCAGTGGTGGAGACTCCCGCTTTTTTTATTCATGGGGGGGTCCAGTCACACACATTTTACATCCGAGTTTCTTTGTCAGATCCTCAGATGAATCTGGAATTTGGGGTTAACATTCAGAAGGGGGCCCTAGTCCCTCGTATTCATTTCCCACTGCTTGATTCTTGGCAGGGAAGCTGAGTCCCCAGTAGTGATGGTGCTCATGGTGTAGTGTGTGGCCTGGCTCCAGAGGGTGATGTCCTTAAGAAAGCTTAAACTGGAAAATATCCGTGACAAGTACAAGGTGCATTTGAGTGGAGGCTTAAATACTGTGTCAAGATGCATGAAAATAAAATTAACCATGGTGTGAGGCAAGAGACATCTCTGGGAAAGTAGGTGTCTGAAATTAAAGAAACATGTGAGAACAAACTGTCAGATGTTTTTTATGGACCTTGTACTGTAACCGAGACAAGTTATAGGGCCATGGGCATAGCTGTTTTCATCGGGAAAGGCAGAGGGATGTGGGCAAGGTGATTTTAATATAGAAGATCAAGCAGAACTGGGATCTTCAGAGGATTTTTTTACTATCACATGCAGTCAGAATGCTCCCTTTTGTCCACTGTCTCTAGTGTGCTCATGGAATATTTGATGACCCAATAAATAAATAAAACAGCACAAATAATCATGACAATCTGATAAATTTCAGTAAGGTCCATTGAGTTGCAGAACATGGACAAATGGGCACAGGCTCACATCACTTGCTGTTTTCAACCTTTCTGAAAGCTCTTGATAATGTGTAATTCCAGAATCTATAAGTTATGGGGCATTGAACATGGTGGCCAAGCTTACTGGAAAGTAGCCATTGTTATGAATAAGCAAAACAGGAAAACCTCAGACACCAATGCCATCTGTCTTTTAAGAGAAGCATTTGGAAGGACCCTTAGGATACTAGGAAATGCACATGCCCGGGTCCTGAAAAAACTGTTCATGTGAATTATGCCAGCACAATCTTTAACACAGTCTTCAGTTTTCTGACCCTTAGAGCAGGACTGGTAATCTTATTCCATCTCTTCTGTCTGAAGTGAGCACTCCTGAAGGCTTAGCTAGGGCTGGAAGTTCTGCTTCCATGGCTGGCAAGCTGGTGTCAGCTGTGGGCACAAGGCACAGTGTCTTGTCCTGGGAATTCTTCCACTTGTCCTGATGACCTGACAGCTGTCTTTTACCAGAGAGAGGGGTCAAGAGAAAGCTACCACGCCTTTAGGACCTAGCCCAGCACTTACATTCTGTCATTTCTGTGATATTCTGACAGTTGCATATTTAGCCCTCTTTATGCAGGCAAGGATTACTGGCCCTTTCCAAATATCAGTGAAGAGTCCTCATTCTTTCATTAGCCTTTATTAGTTGTGAACCTTGGTCACATACTATCCAGTGTCACTTTGGTTAACTTATTGAAAACAGTAACTTGACAGAAGCCTACTGGACAGTTTTTAGAATCAATAGTAAGCCCAAAGATTAAATCTTAGAAAAGGGGTAGAGGCCTGAGAAGCCAGAAACCTGAGTCTTAGTCAAGGCCAGGCCACAAGAAGCTTCTCAGGAGGATGTGGCCTGTGGTCCACTGCCCCTGAAGTCAGTAAACCTTTGTAGGTTTGGTTTCTACAACTATTTCTAAATCACCTCTGGACCTGTGTGTTACTTATAGAGCCTAAGTCTTGGGTATAAGTGACAGATGGAGTCTGTGTCCCCTGTATTCCACGTCCTCACTGCAAGTGCGTGCTGCACAGGTGGGCAGAGAGGCTCCTGCTCAGGGAGTGGCACACTTCAGGCCGCTGCTGTAGAGGTAAAGAGTGCCTAAATTTAGAGAGAGAGTACAGGCTGCTGGAGACAGCCCACAAAATGCAGAACTTCACTCTTTCTGCTTTGTACTGAGCTCAAGTACTATTTTTGGCTGCAAATACAGCCAGTGTTAGAGTATTACCATATTTTTAAAAAGTAATGTTGACCTGGATCATGCCTTATACATGCGGGCTAAACTTAATACCCTTTAGAAGCTGAAGCTAACTCTTTTGTAAAGGAGCTAATCCCTTTAGAGGACAAACACATCTTAACTTTTTTTTAAAGATCAGGGCTGTATATATTGCGTTTTCTCAAGGCAAAATAGCCAATATTTAGGTTTCCTCTTTCGCTCAGAATGAGGAAATGTTATAAATTTATAGACAACTCCTTGCAGTGTCTCCTGCTGAGTGAATAAACAATAAGTTGTTTTCATTTTTCTTTCTCCACAGTAACTTAACTGTCCTCTGGAAAAAAAAAAGTACAGGTTGTTAAAAAAAATCAAAGAGCTTGAATTTATTTTATTCTGTTACTTGTGAGGCTATTTTAAAACGAGCTTATTTAAGAATAAGGATCGGGAGCATCTGAATGAGTGAAGAAGCAGTTGCTTTTAATTGTATATGGCAGGTCACGTTTAGAAAATTTGGCATGAGGTATTTTTTTCCCTTCTTCTGTGAGGAGCTCTCAAAGCATAGCAGCAGTATTTTTCTCTGTTTCCTGGAGGGGCTTTCACCTCTCCTGGCTATCAGAGTGCAAAGAGAGGAGGCCAAAAGCCTGGCAGGGTTGAGTGTGGTTTGCGAGGTTGGGACACTCAGACTCTGCCCTACAAGGTCTAGCCATGGGCTCTGTATATCCAAAATAGTCCTGGGGCACAGCAGGTGGGGAACTAGACAGGGCCCAGTAGTGAAGATGGATGATGCTAGCATAATGAGGGGCGGAGGGACACATTTCTAGGAGCTCATAATGTAACCAAGACTAGTAAGAATAACGGAGTGACCTTGTGGTTAGGTTCTCCTACTGCTTTAGGAAGGTGGTTTGTTGGACATCTGGTATGTTCCTCAACAAGTGTAATTTGGCTACTTTTTCTTCTTGCACCGGAACGCAAGGGTGTTACTGGCTGATACTAGATAAAATCCTGACTTGTATTTGCAGGGACTGTGTTATTCAAAACACCACAAACACTAGCATCACACTCTTCACGGCAAGGGCTCCCCCGAGAGGGCTCAGGAGGGACAGTGGGCTCTCTGGTATGATTGGGTTTTTAATTTAATAGATGTGAGAGATCAGCTCATTTTATAGTTAGCAAAACTGATACTCAGAGAAATACCAGTTGTTCAAGGCCATGTTGCCAGGGGGTGGCAGGGCTGAGAAGCTAGGCCGGGTTTGCATGCTCTCCAGCTCAGGGCATCTTGGCACACTGGGGTCAGCTGTGAAGGAGTGGGCCTACTAGGTGGGCCTGGGATCCTAGGTGATAGGTTGTGTGGCAGCTTTTGTAAGTCAAGATGGTGACTAGTAGACGGGCCTATCTTCCATAAAAGATGTCGCTGAAGAAAATAACATTTCAAGTGAACTGATTTAGTCATTTGAATCAGAACACTTAGATGATTCTGGTTCCAAGATGAAGAATGAATCATTTTCCTGGATGGATGGTACTTTTAAGAGAGAATAATAATTCCTATTTATCTGGTGCATTTCAGTGGACTATTTATTATTGTTGTGTATGATGATTTAAAGCTTTATGGATTTATCTCTTTTAAATTGCCTTTGCCCTCATTTTATGCTGTACTTAGGTATAAACACAGAAATCACCATCATTTTGGCTAACAAATTGAATGCACCCTTCAAAATCTGTTAGAAAGAATACTGATTTTCCAGATACAATAATCCCAACTTACTTTTTTTTTCACCCCTCAAGATTCATAAATTGCATCAGTGGTAGCCTTCAGATTTGTAGGTAAGCAAAACTTAAAAGAAGCTTAATTTGTGCGATTCACAAACCTTCCAATATCTGAATACACCTTAAGGTTCCTTTAATTTAACAAAGAAAGAATCCTCTGATAAGCCTTCGCTTTGTTAATGTAGATATCTTCTGTGCCCATTTCCTGGCCTGCTCCTTCTTTCAGTAAATCTCCTTTGCTATTGACAGGCCTGTGTTTGTTTCTTTAGAGCCTGGAATTTCTGAGCAGGAAGGAAATAGTAGAAAGCTAAATGCAGACACAGCAATTCTTTAACTGTTTTTAAATGTACACATGATCATTGCCTCATATTGATCTGTCCTTTCTTTTTTCTGGGAGGTTTCCAGTGTCAGAATCCATTTCCTCTTTCTTACGTCTTTGGTTTTTCTCTGCCAACTGAGAATCATTTCTGCTGGCTGTGTGACAGATGTCCTGGGCTGGGTTAGACTGAGGTGCCTATCTGTGATCTTGAACCCAGCTACAGTGGGGACTGAATGAACAGCAAGTCTTATTATGGATTCAAATTTGGAGGTGTGCCTTTGGAATATACATCGATCTTAAAAATAAAATGAAAAGAGGGTACAGCACAGTGGTACAGCATACATGAGCCCCTGGATCCAATCCCCCGAATCATACAGAAAGAGAACATTTTTCAAAGCAAAGTATTTGGTGGATTAGGGCTCTATGGATGATATCACATTTAAAAATGGTAGCATTCAGTTTCACATTGCCTTTTGCTTAGCCCAACTTTTACAGCTGAATGCAACATTGCAAAAGTATGTCGGAGGTTAAGGCCATAGTAAATCAGCTTTCGTACTGGAAATAAAAAATTAGCTGTATGGCTGTGTAAAGTGACATGTCTGTTAAATAAAGAGACTGTTGTGAATAGATTTATGCATTCAATTTGCTTGGAGTTGTCAAAGCCACATAAATTGTAAGCCCAACCACACTATTTGCTGATTCTAGTCACTTTTAAATTACACGTGTGCTGCTTAATCTTAAAAGCAAAATTAAACCATAGATTGGAGTACATTTCAAGCTACAACATTAAGCCTTTGTGTTTGAGGAAAGGGGTTTAATATGCTTTGTAAAATACAATTAGAAGGTGCTTTGCATTCATGTTTACTTACATAATTTGGTTCACTGTAGCCCTAATCTACCAAAGACTGTGCTTCCTAAAATGTTCTCCTTTATTATGGTTCAGGGGATTAAATCCAGGGCCTCGTGTATGTGCTGCCATTGTGCTGTATCTCCTCTTTCAACTGTCCTTTTTCAGGTTAATTTCTTCTATGATGTATGCTGTATGAATAGTAAATTTATAAAACCTTCTCATACATTTAAATTATTACATAAATCCTTCATATTAATGCAACAAAGCATTATTTGAAGTATGAGTTGCATGGTAATTAGATAAAAATTATATTTTCAGAGATGAGAGAAGATACTTCTTTCTTTTGAGAACAAATACAAGTGTGTATTAACGCTCTACCTGGGGATGCAAAGATCTGAAAACCCTGGCCCTTTGCCCTTGAGTACCTTCTAATCCAATGGGACATTCCCAGCAGGTCCCTTGGGAGGCCTGCCCCCAGCCTCTGCCAAGTGTGGCCAGATGAGAGCTGTACACTGCTGTAGGCATCCCCGGAAAGGCACAAGGGACACCCACAGCTCAGAATCGTGTGGGCCCAGGGATTCTTCTCCATCACCTGCTGAAGGTGTTGGGCTCTGCAGACCAAGGGTCTTAACCCAGGGTCTCTCTAAATCTCATGTAAAGTCAGGTAGGTGAAAATATGCACCTTTATTTCCATGTATTTGGTTTCTTTTGTAATTGTGTAACCCATTGTGCCTTAAATATTTTTTTAGAATTTATTTTTAATTTTTTTTTGGTGCATAATTCTGTGAGTTTTAAAAAAATGTGTAGAGTTATGTCTCCTCTCCTCAATCAACACAGGCAAGTTTTAATCACCTTAAAAATTCTGCCTGTAACTTTTCAGTCAGACCCTCTAATCCTATCTCTCACCCTAGGCAACCACTCCTCAGTTCTCCATTCCTATCATTTTGCCTTTTCCATAATGTCATATAAGTAGAGAAACATACCGTATGGTGTTCTGAGTCTGGCTTCTTTCAGTTAGCCCAAGGAGTTAAGAATCATTCTTCTTCTTGGAACATCAGTAGTTGGTTTCATTTTACTGTGGGTAGTATTCTGCGGTATCACTGTATACAGTTTGCTTATTCACCACCCAGTCGGATTATTTCCATTTGGGGTCACTCAATGAATGAAATAGCTATAACATGAGCATAGAGGCTTTTGTGCAGATACAGGCTTCCATTTCACATGGGCAAGTAAGAATGGGATTGTTGGATTACAAGTTAAAGGTGTGCTTAGTTTTATAAGAAATATCCAAGCTACTTTCCATTTCAGGTGTACCATTTGATTGCCTGCCAACAACCCAGGAGAGTTCTAGTTGCTCTGTATCTTTGCCAACTTTGCTATTGTTGGTGGTTTTTGTTTCCTTTTTAAGTTTTTGTCATTCTTACAGGTGAAGAGTGGTATTTCAGGGCAATTTTCATTTATATTTCCCTAAGGAGTACCATGTTAATTTGGCACCTATCTCATTTAGTAGTATCTGTTCAGAAAATCTTTTGCCTGTTTGTTTTAATAACTGGGCCATTAGTGATACATGTTTTAGTTTTTGCCATTAACAGCATTACTCTGACAGGAAGCGTCACTCCATGGTGAAAGGAGTAAATGTCGCGAGAAAGACTAACAACCCTGTAAAGAAACACTAGCTTTAAAAAATCTTTATTCTTCTTTACAATTTTGCATTTTCTTGTGGACTATTTTCCTTGCTCAAAGACTGCCACAAAGTTTCCCAGGCAGTTGCTTGCCTGTGATAGAATGTGCCCACCTGTGTGTGTATAAAGGTACTTCAGGACTCCTCCCTTTGTTCTTACCAGTGAGTGGCGAGGAATTTCTTCCACTTGGACTCAGGAAATTCTGCAGCCTTCTTTGGTTCTTTACCCAAATGAAGAAATCCTTCCCATTTTTGTACAAAAAATGTGAACTAATTCATTCCAAGAGAATAATCGTATTCTCCATTTTGAATTAGGAGATTATTGTCATCCAGGTTAGAAGTATGAACATGCGTTTTATCATTGCTTATTGTTACCTCTATGATACCATGGACTTGACATATTCTTCTGTCTGGATCTGTTTTTTCCTCGTAGTTTTTCTGTGAGAACTCATTTCTTAGAAAAATGCTTTGTATCTATTTAAGATTTTTTAATGTCTCTTTTAGGTGGGGAGACGCTTTTAAGTGACCAACTAAGTTTTGATTTAGTCATAACTGAATCTATGAGTCAAACTTTGATGCATCTTCAGTAGTTAACATTTTTAGAGACCATAGAGCTTGTTTATAACCAATGTATTAATTTTATTTTGCAGTCCTATTAATGAACGTAAGGCGCAGAAACTTACGCTGTATTATTTTGATTTTAGTTCAATGAAGACTCTACCTATTAGTTTCTTCCTCTCCATCAGAAAAAGGACAAAATTGTATGCAAGGTATATATTGAAAACTAATAAGTTAATCATTGCTTTAGAATGAGACTTCATAATAAGTAAATATCTTAAATCTTATATTTGGAGTAATGTAGCCAAACATGCCAATATACATTAAGTGGTTATAGTTTGGGGATATAAGGTATATAAAGAAAGACTTTTACCCTTCAGATGTGTATGGTACCTCTGGGAAAATGAAACCATACAGGCACAGTGACAAGACAGGTTTAGAGGAACATCATGTCAAGGTCAAGCCTTGTCCCTCTCATGCAGGCATCTTGGGAGCTTCAGGTTTTTTGATGTCCACTTCCACTTTTTTTTTTTCACAGGCAGGGAAGGTAGGAGGGTGAACAAAGGCACTTTGTTGGTTTGCACACGTGTGCACTCATGCCATCCTCCCATTCACTCCTTGACAGAGTTCTATTGCTGTCCTATGTGTCACCCACTTGATGTCTTATGGTAATATCTGTTTCTTACCCTCTGGTTTCTGTGTATTAGAAACCCAGGTAGGTGTGTCTGGCCCAGTTCTCTGCTTAGGATTCACAGGAAACAGTCAGTGTGACCCATGATTGTGCGCCTCTCCAGAGGGTCTAGGATGAGTCCATTTCCAGACTCAGTTGACAGAATTCAGTTCCACAAAGTTGCAGGACTTAGGTCTCTGCTTCCCATGCCAGCTCGCAGCAGGGGTTGTCCTCATGTCAGCAGTCAACAGGCTATCCTTCCTCCTTCACTGGTGGTCCCCTCCCTCTATTTCCGAGCCAGCTCTGATAGGGTTCCTCGCCTGCTCCCTGTCTCCCTGACTTTCCTTCTGCCTCCTTTCCCCGACTTGTCTGCTCCTTGCCTGCTTTTCAAAGTTCATGTGATTTTGTCAGGTCCTTGTGGATAATCCAGGATAATTTCCCTAATTTATATTCATCTTCTTAGGAAACTTAATTCTTTATGCAAAATCTCTTCACAACAGAACCTGGATTAGTGTTTAATCGGAAAAAACCAAGGGGTAGAAATCCTTGGAGACATTTTTACAATTCTACGTACCACCCCTAAACACACACACACACACACACACACACACACACCCAGCAAAATGACAAAATTGGAAGTTCTCCTGTGTGACTGTTTGCAGTAAAAGGGATTTGTTTCCCTTTCAGAGACAATATGTGCTGTGATAATTCTGTGGTATTTACACATTTGGTGTTTAAACCTCATGGAGTGCATTATGCATATCTTTAGGAATACTCTTTACATAAATTAGGATGATTTTGCTTTTCCTGAAAACACTGCAGCATGCCACACATTCTGGGTGGAAATGCGGAACTGTTTATACCATGTGCCAAATTAAACTCTGGGAAATCTGATGTACAATAAAAATGTGCTCCAATATATGCACTGTTAGACTGAATTTTTTTTTTTTTTTTTTTTTTTGCGGTACTGGGGATCGAACTCAGGACCTTGCGCTTGCTAGGCAAGCACTTATTCCTCTGAGCTATATCCCCAGCCCCTAATATATGCACTGTTTTAAGTTTCCTACGACCTTCTTTGCAAATACAGTCACAATTTAATATTAAGGAGCCATTTAACTATACTATTGAGGATGTATCTGAGCTTCCCTGGCATTTAACAGAGAAAGTAATCTTAAAATATACCTCATTATTTTCCTTCATGTCATTGCTTAGGGATGACCTCTTAGGGACAGACAAATTTTTGTCATGTATGTGCAGAGCAGTAAAGCTTGCAAACTGGGGTTAGAGGATTGGGGTTCCATCTCCTGTCTCCAGCCTCCCCAGCTCTCTAGGCTGGGCTGTTTTGAGCAAGTCCTATGTGGTTCCTTCCTTGAGATTTCCAACGCTCCCATCATGGGAATGATAATCTTGAATCTAAGCTTTAATAAATGTCTAAGAAAATTTTTTATGAAGTGCGAGATACTCCCTGGCTTTACACCCAAATTCAACACCTTAACACTCTCCCACGCGCTCTCCCTCTCTCTCTCTCTCACACACACTCACACCTCTAGTTATTATAACTCTCTCAGCTTTCTTGTTCACAGTTGTATTGAAAACTTCAGGGATCACTAGACTAGATATGGTTTCTGAGTTTCTGAAACGTCCTTGCAGAGGACACTCTCAAAAATTACAGCAGAAAAGACGAAGGCACACCTCCTTTTCCCCGCTAGCTCTGAGAATGAGTTCATCAGGGATGTGAAACGCTAGCCACATCTACCTGATGTGCATTGCATTGCTTCACCATGGAGATCCTGAATGTGAATGTTGTTATATGAGAGTGATATTCTTGTCCTTTAATGTGTTAAAATATTTATTTACTTTGGAGAAAAATTCATACTCCCTGCTTTTAAGGACATGTCCTTGAAATGTATGAACCCTTCTAGAAATAGGGTGCTGTCCTCGAATTGAACTTGACCACATCTGCAAATTGGAAGACCCAAGTTTCTTCCTGGGAAGCTTTGTGCTGGTTTGAGACTCTCAGAATGCCTTGTTCTTCTCCAAGGCTCAGTCCCAACCATAGAACAATGAAGCTCTTGTACAACAGACCTAAGTCACCTTCCTAGCTCAGGCCTGGCTGAGGAGTTCAGGGGTTGACATGAGACTAGAACTCAGAACCCCAACTTGCACAAGAAGCCAGTCTCCCAACTTCTGTCCCAGCTTCTCCATGGGGAAGAAGTAGACATGTGTCTCCATCCCTCTGGCCCAGCTCCACTGAGATCTTGGGCACAGGAGAGCAGGGGTGGTACCTTTTCTGCTCTGTGTCTGGGTGGCTTCTGCACATCACAGGGTATGGGAACTGGCTGAAAAGAAGGAGCTATTCTTCTAGCCATGGGATAGCGGCTGCCCCTGAATCATGTCCTCTAAAGTGAAGTGTCCTTAGTGGATCCAATTCCCAGACCAGTACCCGCTTTGTGGCCCACTTCTTCAGTTATGTGAGGAGAGGGCTGCTGGTACAAGGAACCCCATGAGCATTCCATCTTCAAAGGGAAATTCCTGCCCATCTCCATCTTCTGTCCCTGCCTCTACATACCTCTGGCATTTGCAAACCCTCTAGTCAGCCTGTGCTTCCATCTGTCCCTGTCCCTCATTCCTCTGGTTTCCATGGAGAGGCTGGCAGAGGAATGTGTGACTGACAGTGTGTCCTTCTCCTGAGGCCCCTTCTGGGTGCCAGAGCCATGGGCTCCTCCCGGCTCCTTTCTTAGCCTCCCCCTACCCAGTTACTGGCCAGAACCCTGTGGTTCTTCATGCTCATGATCCAAAGATAACACGTGACTCATGCAGCAGGATGCAGCTGGGTCAGGAGGAAAGCAGAGACTTTTTGACAAAAAGATCAGCTCTGGGGACATCTCAAGTACTGGACTGGTAAGAGTGTCATGTCATTTTAGACAAATACACATCCCAGGCTTTTATGGCAGTCCCTGGAGGGAGAAAGTTTCCTGGTCTTCTCATCCTCCTGCAGCTCAGCAATGGACAAACCATGTCCCCACAAAGCCAGCCACTCTATTCCTCCAGCCTGATCCAGCATCTGGCCCCTGCAACCACATCTCTGCTGCCAGTGCTTCTTCTGAGGAGCCCTGGTCTCCCTGGCAGGACTCTCACCCTGGGCACTTTCTGTGGTCTATTCTGCAGAGCCCGGACATGCTCTCAGCCCCCTCCCAGAGTGGTGCTGGGTATTGCATTTTCTCACCAGGCATTGGTCCAATGTGAGTCTCTCAGACATTCAGAGCCTCCACCCAGGGCCCAGATAGAAGCTAAGATAGAAGCTTCTGGAAGGACTGACTGACACTGAGGCCAAGAGAAGCAGATTCTGTGTCTGACATCAAGGCTGCCCTCTGCCCACCCAGCACATTCCTCATGGATGTGCAGCCAGCAGTGCACTCCTAGACTCAGGTTTGCAGCTTTGGGCATCACTGGCTTTTTATGACAGAACATTTATATGGGCTAAACTCTGCTACAGCTCCCCAAACTGCAGCCCAACCCTTCACTTTTTCTTGACTCTAATATACATGTGTTTCTTACTTATATCTAAAAATTACTTGTACGATATCCTAGGGGTTGATGTCATCTTTCTGCCTTACACTGAAAGCTCTATGCAAAAACAGAGGCTAGGAACTTCATGCTGAGCAGCATGAAGTAGAGGCGATCCCATAGTGATGTTTGTGCCAAGACTGTTTCCTCAATGGGTTTGAATTAAGAGGTTGTATTTTAGATAAAAACATAGCTTAAAGCTTGACATAATTTGAGATATTCATTAGAAGTTTATGGTATTTAATTAATAATGGCTAGTTTGTATATCTGAGCTTGCCCGGATCTCCAGAGCCTGAGGACAGCACCTTGCTCCTCTGGGTCATTGGACATAGATAGAGGGGTGGTGGCATCCTAGACTCCCCTGGTTGAGAATTTCTCCAGAATCTACGAAGATGTACATCATCACCTCCTGATTTCACATTTGCAGTAATCTCATGAGGGAGATGTCGCCTTATTTTACAGAGAGGCCATAGCATATAGGGCCAAGCAGTGTTCAGAGTCATTCTAATGTTACTGACCCTGCTGAAGAGTTGACTCTGAAACCCTAGCCATGTGGATGTTGTCTCTCCCTACCCCCACCCCCCACTCATGACTCACAGAATGTTTAGAACCTTTCGCTTGGCAGATATTTTAGCTGACAATTAGCCAAGAATTTCTAACTCTAATTTAGCTGAATGATGAACATTAAATGTTTGTTTCTGTTCTTCTTCAGAAGATATCGTTAATGGTCCTTAGTACCAGGAGGTAGCCCAAGAAACACTGTGGGTATCGAGATCTGAGAGTCAATACCAAAATCGCTATCCTCGATCAGTAGACAATTCTACTTTTCTGCACACCTAGCTCTGATATGCTCATTCTTGAAAACCCTTGGACAATAAGCAAACTACAGAAGTGAAGGTACTAATGCCAGTGTACTGACTGCATAATTTTTATTAATGGAATCGAAGTCCTAAGTATATAACTTGTATTTATACACAAGGTAGCAGCTTTTGACAGATCTGCACCCTCTCCGAAGAAAAAGAAAGATACTTCCTCATGAATCATTTGATTTGTAGACCTCTCTAGCATCTTGTATAGTGCACTTATGTTGGAATTGTTGAAAATCAAGTGATTCACAATTGTACAGTTGCCCAAATGAAAACATGAGTACAATCTATAATAAGACTCCTGAATTTTCTAAGCTGAGAAAAGGTCCAGGCAATTAGCCAAGGCAGGAGACATTTTGCAGATGAGGAAACAGAGGCCCCAGGGACATTTCTGATCCATATAGAATCAATATCCCTGTAAGGGAAAAAGGGACACTTCCTTGTTTATGCTTTTTAGAAATAAGCTACTTTTAGAGTGTTGTGTGTGTGTGTGTGTGTGTGTGTGTCTGTGTGTCTGTGTGTCTGTGTATAAACTCTTGTGGTTCTTCTCCTACACATATTAATAGTTACAAGACTGATGGTCAGGCACATAATAACCTTTTTACATTTTTTTGAAGAAAAAAAGAAAAGTTCTTATTCTCTTGCATTTCAGTGTGGCAGCCTGTCCAGATGTGACGTTCCTTTAAAGGTCAGGACACCTGGCTGCTTTGGAGTCCTGCCACGACTTGACAGTGTGGTAAGCATTGGGGACCCAGCTTCTCAACTGTAAAAGGAACTGACAAAAATAAACAGATCACTAACAGAGATAATAGTTGCGAATGAGCCCGCGGGGATGTCCCTAGTAAGGGTGGGGGATTGTCCTCTAGCAGGAACACTTGGTTCCTCACCCTGGAGCATTGATCCATTATGAATGTGATTGTTGGTCAGATAGACATTTTAAAAGTTTATATTTTCTCCAATAAAAATAATTTTGGAATTGATTTTTATGGGATGAAGTTATAATACATTCATGTTACTTCCTAATAGATTTTTTAAATACATGTAGGCAATGTGTCAATTTATAAAATTAGGATCAATGCTATTGTAACTGTTTAGAACTGGTAAAATAGAACTTGGGCTAGTCACCTTCACTGGAGCCAATATGGCCAGGAAGCCTCAATTTTCTTCTCACTGACCCTGGTGGGGCCTTGATAATCCCAGGGTGCTCTGTGCTGGAGCAAATGAGTGTTGTGTTATTATCAGCTCTTCCCCGAGGACCTTCAGGAACCCAACAGGCAAAAGCTGGCTGCTACAGAGAAAACTTTCCCCTCCCTTTGGACAAGTTTTGTGAATGCCTTTTTGAATAAAGGCTATGAGCTAATTCTCATTATTCATTATATTTAAATAGCATAGCGTTCCAGTGAGATGCTTTTCCAGATGTTTCGACAAGTGACGCCATTGGCTTGTGGTTCATATTACAGCTTTTGCAGTAAGAGGTGGTTTTAGAACTTTTACCCTTATAAATAAAAGGGAATCATTCCATCAGTTAAAAATTCATCTTTGGAGCCTTTATTTTTCATCATTTTTTTATTTTAGAAACTTTCTATTCTTTTATAGCCAACATCTAGTATTTGTTAGGTTTTGACTTTGGATGATGCATATAGTATATAGTTTTCCTAACAGGGATCGCACATTTGAGGTCCAGTTACTCATTACAGAGACTCAAACACAGGATTTTAAACTTCTGGCACATGTCTTCAAAGGATTCTTTGCATAAAGGTCACTACATCCATATCTGCATGTTCAGGGGGATCCACGTGCATAGATAATAGATACTGGTCCTCACCAGCGCTCTACTAATTCTAAGAAAGCAGTTCTGATGCACAAAAACTGAAAAGAGCAGACTAAGGAGATGTGTCCACACAACCAGGGTGGGCCAAGGCTGCCAGAGAGGGCTTCCAGACCAGCAGCTTCTAAGTTCAGCCAATCAGGGGTAAAGCCCAGATGAGCAAAGGGAAGAGATGGAACCTCAACAGAGAGGCAGGGAGGCAGAGGAGGCTGGTGAAGATGGGTGACAGATACAGACAGAGGATACCAGAGGAGACACGTGGGTACGGAGGAGATGGGGAAGCAGGTGGAGGCAGATGGAGGAAGTCGAAAGCCCAGCCCAGCCATGGTTCTCATTCATCCTGTTCTTCCATCTTATATGCTCATTGTTCTAAGAACTCTGCTTTAACCTTGTCATTTCCTTGATTAAATAACCTGAATACTGTTGCTGGCCTGAGGGAAGAATTCATTCTGCATAGTCTATCAAACAAGGTCCGTACCAGGCCTCTACCAGCCTTTGACATCCACCACCCATCCTGCCACCTGCAGACTCACAGCCCTGCTGATGGACTACGACCACTCTCCTGACACCTCGCATGCAGGTCTTTGTTCCTGAACTGCCTCATGCCTTCCTCTGGGAAGTCTTTGGTGACTTCCCTCTCTCACCGGGTGGGGTTCCTCTTCCTTCTGAATAACTACCACATTTCTTTTATTGATCAATGTTGCTGCTTTCTATGGCCTAGCACGCCAGGCTCTGGGCTATGTGTTGAGACACAGCTGAGGTCCAGATGGGCATCCTGGTGTCGGAAGACAGGCCGAGTAGTGCACAGGGAGGTTTTCTGTCTCAGCACTCTCCCCATGCTGTTGTCACCCCTAGTTCCAAGAGAATGTGAGGCTCCTGCAGACCAGCCTGTGCCTTCTCTCCTGTGCCCTTCGTGCCTGACAGCTGCCAGTGCTGAAGAGGTCCAAGAAGTGCTTGTGGGATGATAAAAGGAAGGGTTTCCCTGCAGAGAGGAGTGGATCCAGATGGGAGGCACCCTGCTGGCAAAGGGCTCCCTGAACTGGAGAATGAAGAACTGGCAGGCAGACAGGCTGGAAAACAGAGAGCTCATCTGCCGTCCTTGGGAAAGGAAGAGGTCCTGTAACATCTGAGGTCAAAATTAGCATCACTGAAAGACAATGCCTTCTCCAAAAGTTAAAATGCAAAGCTTTAGATTAAACTTACCTTCCAGACTAGATCCCTCTCACTGCCTGCTCCTTCCCCACCCTGGGGTCCCTGGACAGCCAGCCGTCAGTCAGCAACCCTGGGAACAGTGTCTGTTTACAGGAAGTCCACTGAGACCTACCCTGCAACAGGACCCTGAGGATCTCAAATGGAAATGCCAGAGGTGCTGGCCATGGGCAGGAGAGCCAGGCCACAGGGGTGACAAGCTTAGAGTCATACCCCATAGGCACACCTTCTGATTTTCAAGAGAAATGAAGCATCTAGAGTTTTTACTTGAAATGCTACAATTTAAAAATGTAAGCAATGGAATTTTTATGCCATGTGAGCTAAATAGGCTCTGTTTCCTGGCTGACAGCCGGTTGTCCACCCCAATAACTGTGTCAATAAAGTCTTGCTTATTTCTTTATTTCCAGATATCCATTTCTCTTCCCTTTATGTAAACAACTCAACCTCTTCCATCTTGCTAAAACCACCTGATGCAAGTCCTCCAGGGTTCTGTGATGGTCCTGTCATCCTGGTTTGTTGATACAGGCCCTGGAGCCCTTGTTCAGACTGGGTAGCTGGCAGCATAGTGAACAGATAAGGGCCAAGTAGTCCAGCCATCTCAGTGGGCCAAGCACAGAGCCACAGGCTGAAACATGGACACACACTGATCAGGTTAGTGCAGCCAAGACTGTTGCCAGCGGGGGAAAGGCAAAGAACACAGGCAAAATGTTGATGTACCTGCGAAGCCAAGTGACTGTGTTTTCTTCAGCACGAGAGATGGAATCCAGGGCCTCATGCATTCTAGGCAGTCGCTGTACCGCTGCACTAGATCCCAGCCTCCATCCAGGTTAGCAGCAAACTTAGCCATCTTCCTGCTTCAACCCCCCAAGTACTGAATGCCTTTCTATAACATTTCACAGGAAAAAAATAGGTCAGCATGACTCAAAACTCAGGCCAAGTCGCCTGCAGTCCAATCAAGAGTGTTTAGAGCTCCCTTGCCATGCTTGAAAGCTGGAGATCAGAAGTAATGAGCATGCGCAGCAATGAAAAGCTAGCCACAAAGTCCAGGAAGATATTTTAAGCAAAGGGAACCAAGGAATCGTGCTCCATCTGCTAGCAGTTGGAATTTGTAAACATCACCAGGGTAGAAGAATATTAATGAAATGAGGAAGTCAGAGCTTTTGGCATTATGCATCAACCTAAAATACATTCTTTGAAAAAACAAGTTTTTCTTTAAATGTACCTTCTGAATTGAGAATTATGAAATGCTTACACTGAGAATTATGAAATTCTCATATATTCTCAAATTCTCTCATAATTCTTACGTTGAGAATTATGAATTTCTCAATGTAAAAGCAAATCAACTCTCAAACCCAAGCACACACATTGCCTTTGCAGACAGTCAGTGTGAGCCTTTGTCTTTAGAGCTAAAAAAAAATCAAGTCGAACAGAGTGTCCACAATGAGTAGGTAAACAAACACACTGTAGTATATGTGAATACTATGCAGCCATCGAAAGGAAGGAAATGCTGTCATATGCTCCAACCTGGATAAGCTTGGGAGATACGATTCTGTGGGAAATAAGCCAGTCACACAAGGACAAACACAGTGTAATTCCACTCATGGGAGCTTTCTAGAGTAGTCAGAGACATAAAGAGGAATGGTGAGTGCCAGGGACCAGAGGGAGGGAGAAGAAAGAGTTTGTGCGAGGATGAACTAGCAATGGAAGCTGGTGATGGAGCCTAAAAAGGGTTGAATGGTAAATTTGATGTTGTTTGTACGTTACTGCAGGTTTTAGAAAAGCACACAGGAGTAAAACCTAGGCCACATCTATGATCTCCGAGCTCTGACATCTTTGAGACAGGTTTCTTTCCTTTAGCGTCACCTATGCCAGCATCATCCGTGTTGGAACACATGACAGCATTTCCTTCTTTGGTTCTCAGAAGGAATTTGTCCCACATGGGCTGGGATACCCTGGTGACTTTGTGGCTGCACAGAAACCTCAACCACTTTTTTCGTAACTCCATCCTTCTCTTCCTGACTCTCCCAGGATTAGCACATCCTGTCCTACTGAAAACAAAAAGACTCTTTAAATTCTGGAGAGGGCATTTAAGGAAATTCTTCCTGTGCATGTTATTTAGAGCAAAACTTTCCACAAATTTTGTTTTTCTAGGTCCTAGATGGGTGTAAGTTTATCTCTAAAATTCTGAACCATACCGAGATGATTTAAATTTTTCCTTAACTTTCTGCAAGGAACCCACAAACGCAAAAGTGTTTGTCTGGCAATCTTTTGCTCTTTGTAATCAGTGTGTTGAACAACTTGTTCATCCCTTCTTAGTGGCCATTGTCTACTAGCCTAAGGGCTTTGGGGATACTTTGTGGTTCTATTGATTCCTACAGTTTTTAAATACATGCTGGAACTTTCCTGGCTCTTCCCACAGAGGAGGAGGTGATGGGGCAAGGCTGCTCAGATCTCCTGGCCAGTCACAGAGTCCAGTCTGGAGGAAGCTCAGTGAAGTCCCCTCGCACAGCAAGACAACTGGGCAGTCATTGTGAGGTTTCAACCACCAAAGTCTCAGTCCCCAAGAAGTCCTGCTGTCTATACCGAGCCAGAGGGCTTCTTGGGGTGACAGGTACCTCTGATTTCATTCTCTCACTCATTCTACAGTTGAGCATTCTACTTTCCAGGGGCATTTTGTTCCTTGGGTCTTCATTTCAGGCCTCTCAGTCCTCAGATTTTCCATTCTCAGAGCAGAGCTAGGAAGGCGTGTTCCCCTAAAGCTAGAAAAGTAGTTACAGTGATTATGCTCAGAACTGAGCCCATCTAGCAGGGTGGGCAGTGTTGCATGGGTGTGTGTGTGTGTGTGTGTGTGTGTGTGTGTGTGTCTATTATAGGTATGCTGACCTGGCTACAGACTTTAGATTGGAGAAGGAAGAAGTATTTTCCATTGTTCTTTGAGCTGGAGGGTCCAGTAAGAATAGGTCTGTCTTGACAAGTTGGGGATCTGAGGAGAGCGTACCCTAAGAGAGAGTGAATCTGCTCCTGCCAGGAAAGTATGTAAACCAGTGGCCCAACTTGGACCTCAGGCTAGAGTGGAGGGAAACAGCAAAATGGGGCCCTGATGCTGGAAGGGCTGAAGTCCAGGGTAAATTACCAAACAGAAGTGTGCCCAGTGAGGATCCAGCGACCAGAACTAGTGTAGAAAGTGGAACTGGAAATTTTTATTTTGTCTTTATGAGACACAGTCTCTCTATGTAGTTCAGGCTGGCCTTGAGCTCACTTTGTAGCCCAGGCTGGTCTAGAACTTGCAACGCTCTTCTTGCCTCAGCCTCCAGAGCACTGGGATTACAGGCGTGCACCACCACACCTGGACAGGACTGGAAATTTAGAGTAAGGTGCAGTATCAGCGCAGCTTGACACTCAGGGCCAGATCAGTGGCTCTGGGGTTATCTTAGTCACTTTCTTGTTGCTGGGATGAAATACCAACCACTTAAAGGAGGAGAGGTTTATTTTGGCTCACAGTTACAGCCTCTGATCAGCTGGCTCCAGGGCAGAGTCGGAATGGTGGAAGGGCCCGGAAGGAGGAAAGCTACTCATGTCAGGGAAGCCAGGAAGCAGAGAGAGGAAGGAAGAGCCAGGGAGGGAAATGGACCCTTCTATCTTCCAACCCCAGTGACCAGCCTCTTCTGGCCAGGGCTCACCTCCCAACCAGCACACTCAATTGCTGAATTTACGAGTGGATGTT
Organism: Dinomys branickii; assembly: GCA_004027595.1. NCBI lineage: Eukaryota > Metazoa > Chordata > Mammalia > Rodentia > Dinomyidae > Dinomys > Dinomys branickii. Next base: position 131,395 of record PVLD010001026.1, on the reverse strand, counting down.
TCTACCAATGAGGATAGTATCCCCGCAGTCCACCCATCCTCCCAAAGCCCTGCCTGTAAATAGGAGAGTTTTGGGAGCATTTCAGATCCAAACCATGACAGGGAAGTATTTGGTAAATTGAATGAGTTATGTGAGGGATAGATGGATAGGTAGAGGGATGTTTGGATGCTAGGAAGATGGTTGGATGTGTGGAAGAAGGTAGAAGGATAAACGTGTAGGTAGATATATGATTGATCTACCGATGACAGAGGATAGAAAAGATCGGATCATGAACACCCTCTAAGGAATTCAAATGTAATGTAGGAAGCCATTTAAGAAGTTTAAGGCTGGGTGTGGTGGTGTATGGCTGTAATCCCAGGGCTTGGGAGGCTGAGGCAGGAGGATCTTTGAGAGTTTGAGACTAGCCTAGGCTACAAAGTGAGCTCAAGTCCAGCCTGAACTGTATAACAAGACCCTACCTCAAAAAGACAAAGAACAAAAAAGCAATTTAAGCAGGGGACTGACATGTAGAGCTGTATGTTTTAAATATTTCTATGGTACATGTGGCTAACAAGCTAGTAAGAAGCACAGACAAGAACCAAGAGGCTAGTCGAGGAGTTGTTGTAGTGAGTAATAAAAATGACTTGGAATTTGGTAAATGCCAGTGGAGTGCAGAAAATGGGCAGTTGCCACAAAATTTTAGAAAAAGTGTTTTTCAGAAATCATTGACTATTACTTAGATGTGTTAGTAAGTGAGGGAAACTTCCAGGAAGATCTCCAGTGGAGTGGGCAGCTGTGGGGATGGTGCTTTATTCCATCAAGATAATGGAAGAGAGTGTGATGACAGGATTATCGCAACTGTCACTGGCCTGTCTGCAAACCTACATCCTTCCCTGAATCTCAAGGCAGGTGCCAGTACTTCCTCACTCTTTGCTGAATCCCCAGAATCTTGTGTGGTGCCTAGTATTGGTTTGTATCTAGAGCTGTTGGACTAAAAAGTGAATATAAAGCTTTGGTTAGATCATCTCCAAGGACCTTCTCCCTCAACTGTGCTGCTCTTGTGACATCCACAGAGGAAGACAGAAAGGGGGTGGTGTGAGGAACTGGGGTCAGTGTGGAGAAGCTTTCACAGGTAAACTAGCAGAGGGGAAAAGGTCTCCATATCTGGCTGCAGGCCCATGATGACAAGCCATCTAGACCTTGGGTTCCTTGCCATGAGAGCCTGTGTCTCATTCACTGTTCTGGGAACTTTTTTGCAGAGGCTTCTTCCTCCAGATCAATGGCAAAAACAATGAATACTGTGTTTTAAAGAAAGCTGGTGTGGGTGGAGTGCATGTTGCTTTCATCCTCAGGAACAGTTGGGCACTATTATGACATATCCCTGGAGAAGTAGGTCATTTGTCTCTAGGATAGTCAGAGAGGTCCACCGCAGTGAGATGATTGGCCTGAGGGGCTTCAACTTTCTCAAGGCTCGGAGGCTAAGGGTCAGGAGCCCTTTGGTTTCTCCCTTAGTGATACATTTCTTTCCCTTACTCTGAGATAAACAGGCACGGAAATGCATTCTCTGCTTTCTCAAGAAGTGTCTCTTCACAGAAATGCCATTATTGGGGATCTCTTCTGGTAGAGGTGGCCATCAATCATTCTTGCAGGGTGTTCCGCCTTTGGCTTTGCACAACTGCAAGGAATCGCCTACACAGCTGTTTGCAGGCCTCGGCAGTGCATCAGTGTGTGGCTGCACTGTGACCTTGGGGGAAGGTGGACCAGGAATACAGCTAGGAGGAACCTGCCAGAGTGCGGGGAGGTGCCTGAAGAAGCAACAGCAGATGCTGGGGCACCAGAGAAGTGTCTTTCAAGTTCACTGAAAGGTGGGTAAGGAATACAAGTATGGCTTCTTTCTTCAGGGTCTTCCCTTTAGAGTCAGGAAGGGGATGAGGCTCCTTCAACAATTACATGTGAAAGGGAGTTATACAGACAACCCAGCCCGTGAAATGAAAAAGAGGGGGCTTCTCACTCCTCACCGTCACTCCACATTTGCCTCCCTTAACAGTTCTGAAACAGAGACGACTTATGAGAGTCACCAACTAACCTTCAAAATGAGACAGTTGAGCTGTTCTCAGTGGGCTTCTACCGTCAGAAATCTTCCACAAACTCTACTCCTTCTGAGAACACCCATAGCAAAAACTGTTTCTAACATTTTTGTTATCTGCTTCAAAGAGATTTTGAGTGTTTTGACTACTGTCCCAAAGATATGAGAACTTGTGCTCTCTAGTGACAAAACTTCCATAGGACAAATACAACAGCCTAACTATATCGCTCTTCACCTAAATGATTTCATACTTACGTTAAGGGAAACAAGAAGTCATGCATTGAAATTCTCAAGTGGCTCCAAATAAATGCATTTGTTTAATTTAATCATGTAATTCATTCATTTAATTTGAGACCCCCACTGGGCCCGAATATCAAGGAAAGACCTACATCAGTATACATGTGGAACAATTGCTCATTGGTGCATAAACTATCTTACTGATATTGGTCCCCTACTATGTGCTTGAGCCTGCTCAAGATCCTGAAAAGAAAAAGAGCTCTCTGCCCTCATATCAGGACCTATCAGTAAAGATATGAATACAAAGATGTATATTGTGTCTAAAAAATTAAATTAAAAATGTGAGTATTCTTCCATGGGGACAGGTTGCAAAAAGATTGTTTCTGCTTCCTTGTCATGGAACACTGTGCAGTCCCTTGAAAGTGTACATCAGGCCCCAGTCCTGTAGACATAGAATTTTTCGATCCCCAGTACCGCAAAAAAAAAAAAAAAAAAAAAAAAAAAAAAAAAAAAAAAAAAAAGAAAGTGTACATCAGACCCTAAGGGCTGACAGGGAAGGATTTCTGTGATGCCTTGACAAGTGAGAAGAGCGAGATGCATGACCTCCCTGAAGCCTACACTGTGCACACTGATTCACCTGGAATTGTACACATGGAGACAAAGGTGCACAAAGACATATTGCAAGTCATTGCAAAGCCTGTACAGAGCAGGAGTAAAAAAGGGAAGAGGGGAGAAGAAAGAAAACCAGGATTGCAGAAAGCTGTGAGTTTTCAAACATCACCTATCCTGTGATTCATATGAAATTGATATACACAGAGGAGGACTTGTGCCACGGGACAGCGCTAAAATATTAGCAGTTTTCCTTTCTTTTTATATTAGTTTTGCATTGCTCAAATGTTTTTACAGTAAGCATATTTATTTATGGATCAGAGAAGTTTTATTTTCTCTTTTTCATTTTATAAAAGTTCTACCTCCATGTTTTCTATTATCTGTCTTTATATTTTGGATTTCTCGTATAAGAGAAACCATGTGAAATAGAAACTTGTGTGTCTGATTTATTTCACTTAACAAAAGACAGAAGTAGAGCAAGGAAGGAAAGAGAAGGGGATTTTTAATAATTAAGATATGTTGTGTACATGTACCAACTCCCCCAAATGAGTGTAATCATTATGTACTGCGAACATATACTAATAACAATATTAATTAAGGGCTGGGGATTTAGCTCAGTGGCCCAGCACCTCCTGGCGAGTGTGAGGTCCTGAGTTCTAGTCCCTTTACCAAAAAAAACAAAGAAAAAAAAATTAATGAAAAGGTTCTATTTTTATTTTGAAAAAGTAAGCTTAGAGTTTAAAGAAAAATAAGTACGGTTACCAAAGGTATTTGCTTTTAAAGTTGGACAAGCCAGTCTATGTTCAAAAGCTCCTCACTTCAGAAACTTCCCCCGAACTACCTTCTTCAACTGTTAGGAAATAGTGCTCAAGTATTTGCATATCCAGAGGCCCATATTTCCCCTGTGCTTTGTGTTAGAAGTCTGTTTTTGTTTTAAAAGAGTGTGAGTGAGGGCTGGGGAAATAGCTCAGCGGCACAGTGCCTGCCTGGCGAGCGCAAGCTCCTGAGTTTGATTCCTAGTACAAGAAAAAAATAAAAATAAAACATGCAAGTGAATCCAATCCGTTGGGCTTACGTTTTATTTATTCATCTAGCAATGCTTAAGTCCTTGGATGCTTCTGTCATTTTACCTTGCCTTTGAACACATTTTCACAGAGCATTTAAATGCATACTTTTTTGGTATCTGACCATCCTGCTCATATTAAAAGGGATCTTCTTTCTCTGGAACACCCTATAACTCCCTGAGGGATCTGTGGGATTCCAGACAGGCTCTTTTTTTAATTTTTATTTTTATTAGTACACATTTGAAGTACATAATGATTACATGATCTTTTATGGAAAATATTTTGCCTGGGGCACATATTCTCAAGAAAAATTCTTAACTTGTAAAATTCAGTATACAAGCAAAAACTGGCCCAGGCCTGTATGATTGGAAAGAGCTGAGTGTCTCTGGAACACAGGGGACTGAGTGAAGGGGAATCTAAGGGGACACGATGGGAGATGTGGGGGAAGCTCATCAAGAAAATGGGGCCCACATTATGAAGGCTGTCTCATGCTATGGAGAACTGAAGGTTTTGAGCCCTAGAGGTAAATCAGGTGTGTCAAGCCACTCTGTTGCCCCACTGAAAGGCAGATAGGGAAGGGTGAGCCTAGACTCAGACTCAGAAGACCTACACAGAGCCAGTGTTTGGAGATGCTCATCCCATAGTTCCCTTCTTTTTAAATAGGCTTTAATGTTAGACTAGTTTTAAATTCACAGCAAAACTGAGTGGAAAATAGAGAAGTCCCCTAAATCCCCCTTCCCTCTACACACACATACATACACACGAGTCTCCTACATTTTAAATATTCTGTGTGAGAGTGGCATATTTATTATTATGGAGCCATCTTAAAGTGTCATTTCCACCCAGAGTCCATAGTTTACATTAGAGTATAACCTTGGTGTTGTAGATACGTAGATCTGGACAAATATATGACATGTATCCACTCTTACCCTGCCTTACAGAATCGTTAAATTCTCTCTCCCTCCCCTTGAATGCTGCAGGGAAACCACTGACATTTTTTACTCTCTTCATAGTTTTATCTTTTTCATAATGTCATCCAGTTGGAATCACATAGTATGTTGCCTTTTCAGATTGGCTTCTTTCACTTAATAATATGCATTTAAGTTTCCTTAATGGCTTTTCATGACTTCATACCCCATTTCTTTTTAGCGCTGAATAATATTCTGTTGTCGCAATGTGCCACAGTTTGTTCATTCATTCTCCTACTTGAGGCCATCTTAGTTGCTTCCAAGTTTTAGCAATGATGAATCAAGCTACTGTATATATGCATTTGTGTTTTCTTGTGTGGACATAAATTATCATTTTACCAAGAAACAGAATTGCCAGATCATATGATACAGTATGTTTAGTTTTTTAAGAAATCGACAAACTTCCTTCCATAGTGACGATACCACTGTTCACTTACAGCAATGAATGAAAGTTACGGTTCCTCCACATTCACTAGCATCTGGTGCTGTTAGTATTTTGGATTTTGCCATTTTAATAGGCGTATAATGGTATTTTGGTATTGTTTTAATTTTTAATTCTCTAATGACAGATAATGAGAATCTTTTCATATGCTTATTTTCTATATATATATCTTTTTTTCTGAGGTATCTGTTCAAGTCTTTCCCCTTTTTTAATCAAATTGTTCATCTTCTTAGTTTTTAAAAAGAGAATTAAAAAAATAACAAAATAACAACAACATAGACAAAGACAAAACAATGCAAAAACAATAAAAATAATACAGGGTTTCAAAACAAAGTGATAGGAATTAACAGTGGCTGTTATATTACATATTGTTGTCTTCAATGAAGTTGTTCAGATTACCAGATGTAAGAATGCAAGATTGATCAAACTATTAAAGAGAATAAAAAATAATAAGAAAAAAACCTTAGAGATGATACAGAGCTTCACGAAACATGATGGTAGGAGCTCACCAGTGGTAGTTATATTGCATATTTTTGTCTTAAAATTAGTTGTCCAGATTACCAGATATAAGCATGCAAAATTGGTCAAAAAATTTTAAGCATTAACTGTTCCTTTCAATAAAGCAATAGACATCAGCAGTACAATTATCCCAGCTGTCCTTCTATATATATTTTTCCCCTTCTTTCTTTTTCTCCTTTCCCTCATCCCAGTAGTTTTTGAGTTTTAATAGTGGTTTGTACATTTTTAATAGTCCTTTATGAGACATATCATTCGTAAGTATTTTTTCTCACAGTCTTGTTTTCTCACTATCTTGACAGGTCTTTTGCAGAGCAGAAGTTAGTAACCATAATGAAGTCTAGTTTGTCAATTATTTCTTTTATCAGTTGCATCTTTGCTGTTTTATCCGCAAAGTTATTGTCATACTCAAGATCATCTAGGTTTTCTCTTATGTTATCTTCTAGGGTTTTATAATTTTGCATTTGACATTTAGATCTATGATCCATTGATGTTAAATTTTCATGAAGGTCATAATGATCTGTGTCCAGATCATTCCTGTTTGGATATTCCAGTTGTCCTTGCACTATGTGTTTAAAGGGCTTGATGACATTGTACTGTGTTTGCATTTTTCTCAGACCCATGTGGGTCTATTTCTTGGTTTTCCATTCTGTTCCATTAAACTATATAACTATTATCGCACCAATACCATTGTCTCAATTACTATACCTTTATAAAAAGTCTTAAAGTTGAGTAGAATCATTCCTCTAATTTTGATTTTCTTCTTCAATAATGTTGTGACTATTCTAGACCTTTTATCTCACTATATAAACTTTAGAATCACTTTGTTGATCACCATTTTAGAACCTGGGTATTTTCACTGGACCTGCATTGAATGTATAAGGCAAGTTGAAGGAACTGACATTTGAACTGGGCTGTTCCTTCATTTATTGAAACATGGACTGTTTCTTCATTTATTTAACTCTCAGTGTCTACTTTTGTACTTTTCATATCAATTTTGTACATAATGTGTTAGATTTAGAGTTGGTATTTCATTTTGGGTGGTGTTAATATAAATAATATTGTATTTTTAATTTCAAATTTTATACGTTTATTTCTGTTATATACAACAGTCATTGACTTTTTATAATAACATTCACCTGGCAACTTTACAATCATTGCCTACGTTTCAGGATAATTTTTTTTGGTGAATTCTTCCAAATTTTCTGCAGAGGTGATGCTGTCATCTGTGAACAGAAGCAGTTTTATTTCTTACTTCCCAACCTGTGTACCTTTTATTTCCTTTTTTGGTCTCACTGCATTAATAAAGACTTCCGGAATGATGTTGCAAAGCAGTAGTGAGGACATTCTTGCACTGTTCCTGCTCTGAGTGGGAAAACATCTATTTTTTATGATTAAATATGGTACTAGGTGTAGGGTATTGGTAAAAATTCTTTATCAGTTTGCAGAAGTTCCTCTCTATTCCTATTTAATGAGAGTTTTCATCATGATTGGTTTTGGATTTTGTCAAATACTTTTTCTGTGTTTGTTCATATAATCATGATTTCTTTCCTCTTTAGGGATAAAATCTACTGGAATAAAATCTACTTGCCTATGCTGAATAATTATTTTTGTGCATTATTGGATTCAACTTACTAACATTTTGTTGAGGATTCTGTATCTATGATCATGAAAGATACTGGCCCATAATTTTGTGGGTTTTTTGTAATGTCTTGGCAGCATATGAGGTAGCATCCCACTTCTAGCTTCTGGAAGAGATTATTAAGCACTGGCTTATTGTTTTCTTTAGTTACTCAGTCAAATTCACTGTTGACCTACCTGTACCTTGTACTTTCTGCTTTCGTAGGTTATTGACCAATTGATTAATTTCCTTTAATTGATTCAATTCTATTCAGATCTCTCTCTCTCCTCCTCCCCATCTCAAGAAATCCAGGTTAACTCCAGGTTTGAGATTTGAAAGGAGTGGGGAAAGATAGCACAGGGTATCCTGAAAGGCTGCTCGGTTTACACCTTCACTCGGGTTCATTTGCTTAGTTGTTTCACCGCCCTCTTCAGGACCTGTTAACCAGGAATAAACCCAGACTCAGAATGACAGCATGTGCCTTCCTTATGCCTTCTCATGCTTTTCCTTATATTACTTTGCTTTTGTTTTAAAAATGTAATTGCATTCCTCCAACTCTCTCTCATTACTTATACTTTGTAATAATTATCAAAGTAAGCTTAGGAGCAAAGAGAATGTTCCTGAATTTACAAAGAAAATTATTTCCAAGCAAATTAGGAGCATAAGTCTGTTGCTCAGAAGATGCTGTGTCTAAAGCAGCACCATTTTCAAGTGGCCGGCAGCACTTTCTCTGTCATGGGTTGGGGCACAGCTATGCAGTCAGACCTGCCTCCCTGTGGTCCTGGCTCAGCCACTTGCCAGCAGAGTATCGCTTTAGTTCTCAGTTCCCTCACTTGTAAATGCAAACAGTAACATCAAGCTTTTAGGCTGCTTCTGAAGGTACAGGAGGAAATACTCTGAAGCCTCTAACACAATGCTTGGTGGGCCACTGATGGTAGTGCTTATATTTATTATTACTTCTTTCAGAGGGAGATTTAGTGAGATTCTCTTCACTGCTACAGGGGATGCAAAGACATACAGTTAGTGCTTGTGCTTGTGAAACATACAATCCTCTTGGGGAGCTAGGGTGATGCAGATGGTTACAGTAGAAAATGGAAAGTGATCAAAGAGCAAAGGAAACAAAGAATGGCAAACGCGGGTCGGAAAGGAGACGGATTCCTGCAGCGTGGGCAGCCTGGCCAGTACCAGTGACGGGACTTGAGATATCAACACTGAACAGTCAGGTGTGGTATCCCACGTGGATGTTCAAAGGTGATGCCGGTCTTTCTGCGGGAGTCTCCAGCGTCTCTGTGTGTTTCCATGCTGCAGGCACGCAGCAGGCGAAGCCGGATGACACCCAGCAACAGGAGGGCTGCCTCTGCTTGCTCGTAGCCAAGACGTCTCGCTTGACTTTGAAAGGGGCTTGGCCAACTCATTCTGCCTGGAGTCCTCTAGTGACTTCTCTACTGTGGGCTCATGGGTTCTGCTCTGCTCATCAGACTCAGCTCTTCTGGCAGTATGTCTTTTTTGGGATCTTGTCCCTGCCACCTGCTTTAGCCACTCCTTGATCTCCTGAATCCCCTACCCGCCATTTTACAACACTCCTGAGAGTGAGTCCTAGTCATATTTAGGCCTTGTAGCTTAATAAATTTGCTATCACCTGAATCTTGCTTTAATGTGTGAGTGCTTAGCTCCATTCATCCAAAACTGTGAGGCTTTTTCTCACCAGAAACAAATGGCTTCTCCAGCCCTGCCTCATGGCCGTCAGTGGGCATTCAGACCATGCCAAGGATGGCCTCCTAGGGTGGAGCTGTGGGTTTCCGAGGGGCTTGCCCGTCCCCACGTGACCAGCATACATGTGGCCTTCTCCGGGGGCATAGAAGTGCTTATTTCAGCCCTCACAAATGAAAACGATGAGACATTCAGCGAAGTGCCCCAGCTGCAGTCTGATTATTGTGTATCGTTATTGGTGACAGCATCTCCTTTCGGGAGCAGGGCTGGACGAGGTGAGATGAGAACAGCGTGGGACTTGTTGAGGAGCTGTTTGGAAGGCACCAATGAATCTTTAGAGGCTGTGTAGGCGGGGGTGGCTGACAGGGGGAGTGTCAGGAAGGGCCCACAGCTGGCATTTCTCTCTGCAGATGCCTTTCGTCCTGTGACTGGGCAGCAAGACTGTGGTCAGTCAGGGAACAAGGGACTCCCAGGAGTCCTTGAGGAACTTGAGAATGAACTTGATGCTGCATTGCACATGGGCGGAAACTTCCTTGGGCTACTCTGCCCTACCCGAGCCTCACCTGCAGCAGGCATGAGGGAGGCAGAGCAGAGGGGCTGTGGACTCTGGGACTGGTTATCCCCTGCAGCTGTGTGACTCTTCCTGCACAGCACTGCGTCTGTCCTCAACTGTCACTGTCCATTGTGGTCATATACAGGGCTGAGCATCCCTAAAAAGAATTAAGTTGTGTCATGTACACGTACCAACTACCCACAATGAATGTATTCGTGATGTACCTCAAACGTGTATGTATTATGAAAAGAAACTAATTAAATAAATAAGTAAAAATTTCAAATTCCAAATGTTCCAAAGTCCAACAGGGAAACATAGTAAATGTGGGTTTCCAAGGGCTGTGGGGAGAACAGGCCCCTTGGTGCGGGGTGGCCCGTAGATGCTGCGGGGAGGGTGTAGAAATCTGTCCTCCTGGGCACACACCTGGCCGTGATGGAGACAGCCCTGACATCATACAGAATGCCTTGTGGGCAGCACGCCAGGCCACATGGCTTCCTCCAGTAACTCACGGTACTGCTGAGGTAGCTCAGGTTGCACAAGCCCAAAAGGTACAGTTATGCGTTCCTGGAGGTTTAACTATAAAACACTGACACTGCACATCTGCTCCACTGGACAGACCAGCCCCAATGAGGCAGAAGCCACCTTTCTTACAGTTGGGGTGGAGCTGATGGAGGGGACCCTGCAGGGCATGGAGTCTATAGGGCAGGGCCAGGCCTCCTCCTGGTTCTGTACTGGCATTTTCTACCTGACTGTCTGGAGAAAGCCATGCAGTGTTTAGAGCAGCAGCAGTCTAAAGCAGTGATTCTCAGCTGGGGCCCATTTTGCCCTCTTGCCCTAAAGACATAGGCACTGTCTGGAGATGCATTCAGTTGGCATGACTAGAAAGGGTGTCAGTATTGCCAGCAGTTAGGGGAAGATGCCAGGGATGCAGCTAGGCATTCTACAGCACCCAGGGCAGTTTTCCTCACCTCCACAAGGGATTATTTGATCCAGAATGTTGACAGTGCCGAGGTGGAGAGTCCCTGGACTTAGGTGATACTCACCTATGTAGCAAAGCCCTTGCCATCAATGGGAACCAGGGCCAGGGAGAGAGAGGGGCTATAGAGGGGGGGACTTTGGAAGAACCAAGATGGGGTGACCTCAGATTCTTATGTGAAGCTATAAGCCTTTATTGGGAGCCCTAGGCTGATAACCATTGGCTGAGGCTGTGACAGTGAGGCCACAGCTGGGCTCCATGAGACAAGTGGACAAGCACATGACCTGCAGCCCCCTGGGAAGAGAGCCAGGGCAAACAGACACAGCCCAAGGCTGCTGCGTGGGGGCCCTGTCCTTCACACACACACGCAAAATGTCTGAGATGCTCTCCTCGTCCTCCTTCACCTCGCAGCCAAAGTCACTTCCTATAGGAAGCCTTCTCTGACTGCTGGCCCAGACCAAGTCTCATCTTCTCAAAGCACTGTGTGTAACTGTCATTTGTTAATGTGAATTAGTGATTAGTCAGCTTCTGAACTGGCCTGTTGTGGTATCTTCAGGGATTAGCACATACAAAGTCAAAAGAGGGCTGTGGATATAGCTCAGTGGCACAAGTGCCTGCCTGGCAAGTGCAAGGTCCTGAGTTCGATTCCTGGTACTAAAAAAAGGTACACAGAAGGTTTTTAAATAGACACATTTTGTCCTTGATAAATAAGAGGACTCTGCACCACTTCGGATGGTAGACTGGAGCTGAAAAATCCACAGCGGGCAGGGGAAGTGTGAGCAACCCCGGAGAGATGGAGAATCAATGCAGGAGGATCTGCCTTCCCTCTGACCTCGCCTGGAGGAGCAGAACTTGTTTGCATGTGTTTGTGTAGGTAGATAGGTACGGAAGCCACCTGCTAGGGATGGTGTCTACTAGTCTGAGCAGCGGCTCACCAGTCCTCCTGCCAGCACAACTCATTTCTGCTAGCCCCGGCAGAAACTGCGCCCAGGGCAAAGAGTCTGCTCTGCGCGAGGCAGTGGGCTGCAGCCCCAGTGCATCTTCAGAGTTGCTTGGGGCTGAGTGCTGGGCCCTCCCTCCTTCATGGAAGAGAAGCCGTGCATCATCCCTTCAAATTCTCTTACTTTTTAAACTTAAAGCAAATGTCAGGATAAATGCTGGTCTCAGGTTTTTAAATCTTCCTTCTGGTGTTTCCAGCCTCTTTCCTGTGGAGATCACCCCCTGAAAAGCTGAGTGAGCGTGTGTGAAGGTGAACTTTTTGTAACTGAAGTCTGTTACTGGCAGGGAATCTTTATCTTTTATTAAATTCAGACTTCTGGGACTGTGTTTTCAGAGATGATGTTTCTAAGCACTTCTAAGAATTAATGAAGTTCTTCGTTCCACAGTTTGCAGCACATGCCTACCTGTGGACACATCTCAATATGAAAGCAAAGATTTTCTTCTGTCTTAATAAAATTCGCTGCTGCCTCAGCAATCCAGGTCATATGCAGAGGGAATTCCCGTTAGCTTGCAGTGGATCCTTCTAACTAAACTGCAGTGCGGTGGCATTTGGCAGTGTTACTTTGGGACACAAACTCTGTGAAATTGTTTTAAAGTTCTGTGCACCAGCAAATACCATGAAGTTCCATACTCTGTGAGCACTTGCAGTTTGCTGTATAGTTTTCAGAACACAAGCCATTCGCAGTTCAGATGTTGGCATTCTGTTAAAGAGCTCTCTGGACCACAGGGGAACTAACGTCTCTGAATGATAGAAACATCCACGCAGCCTTTTTTCGTTCTCCCACTCAAATATCATGTCAGTGTTTTGGCGTTAAATGCCTTTCCCCCATTTCTCAGAAGTGTATGCAGAGCCTGCCCTTGACCTCTGAAGTTCTGTTCAAGGTAGATTTCCTCCATGAGAATGTCACCACTGTAACAAGTGGGCTTTACCTTTTAAAAAACATCTTTAATTTGAACTTCCCTAATGATATTTTTATAATTATCAAATAGCAGGAAATAGATGCTAGCTCTTAGTTTTGTCATTCTAAATGTCACAAGAATGGCAAGGATCTTTAAAAGACAAAGGAAGTGCTTCAATTAGTAATTCCCATGGTAACTAATAGAGCTTGGCCTCTTTTCCCCTTTTCTGTGGCTATTTTCAGTACTTAAATTGATTTACATCCCTATGGATATGTTAAAAAATAAAGCATGGATCACATATGTCCATTCTGCCCGGAGTTTGGGTTTTCTACGTTGTACATCATGTTCCTTCAATTCTTTCCCAAGTGTCTGCAGGAGAAGAAAAAAGGCAACTCCTAATCTGACATGTTTAAAGCAATGATTTCACTTTGTGTTCCTTTTGTAGTTATACAAAATATAACCATATAAATTATTTAAGTTTCACTTCCACTTATAGTTTATATTGAAGCGTAAATATCCGTGTATTTTAATAGCCATACATGAGAAGATAAAACTGGCTTTATTTGTACTGATTATAGGGATGCCTGCCAGTACACTCAGTGTGTAAGGCCATGTCTTGAGTCTTCCCAGCTCCAGCTTCTCAGCATCAAATCTTCACGGGCTTGTAGATCCTTCCAGTGTCTTATCCTGTCCTGTAGCAGGACACCAGACACTGAGGACACTGATATTTGGGCCACCACAGGACACTTAGATACCTGCATCATGCTAGCCTTTGCCACACTGGCCCTTTTGCGTTAGTGCCAAGGTTCTGCAGAGCACCACAGATACCTCTGCAAGCCCCTGGTCCTCACAGAGGTCTGCAGACACCCCCTCCTGAGCATGCTCATGGCCCCTACGCTCACTATACAAGGGAATGAACATATATAGTAAGAGTGGACCCACCAGATATTCACCAAGCAGCCCGGGATCCCTCAAAGAGGACAGGCACTTTATCCTTATTTCACACTGGAGAAAATAAACATTCAAAGAGGTCAGACAGCACATCTTGGGCTGGCGGGTTTTCTGCCTTGAGGACCTGCTGTCTCAGAAGCCAGTGTCTACTCCCCAGCAGGTATATGGAGCCCTCTGGACACACGTCTGTTAAGAACTGCTATCAATTACCCATCACTTATCTTTTAAAGTGGGTCACGAAGCTGAAGCAAAGCTGGAATTACAGAAGCTTCTCAGATACAGAGCAATATTGCAGCCAAAATAAACACATTTTAGAGAAATTATAAAAGTCAGTATTAACAGAGCCCATTGCATATGACAGCTATCAGAGAAGGTACCTTGCAGACATGCCCCTGTGAATTCCACTGAACGCTAGGGTGACCTGCCACCCAACCAGCTAGAGACTAGGGATTTGACCAGAATGAGGATTATTAATGCTAAAATAAGGGTGGACCTGGGCCAAGCAGAACAAGCTGGTCACATCACCCCAAGGTCAAAGTGAACTTAGCCTCATTTTGTAAATGGAAAACTTGTGGCCCAGAAAGGTAATATCCTCCCAGGCTCTTTCTGTTGGGTCCAAATCTGTGTTCTTTGACAAGAGCCCCCATTGTGGCTTTGGGAGAATTCTTTCCTACAGTGGAAGTCTCAAGGTTGTCTGTATGACCCACACCTTAAAAAGATGAAAATCCGGCATTCCTAGTTCCTTTAAAAAAAAAAGAAAGAACATGGTTAAAAGTCAGAGAACCATTTTCAGATAAAGTTTATGCTTAAAGGTGAAAGCAGGCTCTTGATGCCAAACAAATAGGCCTTGAGGACAAAATCAGCAACAGCACTGTTCTCTTCGACCAGCTCAGTTCCTTGATGCTGACCGTCATCTGCTGCCCAGTAGGGAGACTGGCAGGAGCAGGTGATACGAGCAGTCTCTCCTTTGACTATATTTTTAAATTAAGTTTTTAGACAAATTAAACAAATTAATTTATTTGCTTATGCATGGAGTAAAAAAGAATGGAAATGACCATTACAATCCAAAATCATAGCTCAAATTAATTTTTGTAAATTTTATTGGACGACAGTGTGCTTATAGAACAGTATGCATAAGTCAAAAAAACACGAAATTGAATTTTCATAGAGCAGCCTCTCCCTCAGCCTCCTGTTGCTATGGTGTTGCTGTCTTCCGGGCTTCTCCCTTCCTTTCCAGGGTGACCATTGTCCCCACTCCTGACACCGTGGGTTAGTTTTACCTGGTTTTGAACTTCATATAAATGGAATCCTAGATGGCACCAAAGTATCTTTGTTTCCCAAAAAGCTACTATGTGCAAGGCATTGCATAATTTTTCAGCGAATGTAAATGGTTGGGCTTTGATACATTCCAAATTGCATGCATATGTTTCTCTGTGTCCCTCTGTCTGTGAGTGTCTGTGTCTATGTGTGTCTGTGCCTGTGTATGTCTGTGTGTGTGTACCTATATATGGGTCACAGTGTTGTCACAAAAGTCAGTCCTCAGAGGGCAGAATCTATATGAAAACCAGCTTGCAGCACAGTGTGTGTTCAGGAAGGCATCACTGCTACATAATTCAGACATTTTACATGTGCCACATCTACTAATTCAGTAGGGGTGAGTTTGCTTCTAAACTGTTAGAAAGCTTTCTGGATGTTCCGTCGTTTGTGCTCTGGGACAAAGGACAGCAGAATTAACCCTTAGGTTCAGGGGAAGCAGAGGTGGCATTCAGAAGCCACGTGATGGCCATCCTATGAGGCCTGATGTCTACTAGGAAGGGACAGCCATCAGGGCAGATAGTTGTCTTCCAGTCACAGCATCTACTCAACTAAAATGCACCCTTATTCTCCCATCTGGGGGAGCTCCTGGTCAGACAGCAGGGAAGGAAGATTCCCTCCCCCCATCACACCCTGCAGGCTATTTAGTAACATTTGTGTTTTTTCGTTACCAAAAAGGGTCTGTGGCACTTTATGGGAGAGACAAACATTGTATCGGCATGGATTTGGGGTTGATGCTGCCTTCATCATGTGCTAGCTGAATGACTAAGCTCTTGTGTTCTTTGAATTCTGACTTTCGAACGCATAAGGTTGTAATAAAAATAGCTGAATGATTGAGAGCATTGAATAGTTTTGGAAGCATTACACAAATAGACACTCAATAAATTCTGGCTCTCTTTCCCTAAAGATAAGAAGAGATTGCAACTGTGCCTAAGTTCAGTCCTGAGCTTCCTGGCTGACAAGGCAAAAATGAAACACAATGGCTTGTATTGTTCTAGTCTGATTAAAAGACTGTTCCCAGTTTTTCAGGAAACACAAACACTTTCCTGGTGCTGTGTTCCAGACAACTTTATTTTGTAAGCTGAGAGGGTTTGCAAAAATGATCTCCTGCCAAAGATCAAGAAATCTCATTTTGCATCTCCACAGCATCCATGAGTCAGTCCTTTAATTAAAAAATACTAATCCGAGATTTAATACTATAATACTTGATTATGAAGGCTAGAGCTGGAGTTTAGGGTAGAGTTCTACTTCTCCATTTTTTCCACCATGTGGTGTTTTTAGTGGACATCTTACAATAATATTGTAAGTGGAAAAGACAGATCTGATAACTAGAGGGAATACCCTGTCCACTTTGCTTATGGGAAGGGGGTGGTGGGTGCAGGCGGCACAAAGATACTCTAACATCTTCACAAGGTCACCTGTGGGGAAAAAGAACTGGTGTAGTGTGCATTCTTATCTTCAGCATCTGTAAAGAACAGGTTAGACTGGCAATCTTTTGACTCTCGTGGGTAAAGAACAAGAGAGAGCTGTTGACTCAGGTAGTGGGTGCTCTTGCAGAGAGTATTGTTGGTTCATGAGCATGATGGTTTTGTTCCAAGGGCCTATGGGGAGAGTGAACTAGAGCCAAGACCCTTTTAGGGAAGCTAGTAGTAGAAAGATCACCCTGACTCTCAGAAGTTAGAAAAAGAGAGGATTTCTCCTCTTTCCCTGCTCAGGAGTTCCAGAATTTGTATTCCTTTGCAACTCAATCTCAATGTTAAAATATTGAAGTTTTGAGTTCTTAGTTGTTGCACAGAGGAACTTCACACACACACATATGCATGCAAAATGTGTAATCAGGGTGTTTCCACCACACATATATGCAGAACTCTGGCTAGGAGGGGCGAAGTTGAGAAAGCCATTAATAGGCCACCTCACCATGAGAGGATCCCTAGGGACCCTATATTCTAAAGGCCTTTAGGAAGTGAGTTGCTGCTTAGCACCCAAGATCACCCTGACTCTCAGAAGCTAGCCAGTGCAGTGACAGGGCAGGGAGGAGTCTTATCATTGTAGTCACAGTTGTGTAGGTGACAGGTCTGTATGTGCAGAATTAGTTGGAAGCAGATCTCTAAGCCTGGATCTCCTCCTGCTGCTCTCTACTGACCCAGAACTACATGCTTGATCTCTTCTTTTGTACCCAGGGGCTGACTTTCCTCTAACCCCCATACTCACCTGATGCACATTTTTGTGTGACCTGAGCCTTTATGTAGTCACATGCCCCAAATCTAGCAGACATCTGATAAATATCTGCTGGTTAGCCTGTGACATGTTATAGCCATAGGTGATGTGATGCCTGTGAACTTCTCAAGAAAACTTTTTTTTATTCTTCCAAACTCTGACATTTGAATGTTTTGACTACATGTTTGTTACTCTTACAGTGGGGTAAGTTTTCTAGTAGATGCTCACGTTCTCATTATGGCTGAATTCACAAAAAGATAACCTCATGTTTTACCCATTACTGAAAATTTTAGGTGGATATTTCTGCTCATGTCAGAATTATTTATGGGAGAAGGGTCATTTCGTTGTAATTCTGAAGATTTGGAATTAGTAATCATTTTTAAAATAAATTACCTTGTAGGTGAAGTTTATCTGGGGTCAGTAGCTGGACATGTTTCTCTATCATTAGAATTAACTGATGTAGCAAGATCAGCTTGGGTCATTATCCTGTCCGTATCTGTGACCAAATTGTGGAAGTGTCACTGTCTACAGTGGCAGCAAAGGTCTTTGGGTCTTATGTCACACACTGAGGTCCTGCTTGTAGGTCGTACTGAACTGAAATATTAAGTCAAGCCTTCCATGAACATAGATTTCATTTCTTAAGTGTTCACACCATACTAGTGGGTCACTCACAACAGGGATGGCATCTTTGGACAAATGACTCATTAAAACATCCCACTAAAGTACACCAGTGGGGCCAAAAAGGCTCAACCAAGACAAAGTATCAAGGAAATGTCGGAACATGGTTCTTGTGTACCAGGCTCGGGTTAGAAGGAGGTTTGACGTATGCCTTGGAGATGTTAACTGTGTTACCAGCTCAAGTTCCATCTTCTGTAAAGTGGGGAGGGCTCTTCTCAGTTCTCCACTCTGTAGCAAAGGGTTAGTGGGACGACGCCTGCCTGGTCTTTGATACATGATCCATGGTATCCTGGCCTGGCTGTTGTTGTAGTTTCAGTGCCTCTCAATTCCTTGATGGAAAGAACACCAAGTAAGGAAGGTCAGACATGTTCCCACAGATGCTTATTTAACTGTCCCCCTTAAGCTTGGAAGATGTATTCCAAGACCCTCCATTGGCCAAAGGTCCCAGGGAGGATGTGGGTTGCTCACTTAAACTGGCCAGGGGTTCCTGCTGATGGCCAGGGCCACAGAGTGAGGAGTGCAGCAGCTCCCTCTGATACCATTGGTTAGCTTCTGGCATAGCATTGAGCTTCATGCAATTTCCCCAAATTTGGTTTATGGAATGTTTACCTTTTTTGAAGATCCAGCCTAGTCTTCAATGAGTGTGGCAGAGACTTTTGTTCAGATTTGCTCTCAAATCTTAGATGAGCTTAGCGTTGGATGGGAAGATGATATTTTATTGAGCTTAGTGGAATTGCATCAGATGAAATGTTAGGGACGTTGACCATGACAGTATTATGGGAAAGGGGGCCTCAGGCCATCGTCCTTCCCCTAGTCTGCTGGATCCTGACCCTGACCACCACCTGGAGATTGCTTCTCCAAATACAGCTTGTCATCCAGGAAGTGACTTCTGGCCCTGGAACAAAAGGCAACGCTTTTCCTAATGTTTGAAGCTTATCACTGATCGTGGAGTTTGGAGTCAGATTCAGATGGGGATAATTTCTTGTTCAGCTTCTGAATGACCATGTGTTCTCATGCACATTGCTTCAAGATATCATAAGGATTAAGGAGGGTCTCACACATGGAGTACCCTACCTGGTACTGTACTCATATCATGTGATTTTAAGTTCCAAAGGGCTGCTGCACTGACCTCTGGGTGTGTAGCCCCATCCACAACCACTTCCAGGTGTAAACAGCAGGCTCTCTCTCCATAGCTGGACCTCACTGTCTGTCTCCAGGTTCATCCACACAACATTGTCTCATTCAATCATCACAGCAAAACTATAAGGGACGTTATCAGTGACCCCTTGTGTAGAGGGCACTGAAATATCAGTAGGCAGAGGTCTGGCTCAAGAGCGTATAGCCTCTTCCTCCCTCCCTCAGACTGTGGATTAAAGAAAGTCCAGTGGCATACAGGAGGCACATAAGGGCCCAGAGACCCCACAGGTATGTGAGGACACATGTAAGCTCCCATCCACCTGGCCTCTAACATCCGTGCTTTCTTCCAAGGTCTGGAACCATTCCAACTGTATGGCCCAGTAGCTCAAGCAAATGCATTTTGAGATGATTCCTTGAACCGTAAAGAAAGAAAATCATTTTCTTTGAGCTATATGGGTGCACTGCCCAGCAGTGGAAGAGGAAAACTGACCTTCAAGGTAGACAAAACAGAATGCAGTTAGACATTACACTTTTGTTGTAGTATATTGTTCCAGAATGGCGTACTGCATATTTTTGCTATAATGCTGTTTTTGTTACCAAATGAATGCTACAGTGTTCTCTTCTGTGGAGGAGGGATTCATTACGAGTTCACAGAACTTTTTCAGTGGTGGGGAAAAATAGGTGCTTGTCCTCAGCAATGCACATCAAGCCTGGAGATAGATTTGTTAGTAGCTCAATGACTTACGAATTCTCTGAAAGCTTACCTTTTATTCTATTTTAAATGGAAATTCAACTTTCCTCTTTAGATGAGATGGTTGATGTTCATGACATTCTTCTCTCTCTTTTTCTCTCCCTCTCTCTTTCTGTCATGTTTGCTTCAAATCTGAACTCTGTGCATTTTATAGGGATTCGTATTAATGACCTTATTTAAATGGCTTGAGTCAGCCAGTTGGGGAGATCACTAAGCCAAAACATTTGCAGGTCCTTAGGCATATAACTAGTTGACTGACAGACATGTCACTTACCTGTTTCTTAATTTTCAAACTCTTTCTTAGGAACAGCTAACAAACTGCTCTGGGTATTCATGTGTCTGAAAAACGAACATATTGTTTTCAGTTTGGTTTTCTCCTTTTCTTAAGATTTTAATATATTTTCTGAGTCTCTCAGTCTCATCCACTGTGTGTCTATGAGGGATGCCACAGAAGTCACCCCCTGTGGCTGTGAGACTGGAACCTGTCTCAGCGAACAGCAAACCTTCTGCAGAGGCTTCATGTCACCCTTGATGTGCACCCTCCGTTCCCGTTCACCCGACTCCAAGGCTTGAGGAGTAGCTCTTTCCCCCAACTCTATACCCAGTGCCCTTGCCCATGTCTACACCTCTCCATCCCTCCCTGGACCACAGGTGTGGTTTCCTTCATAGTCAGGGGTCCACAGTCCATCCCCAGTTCGGTTGTGTACATTCTTGTCCTCTGTAGCCTCTAAGGTGACCTTCCTGATGGGGAGCAGAGGAGG
This sequence comes from Dinomys branickii, assembly GCA_004027595.1. Taxonomy (NCBI): domain Eukaryota; kingdom Metazoa; phylum Chordata; class Mammalia; order Rodentia; family Dinomyidae; genus Dinomys; species Dinomys branickii. The sequence goes on along the minus strand of PVLD010001026.1, from coordinate 110,926 downwards.
CACATGTCCAGCTTGCTCACTGTTGCAGCCCCCTAATGGCTTCATCCCAAATCTAAATGATTTTTCAGCCTCCCAGGCCCTGCCCACTCAAATTCCAGATCCATATCTGTGTCTTATTGAGTATTGGTCATGTACTGAGCTTGGTGTTGGATCCTGATGTCCTTTATTAACTCAACTGAGTAAATTTTATTATTCCCTGTTCAAAGATGAACGAACAGACTCAAAAAGGTGAAGAGACTGATTCCAACATCAAAGTCACAATTCAGATTAGTGTAGCCCCCTTCATCCTTGCAGGACACTTGCCAAGATCCCTAGTCAGTGCTTGAAACTGAAACCTCAGGGAATACCCAAACTCTATACATACTATGCTTTCTCTTGTATGCACATACCCAGGATACCTACCGCCCTCCACCGTGTGGCATTGTTATGAAGATGCTATTGGATTAACAAGCCACTGACAGACCAAAGAGGTGGCAAAAGACAGCATTGTCAGGAGGGATGAGACCAGGGAAGCCCGGAAGGCTGGGGCAAGATAGCAAGCGCATGGCCGGTATGAATAAGTCTGGCAAGGGTGAGTGGTCATGGTGCAGCACCTGATGGTGAGACATGGTTTCCTGTGAGGAAGGGGATTACTGTGGTCTCTGCTTAGGCCCCCAGCTCTGAGAGGAAATCCAGAGGGCACAAACTACACACGCTTGTTGACGTAACTCCAGGGCACCCCTGAAGAGGTGAGGGAGAGGGTGTAAGAGCAATCAGTGGGATCACACCAACTGGTGGCTGTCAGAGGGGAAAAGGCACGATCTGGCCTCATTTCTTTTTTTTTTTTTTTTTTTTTGCGGTACTGGGGATCGAACTCAGGACCCTGTGCTTGCTAGGCAGGCACTTATTCCACTGAGCTATATCCCCAGCCCTGGCCTCATTTCTTTTTTCTCATGGGCAGATGGTTCCTTTGTGGCTTAAGGACTGAGTACAAACAGTTCCATCCTCTAAGAGAGCAGGAAGGCCAAAGAACCTGTGGGCAGGTTCTGGAGCCAACTGTACTATGCCATAGTGGGACTCTGTGACAAATTATTCTACCTCTCTGGACCTCGGCTTCCTCATCTATACATCAAGCCTAGTATCAAATTCTTCTTGTGAATGTGGAATCAGTGGTCCCTGGAGTGCGTTTGATACAGAGTATCTGTTGTTACGATGATATTCCTTTTCTTAATGTGTCTGTTCATGTGCTATCTCACTTTTAAACACTGGATCCCTGCAAAGAAGCTGCTCTTGCGGCAAAGACTTCTTAAAAACAACAGTGACTCTTACTATGTCAGAAGGTGTGTGTGCCCCCTCCTCTGGAACTGGGAGAATACCCTACACAGGGAACAGATTCAAATTGCTGTGCTCCTGAATTCCACATGGATGGTAATGCCATAGACAGATGATAGACATGGCAATGTAGAAACCAACAGACATTTGTACTTGAAAAAAAAAAAAAGATTTCTCTGGTTTGCTAATTTGCATAGTTTTCTTATCCAAAGAGGGTACCCCCGCCGAGAGTAATTAGAGAAGAGCCTGTGTGTGTACTTGGAGATGGGGCGGGTTGTGCTGAGGCGTGGGCAGGGTGCACGTGGATTTTTGCTGAGCAGCTGCCCATGAATAATTTGTAAAAGTTGCCAAATATTGAGGAGTCTTGCTTGCCTGTCTTGGGTTGACAAGATAGATGGCTGAGAAAATGGGTACTAATTTTCCCCAGTGTCACCAATGTCATTTTATAGATTTCATCTCCTTCTCAGTGTGGCTTGAGGCTGTGAGGTAGGCCTCATTAGATTTTACCCAATTCTTTCATTGTGGTGAGGCTTCCCTCCCCCAGCATCAGTAGCTCCTTCCAGACTTTCGTGCATTAGAAAATTCAGAAATTAACAGCTTTGCTGATGCCTGGAAGGTAAACAAGGAAACTGTGGGACTTGGCAGGGTATGGTATCAGTGAGAATCTGAAGCCGAGATGATTCAGAAGCATTATGCACTTCCCTGATTATTTGAAAACCCTTCTGGAAGCAAAGCAAAGTTGTCTCATAGTCTACAGAGACAGCCAGAGGGCCATTGCCAGGGCCCCATCCATTCCCACTGCATGATGCAATCATGTGACTGGATCTCTGTCATTTTCCTGCTGGTAGTCATTGCCCTGCTCGGTTGGGCCAACCCCTGTAAATTTATGGTCCTGGTCATTCTGCGTGAGGGTTACCCTGATTGAGAGAAAATGACTTGCTATCCCAGTGCTCTGACTCATTGCTCACGGCAGCCCAGTGTCTTTTGGGGAAAATAAGAGCCCAACAGAATGCAACCAGGATCAAAGAACTTGACCTAAGGGTCTGGTCATTCACAGTGAGATTTCTTTGAGACCAACATCCCCAGTACTTAATGACATGAAGTAGAGTTTTGTGTGTGCTTGCTTTTAAAATCTTAACTCACCGTAGAAGTTTCACATTTTAGTTACATTATACATGTTGAAATGTGTATGTACATATTTTAAAATAAAATGCAAATTGCACATCCAAAATTTTTAAACATTGCTGTCCATTCAGAGAAGCGTGTTGACAGCAATAGTCCCTGCCTACGGATGCTGACAATGTGTTAGGCCACCAGGGTATACAAAAGACATTGTATTTTGTCTGAGTTTGCAAACATTGACTGTGTTTGTCCATCTAAGAAATTGCTTTAGTTTTTCTCTTAAAAACAGTGCCAGTGGACTGATTCTGAACATTGTTTTCTGCTTTGCAAGGTCTGGATGCACAGTAACTTCACTGGGTTGGTCTTTCCTTATCTTGTGAGCGATCAGGACAAAGCCCAGCCACAAGGCACTTCCTTTAAGAGTGCTGACCCTTTAAACTGAACTTGCCTGCCCTCTCCACCTTCCTTAGGGTGGATTTCTGCTCTGATGTTGTCACCAAGGGTGGGCTGGGCTTCCTCCCTGCTCTCTCCCTGGAAGCAGAATGATGTGGCCTTGTGCTCTGGAGACACACCAGCCTAAGCTCCAATTCTACAGCCAGGCTGGTCCAGGTCTCTGTGAGCAACACCATTCCCAAACTCCCTCTTCTCCCTATTGGAAATATATGGCCAGTATATCTTTCCATATATTGATAGACACAGAACACAGTGGTGCGCTCCCTAGAACTAGAAGGGATTTTAAGGAATGAATGATCCAGTGTCATTGTTGTCTTTAACAGAATGCTTTTCTAAGGTGCTAGCTGCTGTAGGCAGTGTTTCAGATACTAGGAATTGAAGAGGAGGTCAGAGCCTGCTGTGAAGGAGTTATAGCTTTACCGCAGGACAGAGATACACCAAAAGTGAAAGAAACAAAACAAAAGCAAATAAAAGTGAATTACAGCGCAGGATGCTTTCCCCAGAGGCCCAGCCAAAAATGGGTTGGGGGAGCATCCCCGCTGCTCTGCTGCCTGACTCTGTGACCCTGAGGCAGGGCTCACCAAAGCTCACCAAGTCTCTCTGAGTCTCTGTCTTCATCTTCAAAGTGGTTCTTCTTGCCTCCTAGGATAGTGGTGAGCTGCGGGTGAGACACCACAAGCAGCTCACCAGGAACTTGACAGGCACAATGAATCTAACATCATCTCTGCTTCCCCTTTTTGGAGGATGTTGCCCTTCAAGATAAGCACAGGAAGTGTCTAGTTTGTGGAAGGTTGTTGTGCAAACTTCTCACTGACGCAGCTTCTCAGATCTGCCCACACGAACCACTCTCCTGGGCCCTGGGCTAAAGGAAATGTTCATTAGTAAAGATTTAGTGTAGAGGACATTTAGTTGTTTGGTTTTGGCTGTAATTCTATACTTACAGAAATTTGATAGTCACAGTTTCCATACAATCAACAAAACAGTAAAACACATAAGCTATTTGTAATAGCCATTGTTTAGGAACTCTTGCTTTGTTTAAAAAATTATTTCAAAGTTACTAGTACATTTGATTGGAATTTTGTCAATTGCTTATTCATTTATTTATCTAACCATTGACAAATTTATACACCAGATTGGCTTTTCCCCTATATTCTGAATCTGGTTTGACTCAAGCCTGCCATCTCTACCTATGTCCCTGTCCCAGAAGCTTCTTCTGCGTGCTTCTGGGTTTTATTTTACGTAAAAATGAATCTGCACTGCATTAGAATTTAGTTTTGATCATTTCTACCCACCCTCTGAGATAGTGGAGGCAACATCCACTCTGAGTTTCTCCTTTTTCTTGACTTCAGACAAACATCATGAGTCACTCTCCTTAGCATCTTCCCTGGCTTTTGAGGGACTGACAAGTAGACTCCTGTAGTAAATTGTTCTACACAGAGGTAGTTTGCCTGTCCCCGGTGATCAGCATTTACCACCTTCTTTGTGTTACATAGGACTTCACAGCACTCTGAGAAGCTTCTGACTTTGTGCGTTGCTCAGCAGTTTATCTCCCTGCTGTCTTGTACAGCTTCCCTAGTAGACACTGTGGCATTATACGGAGTATTTTTAAAATTGTGTTCACAATAGTTCATTGCCAGTATATATAAATACCAATGATTTCTTTTATTTATTAACTTTGCATCCTGCAATCTAAACTCACATATTAGTAACTTTTTGTGGATTCTTTGATTATCTGTGTAGACTATGATATCATTTGAAAATAAAAATTTTATTCTTTTTCCATTCTAAGCCCTACATAATTTATTTCTTTTTCTTGCCATATTACATTGACTAAGATTTCTAGTACATTAAATCTGAGTAGTGGGAGCAGATGTCTGTGCTTTGATCCCAGGAGTAGGGGAATAGCATTCAGTGTCCACCATTACGAACAATGTTAGCTGTTGATTTATCCAAGTAGATTTTAAAATCCCTTAGTAAACAGAACTCTTTCTTCTGATTCTTTGGCTTTGAACCTACCTCATGAGTCAACTATTTTAATTTGTAACAATATAATGATTTATAACAACTTGTTATAATTTTGTACTGCAAATCTTTATTATATTTAGTTTGAAATACCCTTGCCAGGACTAAGAGAACATGTAGTCTCTTTTGGCAGAAAACATCATGTACTGCATTACCTATTCTAAAATAGTGACAATCAAACCATGATTCCACCCTTTCAACAGCATAAATGCACAGTCAAAACTGAACATAGTCTCTGCCCACAGTGAAATGGTGGGCTAATAGCCCTAACATGAGACTGCCGCAATGGCTACTCACACAAGAACACGAGAGCTATGTACATCAACTGAGAAATGAATAAACAAAATATGGTAATAAAATATTATTTGTCCATAAAGTACTAGTACATTCAACAATGTGGGTGGGCCTCAGGAACATTATGCTAAAAAAAAGAGAGAACATCATACTTAGTGAAAGAAACCAGTTGTAAAAGGCCACATGTATTGTATATGGCCTTTTTATATCAACTGCCCCAGAATAAGGAAATCCACAGGGACAGAAAGTAGATGAGTGGTTTCCAGGGGGCATAATGAGTGGATGGGACTCAGGTGCTAATGAACTCACAGGTACGGAGTTTGTTTTCGAATGATGAAAAAATGTTATTACAACATTACATTACAGTGATGATTGTGATCTTTGTGAATGTCTTAAACACCACTGAATTCCATACTTTAGATGGGTGGATTTCATGTGTGTAAATTGTGTCTTAATGAGACTATTTAAGTAAAAGAACACGAGCGCTAAATCAATGGCCAGGCTAGGTGATGATGACACCAGGGAAGTTGGGGCTGGGGAACTCTCCCCAGCCGGGTTTCAAAAGGCCACCTCCAAGGAAGATGAGACAAGGGGACTGTTTCAAGGGGAAGCAAACCGTGCAGGCTGCGTTAGGAGCAGAAAACTGCTGAAGAGTCCTGGGGGGAGGACTCCGCAGCACTTCGGGGCTGGGCCGGCGATCACACTCCACCACCAACTGACAGGTAGAGGTCACGGCAGGGGTTGGGTAGGACACTGTTGAGAGCTGATAATTACAGCAAAAAGAAGTTACTGTCAAGATAAAAATCTCCCCAGAGGATTCTGAACAATGAAGCAAAAGTGATCATGTGCAGCCAGCATTGTTGAGAAAGAAATAGCTGCAATCAACAGCTAGTGCCTACCCACCCAAAGACTAACTCTCTTTCCTTCTTTTCAGACGATAGCCCTTGTTTTTCCTTGGTGAGTACAAAACTTCAAACCAATTTTTTTTTGGCTGTAGAGTTAAATGGCTAAAAAAATGCAAGTGGGCTCTCATTGTTACAAAAGGCTTATTTTCCTGAGAAAAAAGGCCCTATGGTCAGCAGGTGACATTTGGACTTTATACTTCAACCTGCGTGAGCAAGTTCATATCACCTTTCTGTGACATTTTTTTCAAAAATTTGGCTCAGCTGCTCAGTATCCTGAAACGTATTATTGAGAACACAATTTCCCCAAGTTTTTCTTTCTCTGATTTGTCACTGCTTTTAAAAGGGTCTTGCCTCATCTCACTGACACACATTTGGCACCTATAAGTGCACATGGTGGCAAGTAAATGCACTGGTGGTGATTGCCTCTTAAATTGATTGGCTGAGCAAAAAACTATTAAAAAGGTGCTTTCCTGGTTTACACTCTTAGTAGAAGCCAGTTGGTGTCGTGTATTTAATGCGTTTTGGAGTCCAGGTCACAACAAAATTCCAAGGTTTTAATACCCTTAGAAAAAGAAAACTTTAAACACCATAACTGCCTTGTGATCTACTTAATCCGTTTAATGCTTTGAGTTTCCTAGAGAAATCGAGGGAAGGAAATCTGGGAGTTTCTAAAGTGGCTACAGCCTGTGTGCAGGTGGGCATGAAACACTCTGCATATTCTCTGCCTTTAGCAGCCTAGTGCTGGCAACTAAGTTTTACTCCCTAGTCATATAGCCTTGTTTGAAACACTTTATATATGTTCCAGAATTATTTTAAGGTCATTGGATCAGTTCTTTTGCCCCTGGTTGGCATTTTCTTTTAGATAGGGACCCTTAGCAGCACTGTTCCATCTGGGCACAAATGTTTATGGCTGTTCCTGGTGTGACAGAAGGCATTTGGGTTGCATGGCTGTTTTGCCATAAGGAATGTGAAATGTAATCAACAATTTATCAAGCTAAAGAAGGAGGAAGACTCTATTTGTTACCTACCAAACTGATTTTGCTAGCCATATTATGTGTTGGAAGTCACATATTCTGAACGGCTATTGGGTAAATGTCAGTGGTGAGATTAAGGAGTAAGATTATTAAAGGAATAATATTTTGGGGATAGAGAATTAATTGCACGAAGTCTGCAGTTCTTTATTGCCTCTAAATTCTAAGCAGAAGTGTTGTTTCATTCATATTAGCTCAAACACAAATTAAATATGATGCCATTCAAAAGAAGTAAGCCCAGGTGATTTATTAATATACCTACTATGTTTGAATAAAATGAGGGTCAGACCCCACAGACTCATCTCCTTCTAAAACATGGGAGATGGACTTGGGTTTGTTTCAAGCATGTGACCCCTGCACCCCTTGCCTCTCCATTCAGTGCTGGCTCCTCCACAATCCTCTTCCTTCTGCCCACCCTAGGATCTCCCAGCCTCTTGACCAATTGACCTTCAGCCAGACAATGAGTCAGCAGTGCTCCAGCTGACTGATCCTGTGACAGGTGTTTGCTGGGCTTTTCCAGCCTCCCCAACATGGTCTCAATCCCACAAAGAGATTCCGAAGTCAGTACCTGTCCAGAGGTGACGAGCTTGTTGCCCAGGAGCTGAGCGCTTGTACCTGCTTGTTCGCACGGTGACTGTACAATAGCCAAAGAGCCCGCCCCCCAGCACCTACCCTCCTCCAGGCCCCATCTGCCTTCTCCATTTCAGTTCTCCTTTGGGAAACTACTGAGTTCCTGGGCTAAAAGTGCTTATAATTTCAGAAATCTGTTTTGACATTTGAAGTGCAGACCTCCTATCCATGTTCTCTTATCTGCTGCCTTCATTTGTCACCTTCCCATCTGCTACCAGGATAGATTACCAGGTTAACCTTTTAGCCTGCTGCATTTTCATTGCTAAATAGTTGAGATTTGGTCTAGAGCTTGCTTTCGAGTCAACTAGAAATAAATACAGGTCCACCTTAGGCAGGGCAGGTGAACTCCCTGAGGTTGGAGATTGTCACAAACCACCATCCACAACCGGTAAACTGGCTGCAGAAGAGCCCAGTAGACCCTTGCTGAATGGACATATTAACCCAAAAGAGGCCCTTTTTGTCCTCTCCCTACCTCTTCCTAGGATAATTGTGAATTTAAGTGAGATACCCCAAGGTAAGCACTTAGTAAAGGCCCCCTATTACCATCACAGCTGTTCTTGCTATTAGCATCATTACAGAATTAAGGCAACTGTTTCCAACTTTTAATGAAAGCATTTAACTGGGTTGCAACGTATACATTAATACTGTAGCAGGAATAATCCCTTTACTAGCAATAATCCTTGACTTTTCGTTTAAAAAAATCCCTCTCTGTTAATATTTGGCATTCAGAAAATGGAGTCAACATTTTTCTCTATCGAGTTGGATTTCAAAGAATCCTATTAGTAGAGCCATGCTTTCCTAGGTTTTCTTTTTTTTAAGCAATTGACTTGTGGAAGTCCTACCATAGTCCATGTCAATGACCAAAGGGGACTCAATTCTTTCAACTGGAAAATGCTGGCAACTCAGTAGGTTTCAGTGGCTTAGTATTTAATGCAATGGAATTTAAGAATTAAGAATTTATGGATAACACAAAATTAAGGCTTAAATATTTTTCCAGCCTCTTTAAGGCCTTATATTTTTATACTGCAGGGTATCCACTACGAAGTAAAATTAAATGATACTGTAACTTGACTATTTCACTTTGGTTCATGGAAATGCCGAAGGAATAAGACAACTAAATTAAAGTGCTCATAGTAAGTAGTAGAGAATTTTAATTTTAAAATGTACTTAGGATAGTCATTCACTAACTTGCTGTTCTTTAATGATTTATGCCTTTTCATGAACATGTGAGTTTTCCTTACCAAGTTATTTTTTTCTAGTGTTGTACGATTGAGCATTGTGGCCAAAAAAATGTACTTTTTTATAATAAAGTTTCCTGGGGCCAGTCTGTATTCTAATAGGGCAGGTAAGTGCCCTGAGCTGGCTTCCAGGCATAGCAGCTAGAGTGACTGGTTTTAGTTGGAAGAATGGAAACGATCTCCTGTGCTTTACTCTATACCATAGATGGGAAAGCTGATGAAAACATTCTAGGGAATGTGTCCCCGTTTCCCTCCTTTGTTTGCACTTGGGATTTCTGTTAGTGCCCAGGATTCTCTCCTACAACAGTGCTTCTCCCAATAATGAGAGGTCTTTCCCCCTGCAGTGTGCAACCAGAAGCTGGTGACAGGTGGGATTAGGGTTCCCACAAATTAATTCCTCAATGTTTCCATTGCCCAACCCCCACCAAAGACTTGGAGATCTTCCAAGAAGTGCCTGAAGAGAATCTAGTAGGTAATCCTTTGTCATAGAGCGTACTAATTAGTCACCATTTCCACTTAGAGGAAACTCAGGAACTCAGGAAAAACAGGAACACAGCTTTCCCATATAAACTTGCTCCTCCCCGAGCTTGCAGCAGACCCAGTTCAGAGCTGGAATTCTTCTGGAAATCCTTTTTCAGCCAACAGGGAAACATGGATTCTCCAAGGCCAGGATGTCTCCCCACCATCATCCCAGTAGAACAAGAGGTAAAGGGGGGACACACAGGGGAGCTTTTCCTGTCACTTTGGATTTATATTGTGCTTACTTGTATTTTAATGCAGTAGAATGGCATTAAACTATAAGGGATGAAAATTAGATTAAAGACTATTATCAAGAAGCCTTCGTTAAATGAAAATTTGGCAAGTGACTTAGTTAACTTTATCCAACTCCGTGCAGGAAATCTGGGTTTATGTTTCAGGAAGCCATTTCTAATCCAGCACAGCTCAGCCAGTAGAGCACTGGAGATGGCAGAGGATGTCTGTTTGGGCCTCCAGGGTGGTCTGATGGCCCAGAATCAAAGGTGAGATTGACCTTTCTAGAAAAACAACCCCTAACTATTGTGGAGGCCTTGGGATGGCTGAGTGACTCATGAAAATCCACCCATTGTAAGTTGGATATTTCTCTCTTTAATAAGCAAAGCAACCCTCTTGATTTTCCGTTACAACTGGATTTGGGGAGTGGCATTTCAGCTAAAAGTAATTAATGGTAAAGTGTGAGGTACCTGGAGCAGGATAGTGAGCAGGTGTGCAAGGAACTTGTCTTGGATGCACAAGGCCGGGCTAGCATGCTGTGCAAGCTTTCCTGTCTGTGGCATTCACTTTGTAGAGACAGATGGCTTTGGCAGCTGCAGACCAGCACCAACTGCCTGAGGGGTGGCATCCTTCACATTGGAGGAAAGAAAACAAGACATTTATAGGTCCTTTGGGGTGTATGAGCTACAGGATGTTGTCTCAGACTCACTGGGCGACTGCATGAAGGAATAAGGTCAAGCACCCAATGCAAAGACAGGGGCCAATCTCCCTAGATGGGAACTCACCCTCAACAGCAGATCTGTCCACAGAGTGGTGTCCCAAGTGAATGGGGACATGAAGCAACAGGAGATTAAATGCTGTCTCCTCAACACTGCCAATCTGAAGTGACTTCTTAAAACTTATTATGAGGTGGAGTTTCCTATGAAGTATTTAAAATGTTAGGGACATAAGGATCTCTATGGAATTGCTGAGCAAAAAGGTATCACATAATAGATTCTCTAAACAGCTTTTCTCCTTGTTAAATAGAAATATACATAAGCAAATAACAAAACTTGGATTTGTGTTATCTCTGATGAGGACTGATTGAATTTCAACAATTTTTGAAAAATGTTGATGGTATTTAACTGATTCCAGACAACTCTACGAAGACTGATCTGTTATCAGAAATAGATTAGACTGAATATTCAAAGTGAGTGAGTGTGTGTGTGTGGGTGGGTGTGTATTAAAGCTACTTTGTTGCTGATGATGATTTTTTTTAAAAATGTTATCATGAGTAGAAATTATTATTGGGGAAACTAGGACTTGACTTATTTCCTGTTTTTCCAGATCATTTAAATTCTTCATGCTTAAAACATAAATTATATATATGATAAAGCACATGTATATGGAACACTTTAGAGTTTAAAAAGTATGCTCAAATTCATTATGTCCTTTGGGCCTTGTAAAAACCTGGAGTTAATAATCCAGGTGTGTCTGGTCACCTCTACCTGACAAATGAGAAAATGGAGACATAGGCAGGCAGGAGAAGACATAGGCATAGAAGGCAGGAGAAGTTTGTATATACGTATAAATGTATGTATAGATATACCTAGCACTTGGACATGAAATGTACATCATCTCTGAGAGCAGATCAGTCTTGAAAAGTTGTCTGAAACTCATTAGATGCAATCTTCAACAAACTTCCAGTGTTCCTTCCAACTTGACCCCTGTCCCTTTCAAAGTTGAGCAACAGTCATCTCCTAGAACCACCACCAAAGGTGAGGCTCAGACCTGCCCTCCCCCCAAAAAATTCAGTATGAAAAACACTATCTCACTGTTATGAAAGCAATAGAAAGTATTAATGTATAAGCAAATATCCTGTGGATTCTCAAATAGTTTGCAGGTAGATAATTATATGTTGGGACAACTTTATGATCATTTGCATTGATCTTGGCCAGGGTTCCCAACTGTTTCTACATGTTATCAGCTAACCAAATTCACTTTTCTAACCTCCTTCCACATACTTGCCAGATTTCTTTCCAGCATAGCCAGTGGTTTGTCCATCCCCTCACCCAGCATTTATTGGGGGTCTCCCACAAGCTTGTAATTAATTGTGCAAGGTCTTGAGAGATGAAATGGTAGATGCTAGTTCTGATTGGAGGGAATACGGAGTGGAAGGCTAATATTCAAATCCAGTATAATGTGTGTTTTGCACAGGAGCTTAGAAAAGACTTGGATAGGAATATTCTGATTCTAGAAAGCTGAATGACTTAGGCTTGTCAATTCCTCCCTCTGAGTCACTCCTTCTTTGTCTAAAAATAAAGGACTGGGTGTGAATTTTGTAAAGGTCTCTTTGAAACACCAAGTTCTATGACGTAGGGTGATGCTTATCTGGATTTGGAGTTAATGACAGAAAATCCTCACAAAGCAGTGACTGCTATGTATCAACCAGGCCTGGTGACAGTGGTGTTCACCCCTTCCCTTCCTGGATAAGGTTGTGCATATTTGCTAATCTTTGACTGACAATCAACAGCTGTCCTGTGCCATTTCCTTTCCCTTCCCCCTCATCTGCATTTGCTCTCTCACCGCTTCCCAAAACAAGCAAGGATGTTCAGAAGAGAGTTTTGTCAATGGAAAAATGTACTTGAAAAACAGTCATTTTCTTTCCATAGTGTTGCTTATTTGCAGGAAGTGCTGTCGATCCATGGATTTTGATTTTAAACCTCAAATATAAACATTAGTTAAAAAACAAAGGTAGTTTCCTCACTGTTCTGAGATCCATTCTGGCAAATAGTTCTGGGACAGGAGCCACATACGGGATGGTTTATTTTAGTTGCAGGTGTGGTTCACTTGTAGGCCAATTAGTCTGTTTGGAAACCATGAACATCCTCAGGACTGCCCTGCCCCCTCTTGGGGGAGTTCTCAGTAGGAGTCAGACTGGAAAGTATATGTTGCTGGGATAAAGTTAGAGGTCCCAAATGTGCACCATTGGAGCAAGATCACATTCAGAAGAATCACCATTTTCCAAGCCTATTTTTGGCTTCTTTCCAATTTGAAGCCAGCATTGACATTCTGTTATACTGTTTCCTGTTGTGGGCGGATTGATTTAATTTTTAATGAGTGATTCACTGCCCATGGCTGTGTGTTTTCCTTCTGTTGAGCTGAGAATTAAGTCATGTTTCCTTTAAAACACTATTTTTTATATAAACTGAGTAATGTCGTGCTCAGCATTGGAAACAAAGGGACATAGTCATATCCCTTACGAGTAGTATTTAACCTGTCACAAGGCTCCTAGGAAATGGCAGTCATGTGACTGTAATATTCCCTAATGAGGAGATGATCTCCTATACTCCAAGTGGTCTTTGTTTTGGTAGCTGGGCTCTGGCAGCCCCTTCTGGTTCTAAGGATTATGAACAAAACCCTCTAAGCGTGTCCTCAGGCAATAGCAGGGAAAGTACAAATCGCAGGAGAAACCAAAAAAGAAGGCTGGAGTTTAAGAGGACTATTTATGGAGTCAGTCGTGATGAAATAAGAGCTGAAGGAACAGAGGTCAGGCTGTCAAGCGCAGGAGTCCAGAAGCCCAGGAGCCCAGGATTCTATGCTAACTCACTGCGTGGCTGTCATCGAGTAACCAGCTTCTCGGGTGTCGGTCTCCTCAGCTGCCCTGGGTGTACCTGGAGCCTCCTCTGCAAGGCTCTGGAGTTCTCTGCATCCAAGCCAGGGCCCTAGAGGAAGTAAAAAATTCTAGTACAAAATTAATTGCTCAAATCATAGTCTAAGCTAGCAGTGAGGATACTAAAAAATACAAAGGACGGCAGCTAGGTGTTGCTTTCTCTTAAGATGATCTGCTGTTTTGTTTTTTGATTTTTTTCCTGATGCTAGGGATGGAACCAGGCCCTAATGCAGGTTAGGCAAGTGTCTACCCATGAGCCACATCCACAGATCCAAAACAATCTGTTCTTGTCAGTTCTGGGCTCTGGGCTTGCTGATGCTGAGCATCCGTGCAGAGGAAACACCTGGCACAAGGATGGCTGCTCACCAGCTGTCCCAGGTGAGTGGAACTCAGAGCTCCAGCAGCCAGGAGCTCTGGCAGCCAGACAACAGGCCTGGAGCAACAACCTCCATTGCCCCTGTACTGATGGGCCAAATATTGCATCAGAAGTCCAAGTTTCTAGTCACAAAACCAAGTACTATATAGCCAATCAGGATTTTTTTTTTTTTTTTTTTTTGAGGCAGGGTTTTGCTATGCAGTTCAGGCTGGCCTTGAGCTCGCTTTGTAGCCCAGGCTGGCCTCAAACTCTCAACAATCCTCCTACCTCAGCCTCCCGAGTGCTGGGATTACAGGCGTGGGCCACCACGATCAGCTCTTGGCTGCTTCTTTAGAAACTAAATATTTGGCCAAGAAACAAAGTGCTACATCTAGGCATTTATAAAAATGATAAAATAAGAATTGTCTTTTTTATTTTAAAAGAATAAAAACAAAATAAAACAAAACAATGCAAAAACAATAAAAACTATACAGAATTTCAAAACAAGATGATAGAAGATTAACAATGGTTGTTGTATTATGTATTATTATCTTCAAAATAGTTGCTCAGATTACTAGATATAGGTATGCAAGATTGATCAAATAGTTAAACATTAACTGTTCCTTTCAATAAACCAATAGAAATTAGTAGTACAATTATCATAGCTATCTTGTCTGTATATATATATATATTTTTTTTTCCCCTTCCTTCTTTCTTTTCTCTTTCCCTCATCCTAGTTGTTCATTCCTTTCACAATATCTATTGTATGTTTCAAAATTTTATTTACTCTTTCAGGTTCTTACACTAGGGAGACAATATGATGTTTACACATGTGAGTCTGATTTATTTAGCTTATGAGAATGGTCTCTAGTTGCACCCATTTATCTATAAAAACCTCAAGTTTATCTTTTTTTATAGCTGAGTAATACACCATTGTACAAAAATACAACATCTTTGTTATCCATTCCTCAGTTGATAGGCATTTGGGTTGTTTCCAAGGTTTTGCTATGAAAATTGTGCTGCTATAAACATGGGTGCACAAGTATTGCTGTGGTATGATGTTTCTAATTCTTCTGGGAAAATACTCAGAAGGGGAACAGCTGGGTTAAATGGGACCTCTAATCCTAATTTTTTGAGGCATCTCCAGACTGATTCTCAAAGTGGTTGCACCAGTCTACACTCCCACTAAGAGTGGAGAAGGGTTCCTTTTACCCCACAGCCCCTCCAGCATTTATTGGTGGTGGATTTCTTGATGATAGCCATTCTTACTGGGGTGAGATGAAATCTCAGTGTTGTTTTAATTTATGTCTCTTCAATGACCAATGATAGTGAACAGGTTTTCATGTATTTATTTGACACTTGTATTTCTTCATCTGAGAAGTGTGTATTCATCTCAGATGCCTATCTTTGGATTGGCTCTTTGAATTTGGTGGGGGAGACTGATTTTTTCAAACTCTTTATATGTTCTAGATATAAGTCCTTTGTCAGAGGGGACAGTTAGCAAAAATGTTTTCCCACTCTGTGGGTTGTCTTTTCACTCTATTGGTGATTTCTTTTGAAGTACAAAAGTTTTTTAATAGGATGAGATCCAAGTTGTTGATTCTTTGAAGTGTTTCCCATGTAGTTTGGGTTTTCTTCATGAAGTCTGTGCCTACCCCTATGTCGTCAAGATTTCAACCTACTTTCCTTTCCAGTAGATTTTGTGTTTCTGTTTTAATATTTAGATCTTTGATCCATTTTGACTTTATTTTAGTGCATGATGATAGATATGGGTCTAGTTTTAATCTCTTGCATATGGAGAGCCAATTTTTCCAGCACCATTTATTAAAGAGGTTATCTTTAATAAATAGCTTTCTTCCAGTCAACAGATTTGGCCCCTTTGTCAAAGATAAGATGGCTGAGTGTGTTTGTAGTTGTGTCTACATCTTCTAATCTGTTCACCAGTCCTGAGATCTGTTTTTTTGCTAGTACCATGTTGATTTTATCACAGTAGCTTTGTAGTATAATTTCAAGTCAGGAATTGTGATGCCTCCTGTCTTGTCTTTGTTGCCCAGGAATGCCTTTGCTATTCTAGGTCTCTTCTGGTTCCAGCTGAATTTTAGGAATGTTTTATTTAGTTCTATGAGGTATGCTAATGGTATTTTGATTGGTATTGCATTAAATCTGTATAACATACATGGTTCTTCCTATCCACAAGCAAGGAATATCTTTCCATGTTCTGATATCCTCTTTGATCTTGTTTTTCAGAGTACTGTAATTTTCACTGTGTACATCTTTTACTTTCTTTGTTAGACTGATTCCTAATATTTCAATTTTTGTATGCTACTGTGGATGGTGTGGCTTCCCTAATTTCTCTCTCAATAAGTTTATTGTTTATGTATAAGAATACTATTAATTTTTGAGTACTGACTTTTTATCCAGTCATACAACTGAATTTGGTTATGAACTCCAAGAGGCTTTTGGTGGAGTTTTTCAGATCTTCTATGCAGAGTAGCATGTCATCCACTAATAATGATAATTTAACTTCTTCCTTTCCTTGCTTTCATTTTTCTCTCTTGTCTAATTGCTCTGGCTAATGTTTCTAGAACTATGTTGAAAAGGAGTAGCGATAGTGGACATCTTTGTCTTGTTCCTGATTCTAGAGTGAAGGTTTTCAGTTTTTGTCCATTTAGTATGATGTTGGCTATTGGTTTGTCATAGATGGCTTTTATCAGATTGAGATAAAGACCACGCGTCCCAATTTTCTGTAGAGTTTTTATCTGAATAAGTGCTCAACTTTATCAAAAGTTTTTTCTGCATCTATTGAGATGATCATGTGATTTTTGTGTCTGGCTCTGTCAATATGTCAAATAAAATCAATATTTATTGATTTGCTTATGTTGAACCATCCCTTCGTTCCTGGGATAAAACTCACCTGGTCATGGTATATCATCTTCTTGATAATTTGTTGAATTCTGTTTATTAGTATTCTACTGAGGATTTTTGCATCTATATTCATGAGGGAGATTGACCTGTAGCTCTATTTTTTGGTTGAGTCTTCTCTGACTTTGATATCAGGATAATACTTGCCTCCAGGAATGAGTTATGGAGTACTGCTTCCTGTTCAAATTCATTAAAGAGTTTGAAGAGTATTGACATTAGATCTTCTGTAAATTTCTTGTATAATTCAGCAATGACTCCATCAGGACCTGGGCTTTTCTTTGTTGGTAAGCTTTTTATTACATTTTCAATCTCATTAATTGATACTGGCTTATTGAGAATTTTTATATCTTCTTGATTCAGCTTTGGTAATTTGTGCATATCTAGGAATCCATTCATTTCTTCTGTGTTTTCCATCCTATGAGAGTAAAGATTTTTGAAGTAGGTATTAATGATCTTCTGAATTTCCTCAGGATCTGTAGTGACATCACCTTTATCATTCCTCAACACATGCATTTGAGTTCTTGCTTTCCTTTTTTAATAAGTTTGGCTAAGGGTTTATCAATTTCATTTATTTTTTCAAAGAATCAACTCTTTGATTCATTAATTCTTTGTATTGTTTTCTTAGTTTCCATTGCATTAATTTCTGCTCTGATCTTTATAATTTCCTCCTTTCTATAGGCTTTGAGTTTGTTTTGGACTTCTTTTTCTAGAAGCTTTCGGTGTAATATTAGATTTTTTTTTGTGCTTGTTCTGTTTTCTTCATGTGAGAATTCACCATTATAAATTTCTCTCTTAGGACTGCCTTCATTGCGTGCCACAGGTTCCAGTATGTTGTATCTATGTTCTCATTTAGTTGTAGATATTGTTTAATTTCTTCCTTCATTTCACCTGTGACTCACTGGTTGTTTAGAAGGGTATTATTTAATTTCATTCATTATGTTTATGGAGTTTTTGTGGTTTCTTTTGCCACTAATTTCTAATTTCATTGCACTATGGTCAGATAATGCATGGGATAATTTCAATTCCTTTGCATTTACTTAAGTATGCTCTGTGGGCTAGTATGTGGTCTATTTTAGAAAACATTCCATGTGCAGCTGAGAAGAATGTGTATTCTGATGATGTGGGTGGAACAGTCTGAAAACATCTACTACGTCCATTTGTTCACAGTTTTGGTTCAGTTCTGATATTTCTTTACTCATTTTTTGTCTAGTTGATCTATCTCTTTGTGACATTGGGTTATTGAGGTCTCCCATTACAATTGTGTTATTGCTTATTTGATTTTTCATGTCTAGTAATAATTGTCTTATATAATTGGGTGCTCCTGTACCTGGTGCATATATATTTATGATTGTTATCTCTTTTTCTTAAGGTTTTTCCCTTAAAAAGTATTTAGTGAACTTCTGTGCCACGTTTGATCATTCTTGGTTTGAATTGACATTACCTGCAAAATAAAGTTACCCCTCCTTTTTTCTGAGTTCCTGTTGCATGGAACATTGTTTTCATCCTTTGATTTTCAGTCTGTGAATTTTTTTTTGCATTAAATTTGTTTCTTTTCTCTCTCTTTTTTTTTTTTTTTTTTTTACCAAAACATGTTGACTTGACCCCTTTCTGAGCTTAAAGATAAAAATTTTACCGCTTTATTTTAGCTGGGTTGTAACCCATTTTATGACAGTGTCTGCTGTTACATATATCTGTGTTCTAGGAAATTTGGAAAAATTTGAAATGCTACCAGCTATAGAACATAGTGACCTGATTGAATATAAGCAAAGGGCTCTGAAACTTTTAATTCAGATTCTGTGAAAGATAGACAGCCATTGCCAAGAAATGTTAGTGATCTAGGCATTGCTCCTCTAAGGCGCTTAAATCCACAGTAAATGATTTTCTAAAAGGACATGGCTAAAAGAGAAGGAAACACTAATCTTGAGATGTGAAAAGTCAAACTCAGAGAAGGGCCTACTGACACAGAGCTATAAGTTCAGCTGTCAAAAATGCATACTTCCCTCTGGGAGTCTGAGGCAGGATACATAAGTTTGAGCCTGGCCTGGGCAATGTAGCAACTCAGTAAGACCCTGCCTCAGAATAAAAAATATTTTAAAGGGCTGAGGATGTAGCATAGTGGAAGGCCCTAGGGTCAATTCCTAATATTTCATAAGAAACAAGCAAACAAGTGAGAAGAAAGAGAGGGAAAGGGAGAGGGAGAGGCAGAAGGTGTGGGAGAGAGGGAGAGGGGGAGGGAAAGAAAGAGAAAGAAAGAAGAAAGAAAGAAAGAAAGAAAGAAAGAAAGAAAGAAAGAAAGAAAGAATTTCTATAATGCGTAACACAAAACTTGAAACTGCTTGCTTGGCTGAGTCATTGCAGAGGGATAGAGAACATTAGATTTTGATTCCATGCCTGTGACATGGGGTAGGGGGCCCAGTCTCAGCTCCCAGAGGAAAACAAATGAACTTGTAAAAGAACTCACTGTCTTTATATCTCCAGGGCTTTCCCAGCACCTAGAATATCTGAGAAACCTAGAAATAAGTGATTGGATGACTGCATTGGCATGGGAGTTACAGTCTCTGTAGCACCCTAGGCGGTACTTAGCAATAACAGGGCTGAGTGCATGAATTTCAGGGTCACTTGTTCAAAGAGCAGGAGCAGGAAGTTTTTGCTTTACTTCTGTGCTGTCCCTCTGGACCTGTCATGGTAGTCTTTATTTTGTTTTATTTTACCTCCTATTTAATGTTACACTCCCTCAGGCATGAGAATACTCTCTGGCCTTGGATTCTGCAAGTGGAAAGAGCACATCCAACCCCCACCTTCGTGTGCCTGGGCCCAGAGTGCTGTGTGGGTGGGCAGGGGCCAGTGTAGTTGCTGGTGAGGGCCTGAAAGCTGCCAGTCAGGAATGTGTCCTGGGGCTATGGCAGAAGGCAGATTAGGTGTGAATCAAGGCCCGAAGCCATGGGTACATGCACCACTGCCTCATTTTTATTGGCAAAATGCAAATTCAAAGATAAAGATATTATAAGGAATTTCAGGCCAGTGGTTCAGAGCATTAAGCCTGGAGCTTTGAGCCTTACTGGTAATAGTTGCAGCTAGGTGCAGGACTGAAGCCAGCCCTGGGCATGCAAAGGAGCTCTGTGCTAATGTCCTCTCCCATTGGTGAGCTACAGAAAGACCCTCTTTTCCACAAGAAGACAATTTTATTTATAGCCAGAGCTCCAGTTCTCTGTGGTTAGCTTATCAGTGTCTGGTAAGGTCTTCCCTGCCCAACCTACCTAATGCTCCCTACCTGTTGTCAGCCCCAGCTGCTTTCTGCACCGTCTTACTGTCTTGATATTTTCGTGGAAACATATACCACTGTCTGGACTGTTGTGTTTATTGCTCTTTTCCCCATGAGAATGCAGACATTCCGGACAGAGATCTTGCCTCTTTGTCTCATGCAGGCAATGGTATGAGAATAATAACCTTATAATTAAGACTTTATTACAATTGTTAACTTTACAATTAAGAGTTACGTGCTTTTTGGAGCAAGAGGAATATAAATAAGTATTTCTCAGTTAGTCATCAGTGATTTGATCTAACATCAGACTTGGGTCAGTGAATTCTTTCAAGGATTTGGCCAAGTTTGCTTTGCTGTATTTTGTTACCATTTCTTTTTTTTTTTTTTTTTTTTTTTTGGCTGTACTGGGGATCGAACTCAGGACCCTGCGCTTGCTAGGCAGGCGCTTATTCCACTGAGCTATATCCCCAGCCCCCTGCTTTGCTGTATTTTGTAGACATGCAGGAAGGTATCAAATTGGCATGTTCATGCTTCCGAGTCACGCTCTGCCTAAACTCAGGGAGGAGCTTTGTTCTGGGTATGTGCTATCCCACCCTCACCAGGCCAAGACTGCCTATTTTGGTTCACTTTGGGTATCTGATGGCATGTGACCTGGCTCTTTCCAGACCCCTCACTTGAGGATCTCTAACAGTTAAGTGGATGTACCCACTGACCAAAGCCACCTCCTAGCAACAAATTTCTGTGTTTTGATGTGTTTATAAATCAGTCACTTAAAGACATTTTTTAAAAGATATACCCTGGTACCAACTGTATGTTTTATCCACCAACAACAGTGAACTTACCCTCGGCACCAGTGCTGTGGTGCTGTGGTGCTTCAGGGTGGAGGAATAGCAGCTGGTGAGAAAGGCTTCTGCCCCAAGAGAGGCAGGATAGCTCCCTACAGAGCAGATTGACACACTTTTCTTTTCAGGGAGGGGAACCCAAAGCACTTCTCCCAGTCTTTGTTCTGAAGATAGGATGGGAAATCATGAGGGACAAGGGAAACGCCTGCTCCTGCAACAAACCATCCACTCATTAATGAGAGGGAGGTTTCTCAAACACCTGGCGGACCTGGTGTTTTTGGTTTTCCTCATCCATTTCACCTGAAGACTAGGCTGTGCTTTGCTTCACGATGAATTTACCCGGCAGCTATGGCAAGCTAGGAGAAAGTATGCGCTATTCCCACTGGAGTAGCCTTTCATCTAGGAGCTGTTGAGATATCACCAGTGCACAAAGAACGGTCAAGGAAACCCAAGCTGCTGGGTAAGTGAGCATTGGGAGCTGCTGGGCATAATGGTGCTCTTGCACTGATGGGCAAAAAGCGATGTGGGGAGACTTGGTTTCTGAATGTAATTCTCTCTACCATGACAGGCTAAACAATGCCAAAAACTTACCAACTTGAAATTCACGGGATTTAGTCATTACTCAGATAACAAGGAACACTGTTAATTCCAAGTTCCCACACCGCAACACTGGGTCGGTTGAGGCTAACACTATTTATTTTACACATTGAGGTCTCTTTTACCTCACCTTTCAGTATTTTCTTTAGTCATCTGAGTTTCTTGTTTCTCCCTAGGACTTGGAGGGTATGACAAACAATACTGAAAGCTAGATGCAGGACAGGAAGACGGTGAGGTGAGAGCTCATTGCTCATCCAGTGCTGTGCTCAAGGTCACACCGCGAGTGTGCACTGTGAGGCTCTGCACTTGAACATGGGCCCTGCTGTTCGAAATCCCTGCTGTTAACCTCCGAGCTAGATGGAACCATTGCTGTGCGCTCTAAAGCCAAGGGTAATCCACAGTTACTCCCTGTCAGGAAGAAAGGTTCCAGAGTACAGGGGTGCCAGAACTCGGGCAGGCAGGAGACCAAGTTCAAACACCATCTCCACCCTTACCAGGATGCCTGACAGCAAGGGAGGCACTTGCCTCCTAAGGCTGCTATTTGAAGGTTTTAGGCAGTTCCTCAAGGAGTCACACTCTCCCGCACTCTTGGCCTATAGATCTAGAATAGCACCACAGAATGACCAAGTACTGGTGATTGTCCACTCTGATATTGGGCTTAGAATTGGACAATATCCAAGGTCTCCTGTGATTTTATTAACAGCACTGTGCAATATACTGTTGTAAGCACCTAAGTGAAAACCCATTTTCCAGCAATACTGCAACATCAGATTAATTCTTCTGGAGGAGATAACAGGATGGCTAAAGTAAGCACTGCTTACAGTTACAGTGAATTTGCTGAGCATCAAAGGGAAATGGTCAGGTTACAAACCTAACTGTTCTTAATGTGCCTCATTTAGCATTCCATTCATGTTTATCCTCCAGCTACGTACACCACACACACATACGCACACTGAAAAAATATACCGGGCCACCTTGAACCAAATGGATTTGACCTCTTTTTGCAACAGTGAACCTTAACACGAAAGAGGGATCTTGCTCAGTGAGTCCAGCAGGCCCTCCTGCTCCTCTCTAGGTTACCAGCCTTGGTGAGAGAGTTGTATTTCTCTGGGAAAATTTGTATCATGGACATCTTGTTGCCAGGAGTCAGCTAATTCATTTTTCATCTCAGGATGATGTCAAGTCTCTAGTGTTATTCCCAGTGTGGATGTGAAACAGTGAATGATGTCTAATTATTTGGAAGGGGAATGCGCTTCTCAAAGGACAGGCAGTGTTGCAAGGCTTCGTTGCTTGGCAACATGTAACTTTACCTGTTTCACCAGAGGCAGTTTCAAGGTCTAAGGACACCCATTCTGACAACTGTACATTAGATGGAAGCTCTCAAAACCTGCACTGTTAAAATCATTACTTTCACAATAGAAAACAATAAAGAGTGGATTTAGGCAGGGGCTTATTTCATGCTGCATCTCCGCACACAAGATGTGAACAAAGGCAGGGGGTCCCCATTTTTCTGGCATCACACTAGTTACTGGGTTAAAGTATATTCCAACTGCTCATTCCTAGCAATACAACCTCCAGTTTGAGACGCCTTCTCAGAATGTGTATATCTGAGGCTCCCCAGCTTTTCTAATGATGGCACTGCAATTATGGGGTACAAGTCAATAAATCGCCCCCAGTACACCTCCTAGCTGCCAGGTTCAGCCCCAGGCCTCATGTTGTGATAGGAACGGAAGTCATGAAAGAGCTTCTTTCCAATGAGGAAGGAAGGCAACAGTGATGTGCAATGGCTCGCACCAGAGGCAGGCTCTGCAGTCACGAATGTGGGGCTGGCGGGTCTATGCTGCTGCGAGTTACTGTAAATGTCACAACCCTCATTTGTTTTTGAAGTGGGTGTTGTAAGAAGTGTGTCCATGTATTGTAGGAGCCTCGGTTTCTGAGGCCCCCACGACATTCTTTCCTATGTGGAGTGTTTTCTTTTTTGTTTCTAAAACAACAAAACTTCTCAGTCTCAGCCCAGCTAGTCTTAATAGAGTCATGGCAAAGAAAGAAAGGAAAGGGAAGAAAAGAGGAAGGAAGGAAAGGAAGAAGGGAGGGAGAGGGCAGCAAGGGAGAGAGGAAGGGACACAAGCAACAACCAAAGAAATAGGAGGGGGAAAAAGACCAGAGTGCACAGTCAAAATGACTCAAACTCAGTTGACATAATTAACTTTGACAAACTTAGATTTAATATTTTCCTTGAAGGCCAACAATTACCTACTTTTCCAAATAGCAGCCTCTGAATCCAGGTTATTGCTCCTCTTTTGATTAACACTCCTTGGCAGGAGTTCAAGCCAACTCTTAAAAGCATTTACAGTAAGAGGCCAAGGCAGCAGCTGACTGCTACCCTAAGCATCCAGATAAACTGTGTGCACTAGAAGGGAATGTTAGGAAGTTCAGGTGCTCTAAAGGGAGGCTTTTATCTGCCATTCACAAGGCAGCTGCCCCGTCCTGCTGCTGCAGGGCTAAGATGCCAACACCCCTCCCACAAGCTAGTTTCATAGGCTGTAATCTCAAGATATCAGCATCCTTGAATTCGAGTCTTGCTCAGCACTTGAGTAGCCCATACCTCAGGAAATCAGGGTATTGGAGACTGAAAAATCTGAATCAATAATCTTCCCATTTTCTAAGGTACAGTCAGTCCACAGATTATAGATCTAAGGAATTAGTACAAGAATGCACAGTTCCTCTGTGTGTGTGTGTACTTGCTGTAAATAAAAAAAAATAGACGTACAAATGGTGGAACTAAGCACATTCAAGAGTGAATATAGCAAAGATCAACTAATGTGAACTCCAACAACAAAATAAGTAGTTCCGCATTCTAGCTGTAGTACTTCTGCTTTTCAAAAACGATTTCTCAGCTTATTGACAATAGTAAGAACTCTTATTAAGTTGCTTAATGAGGAAAATAAATGAATGTATCTTAAGATGCTCCTTCCTTTTTAAAATCCTGCTCCAAACATCATATTTACACTAGGACCACAGGTACTTTCCTCTGTGTCAGCTCAGCACCACAGTGGGATGAAGCTAAGAATTTAATGAACTAAATAGCTAGGTGTTTGCTTTCCAAAAAACCTGTACCATCTTAAGCAAATGGCTTGATTTCAGTGTACAATGTGACTGCAATAAAAAGCAATCGAACACACAGCAGCAATACTGCAACATCACCATGGCAACCAGTGGAAATAATGGCCCCCTTCGGGAAGAAAAGAGATCTCAGATCCTGTTGCAGTCAGTTGCAGTCAGTAGTGTTGGTTGTTTGCAATAGAGATGCTTTTCAGTGATTGTTTCAGAAATTCCTTATCAACAGACAATGAATGGGAAGGGGGATTTCCAGAAAATAAATGGATTTGCAGACAACTAATATGATAATCTTGGCCACCAAGGAGTGCGTAGCAGTGACGTGGGAAGCTGATAGTTAAGAGGCCCAGTGTTCCATCTATGCTGTTACTGTCTGAAGCCTAGGCCCTGTCCCTGCCATACAGAATGCATTTCTAGGATCTTTGTTGACCTATGTTTAGAGCTTGTCCATTTCTATCTAGATTTCTTTCTTTATTGGAGGCAAATATAATAATGAGTTAAATGAAATGGAGTATATAAGTATCTAATACAGCCCTTGGCTCCTGAACAGTGCTCAGTAAAATGTATTTCAAATCAGCTTCTTGGGATAAAGTTATAGTAAATGCCTAGGCTGCTCACAGGAATTATAATAGTCTTTCAAAGAAGAGGCATCACAACAAATCATTCTCCTGGCACAATGTGCTGCTTCAGTGCGTGTATGACCCTGTTCCTTCTGAATGACTTGGAATTGTGTTGGAACTCTGCACACGTGCCTCATCCCACCATGCATAGCTTCATCATGCGAAGGCACACTTCATGAAGTTGCCAGATACCCAGGGATATGATTCTTCCTACAGAATCTGAAATAAGCTACTTAAAAAGTACTCATCACGTGAGAAGGATGGCTTCTTTAGACGAGGTGACACCAGGAGCTTCAGATTTCCAGATAACGGAACAGAGAGTAAAAACTTAAGACCACATTTCCTTTTTTATATTTTAGGAAGTGCTGTAGAAGAAAAAAAGAGAGAGATAAGTTTGATACTAGAAATTATCTCTTTGAGGCAACATCATGCCTGAAACAGAAGGGAAAATGGGGAGTTGGTAGTTGGCAGGTGTAAAGTTTCAGTTGTATTGGAAGAAGCCCAGAGGTCTACTGTATGCATCGTGCCCACAGTCAACGATTGTCTACAATTGTACACTGCACCGTTAGTTTAAAATGTGTCTTTAGTGTTAAGTGCACTTACTACAATTAAAAACTCTGGACCATATTTGAAGAAAGGCACTAATACAAATGCTCAGGAGCCTTTTTCCTTCACGGTTATTTCACTTCATGTTGCAGTTCAATTAGTTTTGCTTTGAAAGCGTCCTTTGAAAGCGTATCATCAGCAGTGACTTTTATTTGAAAGCCAAATCTCAGCCACAAGGGAAAACCATGACTGAGGCTGCTCATTGTCCTTTCTTTCTCCCTGGGGGCTGTGACTCCAACTTGTCCCGGGAGCAGGGTGCTGTGGCTGTCTGTTTCTTTCTACGCCTGGTACACAGAAGGCTTCTGCTTACCCAGATGGGATTGCCAAGTACAGTTAGACAGGGTTTTATGCTGCCTTTCTTGATGATTTAAGCTTACAAAAAATCACTACGCTACTGTGAATTATAAATTCATTTTTTAAGTCTTTATTTCAACAAGAGATGAGCGGTGTCTCCTGTAAATTTTTCCCTGCTGGATTTTTGCTCTGGTTTCTGATGACATAGTGTAAGTGCCGGCAGCTGCAAGGCTCAGAAGGAAAATTACAAAGGGAATACCCACGTAAATAATGCATTGCCTTTCGCATCAGTAGACTGCTTGGAAATGTTCAAATTATCAGCCAGTGAGACTCCAGGGCTGCAGACATGGGCTTGAACAAGTTGGTCACCTAGGGGCTGCTATGTAAGTATTGTGGATGCACAATACAGAGATTTCCGGAATGTTCCATCTATTCCTGCTTTAGATTGTGAGAAAAAATGCATTTTACAACAGTTTTTATTGTGATAGTTAATGTCACCACTCATTGATAATTTAGGAAAGTCACAATAAGTTTATTTCCTGTCAAATCTGTGCATGAGCTTCTGCCACCAGTTTGTAAAATGTAACACCTGTGTGTCAGGTTAACAGCTTTGTCTGGATGATTCATACCTGTTTGTGTATTTTCATGTCATTAAATTGCCATTGAACATACAAGTAATTTCTCTTGCACTTAAGAACTAGAAGTACCTTAAGGAAAGATAACATGGTTAAAATATAAAAATGTTGAAGGCATTTGAGAAAATACTTGATATGAAACTCATTAACCAGTGGAAATGTCAAGGCAAAATTGGAGGGAAGGCTTTTTTCTTCTCTCTTTTTAAAGCATCCTGCTAATGGCTTAATACCGCATCCCATTGAATGAATAGTAAATGTTCTCACAGAGACTGTGTTTGCTAAATGCTCAGATAGGTTTTAAATTACTAGTACTACTATGTGGGTAAGCTCCGATACAGCTCACCTGTGAATTATTTCTGACTCTTGTGATGAGAACAGGCTTCCTGCTGAGAATATCAGGCTTCATTCTGTGTGGTGGTTCATTGAAATAAATTCATCTCCAATCCCTGATCCTGTTTCTGAAAAGTGCAGAAGACCCTACCAGCTCTGGCACTCCACCCAAAGGATAAGTTGTCACCATGAGTTCTAGCAGGGCTCATGCGAGTCACATAGTCACCCGGTACCTCAGATCTCCATACTTAATGGTGCCCCATGACAGAAAGCCACTGTCCCACAGCCATGGCTTTACTTGGAACCATGGATAACGGGTCAGCCCCTCCTCTGCGTGTGAGCCTTTGTGTACAACATCTGCACGGGGTCTACAGTTAGTTTTAATATTTACTTTATTTCGTTCCCCCCAAGAAAACATTGGACAATTGTATATTAGCAGAGGCTGGGGGAAGCAGCGAATCCTGTTTACTACAATGGTAAAGGGTTTGTATTCCCTTCTGATCAACTGATGTTCTATCCCAGTTGCTCTGTGTTAAAGTGAAATGTGTGTGTGTGTGTGTGTGTGTGTGTGTGTGTAACAGTGCACAGAAAACAGTATGGATATTATTCTGGAAGTCAGAAGTTCTTAAGGAGCATTTGGTTTTAAATTTGCTTCCATTCAGAGAGCCTTGGCTGTCAGCATGCTGGAGAAAAGCTCATGGTAAAATGTGGGCCCCATTAGAGTGCCGGAACTTTCTTTGCATGGTCAGTCCTCTTTTAATAGCAATTTAAATCCTTCCACTCCCACAATCACTTCTTTGGGGGCTTTTCAGTGGCGCTGTGTGGTGCCTTCCACTTGTCTTTTATAGGAGGCCCCCAAGCCCTGTGTCTGCAGAGGAGCTGGCATAACCACTTAGGGTCTCACCTCCTGAAGAAATGTCCCCCTACAGGAGGCAAACTAATGGATGTGCAAGCCATACTCTGACACTAAGGACCTCCCAGGGGCACTAAAATGGTCTGGGGAGGGTTAGGACAATCAGCCCCCATGTATCAGGCAAACACAAGGAAGCTTGATGTTCATCTGTAATTGGAGCCAGAGTTTGAAAACATTATACAGGGTTCTGAATGTTACAGAGGTCATGTTCTCGCCCTTTCCTATCCCCAGTAATTAAGGGCCTTGTCTCTGCTGCAGAAGCAGGGCTGACAGCAGGCTTTCCTCTTGTCTGAGCTTTGCAGTTCTGTCAGCAGCTGCTATGCCCTGCAGAGCCCAGCCGCTGCCTTGGAGGACCCATTCCCATCTACCCTGGGGGAGGACCTAGCACCTCCGGGCAACCACAGACTCAGCTGTCCCCACACTGAAATCCTGAGCGGATGTGCCTGTGGTGGGAAGATCCAAGTATCACAGGAGTGGAATGTGCCGCTCGGCCTGGACAGCTCTCCAACTGTTTATTTTGCGATGACCTCTCAGAACTGTGGGGACCTGAGATCAGCAAGTCCATCCAGAGGACATGGGCGAGGATGAGGTGTTTTTAGGGAATTTGTATAAAGGTGGCCTCCTGCAGAAGAGCTGCCAGGGGGCCCTGTATGTAATCAATGCTCTGGAGGAAAAAGTCACTAGCAAGAATCACTCTCTAATCCAAGGGGCCCTAGCCATGAAACAGGTGCAAAGCATGGGTTGGCGGAAAAGGCCAGCGATATCAGAACCATGCATGCAGCAGGGGCAAGTGCCTGTGCGGGCTCATCATGTGCCAAGATCCTGGCGTCCTGCATGGCCCAGGACATGTGCTTAGGGAGTGATTTCTGAATGGATGAATGATGTAACAGGCACTCACTTTGTAAGCACTTGGCCGTCATGCTCCATGTGTGATGGGGTGTGACGGCGTTTGTCTCTCAGTGTCCACGTGTGCTCATCTACCTTCTTTAATGCACTGAAAAGTGGAACAGGTTTTGGATCAAGCATCAGGTTAAAGTCATGGCTGGTCACTTCCTTGCTGAGCCCTTGAGGAAGTAACCTGACCTCTGTAAACTGGTGCTGTACCTTCCTCCATAGACATGGCACAACCCACAGCAATATATCTGTGCGTGAGCAGGGTCATAGTGCATGTCTTTGATTAGGGTTCACCGTACTTCTTTCTTTATGGTCTACTAATTATACTGGGTGGTGATCATTTTTTATTGCTTTGGGAAAACAATTTCCAAAACTGTTATCTAATGTAATATAAAAGAGCGCTGTAGATTCTAAAAGCATGCTCTATAACTCTTAAAACTATACTCTGTTTGATTCATCATGATAATAGTGTGAAAACGGGAAGAAGAAAAATGTAATCAGCATACTGTAATAACATTAGTAATCTGGAAGACCTAAAAAATGAAAAGCACATTTTGCTCCACCCAGTTATGGCAGTTCACACTCGGACAGAGAGTTCTGGAACCCTGCCAGTGTTTTAAAATTAGAGCTGAAGAAACAAGCCCAACTTAATTAGTATAAATGTCGCCGTGTAACTTCTAATAAGAAGTGCAATTTGCAATACATGCTCACCATGTAATTTAACACAATCCTACGCCAAATGTAGGATTCATATTTAATCAAGAGAAATAATTACTACAGAAGAGGAAAAAATCTAGAGTGGAAACCTCTGCAGGAATCCTGTGCTCTGCAGGTTATTGCCTTCCTCCATATTATCATTCCCAGCACCCCATCCCCGCCCACCCCACGGCACCTTCCTGGGGCGCAGAGAGGAAACAGTGTCGTGTGCTTAGTTATATGACTCTGGCAAGGGACTCAACATCTCTGTGCCTCAATTTCCTTCTCTATGAGATAGGAAAGGAATAGTTCCAGTCTCTCAATGTTGCGGAGGTTAAATGAACCAGCAATGTCAGGCACTTAGGAAATAGTGCTGTGTATAACGCTCAATAGATGTTGTTCATTGTCATTTTTGTAAATGTCACTATCCCTAGACTCTTGGGTACCAGGCTGAAGAGTGTATCCTTTATCCCAGAGCACATACAGTATATGTGTGTATTAGCTCTCCAGTACTACTGCAAAATTTTGGAGGCAAGCTACTTTATAAAGGAAAGAGGTTTATTTTTTCCAGGGCTCTGGAGGTGCAAGAGGCAAACATTGTGGAAAGGCTGTGCAGAGGGCCCCCCAAGACTGTGTCTCCCTATCTGTGTGTCTCTTCTGCTGTCCTAATGAAACCACCAGGATTCAGTCATGGGGGTTTCCACGGTGATCTAATGTAATCTAATTGCTTTCCAAAGGCTTCATCTCTAAAGAACACAGTTAAAGTTTTCTCCTTCATAATACCATTCACTATGGCCTCAGGTGTCATCTCCTTCATGAGTTCCAGGGATGAATCATATTCTAACCATGGCAGTGTTGGTCCTTGGATGGTTTGCCTTTATTAACATAGCCTAAAATGAACCATTCTGAAATGAAGAACTCAGTGGCATTCAGTACTTTCATAATATTCTGCAACCATTACCTTTACCTAGTTCTAACACAGCTGCATCTTTCCAAGGGGAAACCCTGTACCCATCAAGCAATCCCCCAATGTCCCAATCTTTGGCAACTACCAGTCTGCTATTTTTTTCTCTGTAGATTTGCATATTCTGGATAGTACACATAAGTGAAGTTATATACTATAGGACCTTTCATCTGGCTTCTTTGTCTAAGCAATGTGTTTTTGTAGTTCGTGTGTGAAGTATCAATACTTCCTTCCTTTCAAGTTGAAAAATTTCTCATTGCATGGATATGTCAGTCTGTATATCCACTCACGAACAGATGACATTTAGGTTGTTTCTGCTCTCTGGTTATTTTGAGTAGTGCTTCCATGACTAACCATGTACAAGCTTTTGTTTGGGCTCCTGTTTTTGGTTCTTTGGGGTATATACCGAGGAGTAAAATTTATGCATTATGTTTAAATTGTTAGGAACCATGAAATTTTTCCACAGGGGCTGCACCATTTCAGTTGTCACCAGCAACATACAAGAGGTGCAATTCTTCCACACCGCACTGATGCTTGCTTTCCTTCCCCTCGTCCCCAGTGATGGCGATACTAGTAGGTGTAAAGCTTATGCCCTTTTGATTTTGTTTTGCACCTCCCCAGTGACTGGTGATGGTGTAGACTTTTCTCTGTGCTTGTTGGCTATTCATGGTCTTCTTTGGAAAAATGTCAACTTAAGTCATTTGCTTTTCTTAATGTAGGATAGGGAATTGAAGCCAGGGTGGTTATTTGTCTGTTTTGGTTGGATTTTAAGAGTACTTTACATATTCTGAATCCTATATCCTTGTTAGAATATTGATTTGAAAATGTGTTCACCCACTCTGTAGGTCCTCTTTTCACTTTCTGGATCAAGTTTTTTGGTGCACAGGACTTTTTCCCTAGGGTGGTTTGGATGGACCTTGATCACAGAAGTGAAAGGCATTGATCCATGAAGAAAACATATTCTTCCTCCCTCCTTCTCTTCCCGTGCTCTTCACACTCATAGAGAAAGACTTAGTTTAATGCAGGCATCCCCATAACCCCCGCCTGATACTTGCTTATCTTCCTTTTTAACAGAGAGAAAGTGGACTTCAGCCTAAGAGCCGTCATAGGACTAGTGCTTCCACTGCTTCCACAGAACCTCAGAGCCCATCTTTGCAAGGGTGGTGGCTCAGGTCATCTCTAGCCAAGCTAGTGATGCTGGTCTTCCTGTGTACACTGATACCAGTTTCCTTTCAACAAAAATGTGTTTGACTTTTTAAAGGCAATGAGAGAATGATGCGGCAAAGCTTGTGGAGGTGATGGGAGAGCACCAGAGTACGCAGCTTGTGAGTAGCCCCCTTGGGCATCTCTGAGAAGGAGACAGCAGACATGCACAAGGGCCACCAGGGGGTGATGGGGTATGGGGAAAGTGGAAGATGCTGGGCAGGCAGCCAAGAGAGAGCAACTGGGCAGCCGCTGTGGGCTCTCAGTGTGCTCCAGGAGTGGTATGGGCACTGTTTCTCATTGTATCTCACCGAACACACCACACACACACACACACACACACACACACACACAGACACACACACACACACTGCTGCCAGGGAGGCAAGGGGGCCTTGAAGAGAAGGAAGAAAGGTGGACTGAGAGAAGGACATGACAGGTCTCAGTGAGACATGGACAGGAGAGATGAGGAAGGTCAAAGTGGATGCGGAAGGACCCATGGCCAACAAGAGGCAAGATGAACTGACAGGGAGTAAGAGACATTTAAGGATCCACTTTGCAGTTGTCGTAGCTCAGCATCTGTGCTAGTTTCTTGTGGCTGCTGTAAGAAATTACCACAAACACGGTAGCTTGAAGCAGCAGAAATCTACCCTATCACGGCTCTGTAGGCTGCAGATCTCCTGCAGGGCAGGGCTTCCACAGGAGGTTCTCGAGCAGGGGCCATCTCCTTCTCCTGATGGCTCCTCACAATCCCTGGCTTTCCTGGGCCCACGGCAGTGTCACGGCAGACTCCGCCTCTGCCTCCTTTTCTTTGGCAAGACTGTGTGCCCTTCCCCTTTTTATGAAGACACAAGTTATTGCACTTAGAACCTACCCTATTCATCCTGAGCTCACCTTAGCTTATGACAGTTCCAAGGTTTCTCTGTGCTGGACACAGTGGTGCACATTTGTAATCCCAGCCCTGTGAAAGACTGAGGCAGGTGGATCAAATGTTCAAGTCCCACCTGGGCTGCTTGGCAAGTCCTTGTCTCAGAGATGTAGCTCCTCAGTAACACACACACACACACACACACACACACACACACACACACACGTAGATTCCCTGTGGCCAAATAAGGCCACATCCTAAAGTTACAGGTGGACATGAATCAGAGGACTCTGGTCTGTGCAGAATCTTTGCAAGTTGGCTCTTTGTCCTTTTCAATGACGCTCTCAGAGGCATCACTTCACCCAGGGGAATTCTAAGAGCAGCCTGGTATATCTACCTCCACTTCAGAGTTGCAACCTTGATTGGAGTCTGTACTTCCAGGGTCCCTGGGGGATTTCACAGACAGAATAGGAAGTGGGTTTTCAGAAGCAGGATTAAATCTGAGCACATGAATTCTATACATAATCAACTTCTGGTGCCACATAGATATGTGACTTGCTTCAGGGTAAAAATCACTGTTTAATTTAAACCTGTTTCCTCCTGTCTGGACTAAGTGGAACTCAAGAGGTTCTCAGTGTTTCAAGCTTGCTAAATTGTTTTCATGTCTAACTGAATATAACAGATTTGGCAATATTTAGGCCCTCTTCACACAGGTTCATCTTTGTCAAAAACTTAACCCCATAAAGCTGGAGGGCATCAGTGTGCGAGGCTCATGTTCTTTATTTTCATTGCCTTCCTTACCAGGCCTGGGGTACAGCGGAGAGGTGATTGATTGGCTAACCCTGGGGGAAGGCAGTTGTGAAGGAAGGAAGAAAGCCTGTGCTGTGACCCTCAGATGAGACCTCCCCAAGCCCCCAAGTTGTACCAAGTTCCATGAAAGACTGATTTCCACGAGAACGAGATCAGGACTCTGCCACCATGCTCTCTCTCCTCATCTGTGGGGATTGTCAAATGAAAGGAGTTTGCGCCATGGAGACTTGAGTCTGACACAGCTCGGCCCAGCCTCCCCATTCTCCCAGGGTCCCCCCTAATCTGACCTGAGCATTGCCAAACACAATTGAACAAACAAACCAATGCTCACAGCCTTCTTCCTCTTTTCCGTTACTTGACTTTCTAGCAGACCGTGACATTTGCTTCCTTTGAGGTTTCTTGTCTTTTTTCCTTTTCTTAAGAGAGCAAGGAATTCTAACTCAAAGGACGTAATATTCTGTGACTCGCTGTTGATAAATATTTGAAGAGATGCAGCTGCATGTTTATAGAGACATTTGTTAGGGGAAAAATGAAGCTCAGGTTTGGTCTTTTTTTGTAAACCTTTGGGTGATTTCATTCCCTCCCTGAACAAATATTTATTGAGCACCTATTTTAAGGATAGGAAGGCCTTTTCCAGGTAGACCAGGAAAAATGAAGCTCTGAGTGAGGATATTTACAGTCCCAAACCCACAAAATGCTAACATTGGTTGGTACCAAAATAATTGAGAGGTAAGTTGGGTGGTGGGGGGGGGGTGAAGGAGAATTCAAAGTAAATATTTTCAGTGAATTTGTACAATTTACAAAATGTGTGTCCATGTGTCCTGACATGAAATGTCTGTCTGGGTAGAAAAGTCCTGTGCTCCCAACATATTCCTACTGCTAAAATCAAGCAGTGTTTCAGGGGAATGCCCGGTTCTGAAGAAATGTGACTTTCTGAGCTCTGGGTGTTTTTAGACTCCTGACTTTGAATTCAGGCTCTGTCATGTTGGCAGCTGGGCGGCATTGGGTAGGCTGCTCAGTGTCCTCAGCTATAAAGCAGGAGTGATGAAAGTCTTCTACTCTACCCAGAGGTCACAGAGAAGACAAAGGGGAGCATTCGCATCTGGCTGGCATAGGGACACTGCGTTCTCTGCAGATCTACAAGAGGGAGCTTTCCCAGGCTGGAATTGCTTAGGAACTCAGGCTCTGAGTGTTGCTTGCCTGTGACATAGTCCTGTCATCACAGGTCAACACAAGTACCTTTTCTCCAGGTAGTCCTGTGTCCAGGTGGGGCCTCCCTGTCCAGTCCCCTGCTAGGTGTGGGAGTTGTATATTTGGGAATGAAAACTAAGACACTCTTTAGATTTCCTACGCAGAGCACCAGCATATAGGAAGAAAAACAAAATGATTCTGCTGCTGTGTTGTTTGCCTTTGAGCTGAACATATTTTAAAGCATTTATTTACACTTCAGGAAGGTAAATATCAACAGCAGGGGAAACTTGATGTTGGGTTTCTTTCTGAGAAACCAGGACTCTTTCCTTGAGTTAGGAGAATGTTAATTTCAGGAGGCCAGATACTGCCCAGGTCTTTCTTCTTACCTGAAGGACTTTCCCCATTGGTGCACCAGGTTACTGCTTCGCTCATTTTACAAATGCAAGGAAGGGAAAAGGTGACGCAAGGTCATTCAGTTAATGCACTGGAACTCAGGTCATCTTGCCTTGTGACACAGGCTCTTTCCCATGTCCACTCTGCAGGGACAGCAGCTATGATCAGAATGACAATGGAAAAAAACTCAACAATTTGGAGCTCTAAATTTGGGATTCCTTGATTCTTTAATTGTCTGAATGTCATTAGTGAAGTGGGAGGATTTATTTAGCACTGTCCTGTTGGGTTTCATACAGAGATAGCAAGATTTCTCTCCCAGTGATAGCTTCCTCTCCACCAGTGGCCTGTGGTCAGGTGGACATGTGATTGACCTCCCCAGCCCTGAAACTTTCAAGAGAGAGAAAAAGGATATGGTTTACAGCTCTACTGAGCAACAGCCATGAACTGAGACAGACCAGGGTAAACAGACAAGAAGGGTTGTCTATGGCCATACCACCCAAATGCGTCCGATCTCGTCAGACAAGAGGGGTCACTGTGTTTATAGAGCATGCCACAGTGATGGGCAGAGTCATGCATGCATGCATGCATTCATTCATTCATTCACTTACTCATTCTGAGAGTCCTTTAGTCCCTCTGGCCTATGCTCCCTAGCAGTTTTGTAGTATTTTTTCACATCTGGCCTTCCTCATGCAAGGCTTCCACAGTTTTTGGCCTACAGATGAGTCCCCATTTCCTAAATGACATGCCTTACCTGAGGTCTCTGTGTTGGAGAACGGCAGAGCCAAGGGACTTGAAGCCAGGCTTTTGCTGTGTGCCCAGCTCTGCCTGCAAGTAGAGAGAAGGTTTGGTTTGGGGAAATGGACATTTTCCCAACTGGAGCATAGGCACAATCCTCACATCAGGGAAGAGCCTTGCTGTCCCGTACTAAGGCCCTCTCCCTTCCTCCCTGTCCTCTCTGTCTCTTTCTCTCTCTCCTTCCTTCCTCACTGTTTCTCCCTAACTTTTGCAGCCCAGGCCAAATGTCAAACACAGCAGTTGTCATCGGTGGGTTATTAAATAGCTGGTAGCTGTCCTCTTCAATGAAGGCAGCCAAAAGGTAGGTGTCCCGAGAGCTACCCCCCTGCTGTTTGCCTTGCCACTTCTGCCCTTGGGGCCTCCTTGATGTGTACATGCTTTGAGTTATAGTCTCAGAATAATTAATTTTATTGTGTATGGAAGAATCGATGCTGTGGGAAGAAAGCCAGTTTCCTGAACATTGCATACTATTTGATGGATAATTTCCTTCATTTCAGGCAAAGGACTCCCGCTCAGTTAGGTTGCTTGACTGAGGGACAGAGATCAGAACCACGCATTAGAGAATGGAATCGCGGGGTGGAGGGGAATGGGTGTGGAGGTGTCCGTTCAGGAGAATCCAGGTGCATCCTATAATGCTTGTTCCTCATTAATTGCTTCAACGGAGTGTGTGCGTAGAGAGCAAAAAGGGGTTTGATAGCGATGTTTGTCCGGCACTGGTGCAGTGGTTATTCAGACGAGGGCAGGGCCGGAACCACGTTTCTGGAGGGACCCTGGAAGGTGCTCATTAGTGAGGAGACGCTGAATTAAGGTCTCTTCAGGAGCAGGGGGCCGCTTCTGTGGCTTCCCCGACGGCGCCACCTGCTGGTGGTTCATGACACCAAACTAGGTTTTCAAAAGCGACACAGGCGCTGGGTCCCCTCCTCGCCCGTGCGCGCCCTCCTGCCTTCGCTGCCGCCACTCCTGCATCTCTGACGTTTCCAAATTCATGTGCTAAATTGATCCAGCAAAAGTGAAATAGTAGTACTACAAACATTTGAAATTCCTGCTTGGCTACCCTACACCCTGCTTCCTCTGTAACATTCACCACGTTGGTTAACTGCATGTGTGTCTGCTTCTTCGCACTGAGCATCCTGGAGCCCAGCCCGGGGAAGTGCCTCCTTCCTCCGGTACCTCCATCGTGCCAGGACAGAGGTGGCGGCAACCAGATTACACCGCATATGCTGCCGCTGTCACGTCCCCGCCCAGCCTAAAGGTGGCACTGTGTCCCAGATCACAAAGGAGGAAAATCTCTGAGAGCCAGGCCAGCTATTGAGTGACAGGTAGAGAACCCAGTGTGAGTCCCGTTCACTCGTTCCCTGTGTTGGATTCTTTTAAATGAGCTGGCTCCCTTGAGAGCCTCCTAGTGAGTCGTCGGGTGATTTCAGAACAATAAAGTGCTCAAAAGGAGCTCTGACATGGTGGTCACACAGGAGTCCAACAACTTTCTGACCAGCAAACCAAACTTCTTCCACCTGTGAGATCAGACCCAGGGTCCCTGTGAGTTGAAAGCAGTGTAATGTCGGTTGTTATCTTCTATTCTTGTTTTGCCAAAACATGCTAGGTAAAGCTCTTTCCCAAGCAGTAACAGTGAGGGTCCCCAGCCTCTGGAAGGAAGCCTGATGTCAGCTTTTCTCTGACAGCCATGCAGGTGACCATCTGGGTCTCTCCTCAAATCCGAGGAGAGATGCGAGGTATGGAACAGGCATTTCCTGTTTATGGGATTGTCAGGAGAGCAAAAGTGGGGAGGAGTCCCTGTGACTTCTCCAGCAGCCCGGGCATGTATGTCAATGCAAGGAGCAGAGGAAACTTTCCAATAATTAGTCCCCAGCCACTCCCTGTGCCCCCTTGAACCCACTGAAGTCTTTTTCACGGAAGCATGGCCTCCTGGTTAGAGTAGAAATCCCTTGAAGGCTGCATGTTTGTCTAATCTTTTCAGTTCACCCAGGCTTCTTCTGTATTCCATGTCTGGTGGACACTCAGTATTTGTTGAATAAATAAACAAATCTCTATTACTGCCTCCTGGTCATACAATCAGGATTTCTTTAAAAATTCATGAATGCCATAATGTTTCACAGTGTGAGAGCAAAATATTTTATGAAGTTGGTATGAATTTTCTATTAAAGAGAAAAGTATCAATTTATTAATATTCCCAAAGGGTAGCTTTTTGGTTTACTGCTGTGATGCTGTTATAATTTTCCATAATTATATGGTGTTGATTATAGTTTACCAACAGAGCATCAATAAAGAAACATGTAACCCTGGAAGTGCATAATTTAAAGTATATAACCTTCCCACATGGAAAGCGAGCAGTGGGCTGAGAGCAGAGCAGCAGAGAGAGTATCTGCCCCCCAAATTCTGCGTAGAAGAGCTGAGCTGCCCTGCAGATCTCAATCTGTGCAGTTGTACAGTCAAAATAAGTGGCAGGTAGGATTTCTGTTGGGAGTCTTGTTAGGATAATCCTTAAACAGGTGGAGAGTGTGTGTGTGTGACAATCAAATCTGGGCCTTGCGTATGCTAAGCAAGCACTCTACCACTGAGCCACAACCTCACCCTGAGAAACTTATGTTTGAGCACCACTAGGGGCCAGAGGTACAAAGGAATTTCCCAGAAGTCAATATTAAGGGACAGCATCATCTATAAACTGGGAAGTAGTCCTCCAGACACTGAGTCTGTTGGTACCTTGATCTTAGATTGTTTCTTATGGCAGCCTGAACTGACTGCACATGTAAAGGAAGAGCCCTGAAGGCAGGTCTCTGTTGTTTTGTTCATCTTTGTGCATAGTAGGTGCCTTAAACAGTCGAATGACTGAATAGATGAAGCTTTCAAAGGTTGACTTAGATAAGATTGGATGTGACTCTGCCTCTGCTGCTTACTAGATGTGAGACATGAGCTGAAGAGCCTTTCCCCTCCAGATTGTGGCTGTCTTGACTGTAGAAGAAGATCATCATTCCCCCTTTCCACATGGCCCAGCAGCAGATGAGGGGGAGCAAAATTGCTCAACACATAGTATTCGTGCCACCCAATGGGTCCTGGAATACCAGTTTGCATCTTTTTCCAGGGAGCAGTCAGGCTAGGCTGAGGGGAAGTCCCCCTCGCCCTCACAGATTAGCAGGAAACGAAAGTGCATTGCCCCAGTCAACTAAGTAGGGACCAGGTAGGCTCTGGCCCTAGGTGTCCCTTTAGGCACCAGTAGAATTCCCCATGGCCACATAGTTGGGGGTCCAGTGAGGCCCTAAAATAAAACAGCTTCTCTGAGTTATAGGGTAGGCAGAATTCTTTCTTAGTTGCAATTTGGGGTCAGTTTTCTTCTAGATAATGAAAGAAACATTTATAAATAATTCATGTACCCCATTTGGCCCAATTAGCATTCCTCAGGACAGCGGGACAATTCTTTGAAGCCGGTTCCTTCTTGAGGGACATCGACACACCCTTGTTGGGCTAAGCCAAGCATTTGCCCTAATTAGGTATTTACACAAGAGACCCAGGCAAGGAAGGTGGATTTATTTTTAATAAAAGATTATTAAAATCTATGTATCTGTAGTATATTAAGGGAGACTGAACCAAATTAAAATCCTCCCACAACTATGTATAGTGATGGCCTGAAAAGGAGGTATTTCACTTGGAATTACTAAACCTGTAGCTTTGAGTCAGAAAAAAATAATTAGCCTTCTCCATCTGAATTCCAATTCCATAATGATTAGTTGGAACACTGAGTGAGGGTCCTGTGAACAGTTGGGTGCTCTGCATTCACAAGGCCACTCTAAACCCAGATTCTGTGACCAGGTGTCCACCCATAGAGTGACTATGTGAGGGAGGAGGTTGATGGGGAGATGCTGCCGGGGATGGAGTGGAGCAGAGGCCACAGTGGCTCTCCCAGAAATGCAGGCAACACTGACTCTTACTAAGAACAACCAGTTCTCTAGAAATTTCTGCTAGACACTTCCTACTGTAGTCAGCTTAACAGATCACAGTTAACAATGGCAGCTACACAAGGACATTTCAACAGAAAACAAAATAGTGCAACTGTCTGGTTCTCCTATGGCTGCAGGTATTTGGGTTTCAGAAGTTAGGCACTAAATAAATCTGGAACAATCCCTTTCTCAATTTATACTAAAAACATTCCAGAATATACACTGTCTTTTTATTCTGGGTAGAATTGTAAACTCAAGGAGAATATTTATGTGTGTCCATGCAGCTACTAAGGGGTATGGGATCCTGCCTTTCAAGCTGTAGAGGGCATGCACTCCTCTTGCACTATGCTGGCCTCTGAAGAGAATGTGGCTTTCTTGGAGCAAAGAGGACATCCTCAGAAATCCTGGGAACTTCCTCAGCACTGAGCCAATCCTGTGTGCATAGAAGATGCTTACGGAATTGGGTCAGGTTGGACTTAACCTACTGTGAAGGACAGTAGTCATGTTGGGTATAAGCAGCTCTAAAGGACAAAGCAGGGCTCTTTTCTGTTGACTGTCTTGAACCTCATTCAGCAGCAATGAGCAGCTGCCAAATCACTTGCTCGACTTGCTGTCCTCCCCACTTCCTGGGAGTGGGTACCTAAGAGACACAGTCTGTGTCCAGAATGAGCAGAATCGGAGACTCAGAAGACGGTTAAACTCCTGTCTTCAACCCACCAAAGTGTGCAATGCCCTCCAGAGCCAAGGAGGACATTAAGGAGTCTAACTCCTGCCCCACTCTTTAGTCAGGGTCACATTGAGACTTCCTGCTTTTGGACTGTACCCCAGAGTCTCATCTTAACCTGCAGTGGGATCCAGTGTGTTTCCTGTGAATCAGAGAAGTAGAAAAACCCAGAAAAAATGCGCTTGGAGTTCCAAGTTTCTTTCCCCACTCCTCACCACCTGCTTCACATGCAGCTGCTTTAGTGAAGGTTCATGCCTTTTTCTTTGACTTCAATGGCCATTCTGTATGCCTTTCCCAAGGCTTTGATTTTGAGTAAAATTAGTCCTCAAATCCTCCTCTTTGAGGAATGATCCCAGACTCTGCATCCAGTTACTGAGCCATTCATTGGTAGAGCTATGTGCCCAGCCATTCGTGCACAAGCAAATCACCCCACCACTGCAGCTCGGCTCTTCTCAGTCTCCAAACTGGATAACGTCAGTTTGTTGTCCTGTTGCAGCATCTCCTCTGGAAGTAATGACAGAAGTTTTGGATTTTTATGGGTCCTATTTGAGGGGCATCATCAATTGATTTATAGCCCAGAAAAAGTCAAATGAAGCCACAAAAGTAGAAGTTATCTTCACCTGAATCGCTCACCAAAAGTAGCTGTCCCATATTGTGAAGCCCTGGGGAACTCTCCAGATGCCACCCCCGAGCACAGCTGTCCTGCGGCAGCAATTCCCAGGTCTCCAGGTACAGCCAGTGTCGTGCTCCCTGATGTACAGGGGTCTTTCATGTGCAGGACCCGGGTTGATGCCAGTAAAGACACAGTACAGGGCAAGTACTACCTCTAGGCTTTCAGAAAAATAGAGCACATGCCTTCCACACCTTTCTGCACCTGTGAGTGGAAGCCCACAGTTCTGATGGGCATTTGGGGGGCTCGTGTGAAGTGCAGGTTCAGCAGTTTCAGAACCTTGTCCTACTCCCACCCCAGGCTGTGTTCCCAGCCAGAGACTCGCACTTCCCATCTCCTGGCAATATCCTATCATTTTACCGCTTGCTGCTACAACTCTGCCCTCCCCCTCCAGCAAGCCCTCCAGGAAATGCAGGACTAAGATGGCTCTGAATCATAGGAGTTCATGTTCAAGTTCAGAGAGGAGGAACAGGGAGCTCCCAGGGAGTAGCAGATGGACAGGCAACTGTCATTGACAGCTGAGCTAAGCCACAGAGTGCCGAGGGCTGATGTGGTGACAGCAGAAAATCCTGGGGTTGGTGGCAGATAGAGTCCCAAAAGGCCAGTGAAATGTTGAGGGCATGAGAGTGAGTGAGGTGCCTGCCTAGGACAAGGTCCCAGAGGTGACACTGAGTTGGAAAGAAACTACCATTACTCCAAAGTCACCCTTCACACTGTGCTAACTTTGACAGGCTGTGACACCTGAACGTGATCATCAATGTGAAGACACAATAATGAGAATGAAAGCCACTTGAGTGCCTTTCCCAGCAAGGAGGGGTCACCGTGCACGTTTACTTTCTACAGACTGACAGCGCCCTGCATTAGAGCCATGATTGAGAGAGCGACAAAGACGGAGAGGGCATTGAGGGCAACGTTCTTGGGGTGTCTCTTACTTGTCATTTACGTATCTTTGTGGAGGTTGAACTTGCTGTCTTCAGGGCATTTTCCCCCTAATCATAAATAGCCTAGTGTGCAATAATAATTTGATGTAGGGAAGATCCAGACTATTCTCGATAGGCTTGTCTCATTCCTGCTTACATGATGATTTCTAATGAATAAGGAATTCAGTGATATTGTATCTTATTTGAAATAACAGCTATTAGCTGCTAGAAGGGCAGGAAAAATTAGGCATTGTTAACTTTCAAAGCTCATGAAAAATTTGCTAGAAGTTATATATTGTTCACAAAACTGAGATTAGGCAACAAAACTTTTGTCTCTCATCTTTGGTCATATGTGACCCCAATTCATTGGTCTTACCCCTCCCCTCCAGTGGAGAGCTACTGTGTGGTGGTTTTTAGGGACTTCCTGGCTTCAAGACAAGAATGATGGTTTTCTTCTATAAGGAAAATTTATGCAATAAAGTATAGCTATGCACCCCTTCGTCCTATCCCATTTCTGGAAAAGAAACACTGTAAACCTCATATTCTTTGAACTGGTAACTGGTCAGAGGTTTTGTTTGTTGCTGGTTAAATGAATTCAAGCCTAGCTTTAGGGTGCTTGAAAAATTGCCTTTCCGAGACCTGCTTGTTTCTTCAGCTCTCTGTGATCCTGTTGCCTGTATGAAAAGGAGAAAGACTTAATTCTCACAGAACAAGCTCTTTGCTTTTTATTCATCTTCAGGATGCCACGATGCTTAATTAAAATTATGCAAATTAGTAAGTGCCACACAGGAAATTGAAATTATTCCTAACCAACGTCCTGACAGGCCAGCATATTTACAGGTCCTTCCCACTGACCCAGATCAAGCACCACTGTCTTCGGGAGGCCCATCGCTCGGCATCCTCTGAGTCTTTGGTCCTGTCCAGTAGAAGCCCAGAGCAGACCCATGTACCAGGGGCTGGGATACACTGGGACTTGAAAATTTTAGTGTGTGTCATTCTTTTGCTTTGTGGAACTGAGGATTGAACCTAGAGCCTTCACGCTACCCAGCCCCCCCCAACCTTTTTTAGAGACATGGTCTCACTAAGACAGTAAGTCCCCTGGGCTGAGCTCGAACTTGCAATCCAGAGTGCTGGGATTACAGGCACGTACCACCAGGCCTGACTTCTTTTTTTGTTCTATAATGAAATCGCAGTCAGTGTATAATCCACAAATGTTCACATAGGTCTTTAACAGTGTGCTTGTAAGAGAGCCATGAAATGAATTACAAAGCTCGACGCTGCTTAGGCATAGCAGATTGGAGTCCCTAAATCCTTTGACAACAGATTGCTGCTTTCTGTTGCTCTGCCTTTGTGAGGGAAGAGGCTTGGGCTCATTATTTCCAAGCAAGGACACAGAGTGTGGGCTTCTGTGTCCCAACCTTTAGGGCTGCTGCTTTTTCACTCTCGGAGCTGCCATCTGTGCAGAAGGAAAGTAGGCACATGCGCAGGGCAGTATGGGAGAGCAGTAGGTTTCTCTGCCCCACTAGATGGAGCAGTAAGCTCACACCTGTATCTGCATGGTCAAGAGTGCAGTAGAGTGTAGGGGTTTGACCTCTGTCCCCTCCTGAGTGTCCTCTCCAGCCTCTGCAGCTTTGTAGGCAGCTCGTCTTCCTCCAATAACTCCCCAGATGCAAAGCCCCGCCTAGCTCACCTGTGTCCTCCTGGTCAGCCCCTTTCCCAGGGTGTCCCGTGTTTCCTCAGCTATCTTTCAACACACCTGGCCCTCTGTTGGGGATGAAGCAAAGTTTCATATCTCTGACCAGCTCCCACTGGCCATCACACCAAGTACTTGTGAAGGTCCAGCCTCCCGGGATGTGCTCAGCATTCAGTTTCCTGAACCCTTAGAATTTCTCCAGCTATCTCAAGGGAAATCCAAGAGGACTTAGCCCTGGCCCACGGGGATTGTGTGCACAGTGGGCAGCTGTTTGATCTGAGCCCACTTGGCAATACTCCCACTAGACTGCATTTAACGCCCTTATACCTGTTTCCTATGAGATTATGACAACCTATAAAGCAAGATTGTTACTTCTCAATGCATGGAGGAAAACTAAAACAATGTGTTTTCATGGTGAAGGACAAACAGAACCCAGACATTTCCCAAGTTACAGGTGTGAGTATACTTATGTGGATGAAAGATGAATAGTAAAACAACCTCCTAACAGCGAAACTGTAGACTCAGCATGTTTCAGATCCAGGCACAGTGATCCCACCTCACTGGAAAAGAATTTGCTTGTTAAAAAGAAGACACAAAAGGTGGGCTTCTTACCTT
Organism: Dinomys branickii; assembly: GCA_004027595.1. Classification (NCBI taxonomy): domain Eukaryota; kingdom Metazoa; phylum Chordata; class Mammalia; order Rodentia; family Dinomyidae; genus Dinomys; species Dinomys branickii. Next base: position 66,639 of record PVLD010001026.1, on the reverse strand, counting down.
ACTGGGTGAAGTGTGGAACTTAACTGCTTTTGAAAAAAGGCGACTGCGTATGTCTAAATGGAAAATCACAGGAACATCAAGGAGGAGACTGCAAGGGAAGTCCATGCACTGAGGAAGAAAATGAATGAGAAAAAAGAAAAAAAACACGTAGTGTGACAGGAGGATGTGAGGCTTGGTGGCACCTCAGGAGACCTGGCCGAATGTCACTGGGCAGGAGTCTGCACTTTCCCACAACGTCCTCCAGGGCTCAGGCAGGGAACCAGGTGTGCTCTGCACCGTCAGGAGCAGATCTCCCAGAAGGAAGCAGGGTCCTGTTCCTCCTTCACAGGGCAGGAATCGAGCGCGTGGCTGGGAGAAAGGACAGATGAAGGGAACGAGGGGAGGAGCAGATGAAGCTAGGAGGGAGGGAAGACCTGCCTGTGCTGGCTGGCACAGGCACCAGAGAGGCAGGTGTCACCTCTGCAGATGGGGACAGAGTGGTCAGAGATGATGAGGTTCTTGCCCGCTGCACTCGGGTGCCTGTGCAGAGATGCACTGGGAGGACGAAGTGCCAAACTCATTCTGCAGCCTGAAGACTATTCTGGGCCAGGTGGGCTCAGATCAAACAGCTGCCCACTGTGCACACAATCCCCGCGGGCCAGGGCTAAGTCCTCTTGGATTTCCCTTGAGATAGCTGGAGAAATTCTAACGGTTCAGGAAACTGAATGCTGAGCACATCCCGGGAGGCTGGACCTTCACACGTACTTGGTGTGATGGCCAGTGGGAGCTGGTCAGAGATATGAAACTTTGCTTCATCCCCAACAGAGGGCCAGGTGTGTTGAGAGATAGCTGAGGAAACACGGGACACCTTGGGAAAGGGGCTGACCAGGAGGACACAGGTGAGCCAGGTGGTGCTTTGCATCTGGGGAGTTATTGGAGGAAGACGAGCTGCCTACAAAGCTGCAGAGGCTGGAGGGGACACTCAGGAGGGGACAGAGGTCAAACCCCCACTCTCTACTGCACTCTTGACCATTCAGATACAGGTGTGAGCTTACTGCTCCACCTAGTGGGGCAAAAAACCTACAGCTCTCTATAGCCTGGTCCCCACCTGCAGTTTCTCACCCATGGGCCAAGCTCAGCCTGGTGCCTCCTTTGTAGAGAGTGTTTCAGGAGGGGCTGAGGTGAAAGCTGGGAGCTGGTAACCAGACAGAGATCCAAAAAGGCTGGCTTGTGTTGTTAACAATTATTGCAGGAATTTGGTACTGCCTTTCCCATCTGCTCTTGTCTGCCTGTGTCAGGCTGCTGCCTGTGGGTGGAAGGACACCCAGCACCCCAGAAATCAGCCCCAGCTGGCCAGCACCACGGGGGATGCACATCAGAGGGGAACCCGTGGCTGTAGACAACAGGAAGCACTTGTCTGTTGTCTGAGAACATTTGTTCCCTGCTTGTCATCTTCCTTGGCAAAGCTAAGGACTTCTTGTGTACTTGGGGTGTGTAGTAGATAGAAAGAGTGGGACTCAACCCTCACCCCTCACTGTCCTGCCCAGTGGAGACACGTGGGACTGTGTGTTCATCACATGGGCACGGGGAGGGGGCAGCGCATCCTGTGGAAGGTCTCTTGGCACCACCCACGTCCGCGTTCATGTTATTTCTTGGTGTGTCAAGAGGCCTCAGCAGCCCCCAGAACAGGCTGCGATCACCTGAAAGGGCCTATGCCTGTCCCTTTCTGCTACTTGAAGGAGCTCAGATAGACAGGAGCAAAGAGAGAGAGCCTAGTCTGCCTGGGGAGGCTGCCCCTGGGAGCAGCCCCACTTGGGGAGCCTGTATTTTAGGGGAAGCGGAGGAGCTGAGTTCACACCATGCACCTGTCCCCTCCCCAGCTCAAAACAAGCCAGGCAGTGACTCAGGGTGGTCCTACATTTCCCAGGAAACTCACAGCACATTTGAGTTTAGAGACCACTGAGCTTTGCCAGCACGTGTCAACACATCAGAGAACTTTCCAGAAGGAGGTTAGCCACCTTCTTTAAACTGCAGAAAAGCCAGGAGCTGTCCTCACCTCCAGATAAGGAATGTGGGCCATCCTGCCTGTGCCTCCTGGCCAGCTCATTTTGTGACAATGACAAAGGTGGCCTCTTGTCAAAGCCACAATGGAGGTGGACTTGAATCTGCCCCTGGCCCAGGCCAGGAATTTCTTGACCTCCTCACTGTCCTTTCTTTCTCAGCTGCCTCTGAAAGGAACATAACCTACGTGCCCAGCAAAGATGGGGGCAGGCACACAGCACACACAGCCCGGGCTCTGCGCACAGGTGTCAGGAGGCTGCTTTCTCAGCTGAAGGAAGCTCCTCCATGGGCCAGTGGACAGGTGGCCCCCTGCTGTCCCCAGGATGCCACACCCCCAGGCAGGGCAGAGTGACCTAAAAGGCTCCTCACCTCTCAGTTCCAGCATCTTCATGCAGGATCAGTAAGTCAAGGCAAGGAGGGGCATCTGGGCTACACACACGGCCCCCTCCAGGAGGCCTCTGCTCTCCTCGTGCTTTCTGCCCTATGCGCTCACCTGTGATTATTTACCTGTGGGGCATCTGCCTCTTGGTTGCAAATTCTGTGGAAGCAGAAATGAGACTGGCTGTTGTTCATCCTGGCTCTTCGGCTTCTAACCCTGAATCTGGCTGGTTGTTGTGCGACGAGTGACTTGAATGTCACGGGCTGCCCTGTGTGGAAGCCCCTGGGGACCTAACGCCAGAGCTGGAGCACGAGCAGGTCCTAACACCACGTCCCAGCACTCTGTGCAGTGTCTGGTCTTTCATAGCACCCTCAGCAGGAGCACATGTGCGCTTCCCCACGTCTCTCCTTTCTCTAACACATGGATGGGGCCCTGGCCTCTGAGCATCATTGCTGTCCGCCAACACTGACCTCTGTGAGTTGGGCTGGGCTGGGGGCACGTGACACAGCCCCTGCCCAAGAGGCCCAAGCCTGAGTCACCTTTCCTGACTACAGACAGAAAGTTGGTCCCAGACTCACTGGACTTCAAAGGCTGTGGGATGAAGTAAAAGGAGGTCACCCAGGGAGAGGATGTGATTTGCGCCAGAGTGAGGGGAAGCCAGGGGAAGGGCGGGAAAGTCCCTCTCCTGCTTTTACACATCTGCGTCTGCTGCTTCCTGCCCTGCCTGTCCCTGTGTGCCGCTTCCCAGGCTCCCCTCCAGCGTCCATCCTCCTGCCCTGTGCAGAGAGGCTGCTTCACTCACAGTCTCGGCTGCCACCCCCCTTCCCAGTAACCCCTGATGCACCCACTGCTTCTTCAGCCCACCCCTCCTGACCAAGCCCCAGATCCTCAATACAATTCATGGTGGCATTTTCCCCTAGGATGTCCCACCACCCCCTCTCAGGTCCACTCCGAGGGTGACAGGACACTGGTCATAGAATTTCTGCAATAGTTGATGAGGCCGCTTATCTTAGAGTGTCTGGCAGCTATCACACTTCTTCAGAGCTCAGTAAAAGTAGCTTGCTTTATTGCTTTACGGCACGAGCTAAAAGTCGTCTTGGTCCCCAGACTGGAGTCGTTCTCCCTGTCTCTGCTGATGGATGGTGGACCTTCCTACACCGCTTCCCAAGATGGAGATCCCAATGCTTCTGCTGCCTAACTCATAGCCCAGGGTGCACTGGGCCCTGCACCATTCCCATGGGCCCTGCCTGTGAATCCTTCTCTCTTTCCTCCTTTCCTTCCCTATGTCCTGTGGCTTAGGTCTTAGTGTCAAATGTTCCCAGGAATTGCATATATCACCCAGGAATCTCCCTAAAATGGGGTAGGCCTGGGCTGGGCCTGAGAGTCCGCATTGCTACCCAGATCCTAGACCTCTCTAGGGGCAACAAACACCCACACCATGTCGGAAGCTGAGGACCACGTCCACAGCTCCCTCTCCAGACTTTCATGGCAGCTCATAACATATAGCCAAGATCTTCACACTCCACTCTGTAGAAACCCATCCGCTTCAGGCAACTGCATTTCCTGCATCTGGAGCTGGACTTCAGGTGAACCTAATAATGTGAGTTGTTGATGGAAATGGGCCTCTCACACCTAAGCCACCTGCTCGCATGGCACTGGAGGACCCCCCTCTCTCTGTCTGGTGCTGTCTGTCCTCATCATCTCAGCTTCCCCGCAGGACAGAGGTCCCAGCAGACTACCCAGGAGCTGCCTGAACAGGAAGTCATAGCCTGGCCTCCTTCAAGCCTCTGCCCACTGCCTGATCACTCCCTCTGCCTTCTGTTCTGGACAGTGTTTGCTCTGCACTTCATTTCTGTGGAGGTTTGGGGATCACCCAAGTTGCATCATAGCCCCTTCAATGTCATTCCTTGTATTGCCTTCTCCAGAGTTTGCGTTAGGCTGCTGAGGTGCTGCCTCTCCACCCAGTGAGCCACTGTAGGGCAGAGACAGAACAGTGCTCGGCTTTGTTTCTCCAGCCTGACCTTGCTCATTGCCCAGTGAAGAATATTGAAACACTCTACCAAGTAGAATAGGAAGATGGATTTCCGATCAAATTGACAGCTTGGTGACTTTTAAGGGGAGTAAAAATAAAGTCGAATTTGCTAGGCATAAACTATTTTGATCATCTCACTTCTGGAGATCATATAAGTTTTATGCACCCGACACAGCGTTTGGCAGGCACGCAGCAAATACTGTTTAAATACAAATCCAGCATGGATTGAACTCCAATTTGAAAAATTATTTCTGTGCAGATTCGTGGTTTTGATTCCCAGATAGCTTGTGCAAGTCCTTTGAGAGGAGAGGGTCAGGGATGATCAGGCGAATTATCACTGGCCTTAGAATATAAGTGGGACATTAAATGAGACTCCAGATGGCGCGGCAGGTTTTGAAGTCTGCTAGCTTATTGCCCTCTGCTGGCCGTACTAGGAAATGCAGCTCCGCTAAACTTGTTCCAGACTTTCCTATCTATTAGATGAGTGGAATGATCTTTGTCTTTCTCAAAGGTGTTGACGTCCTCTAGGATCATCGAGCATTTGGAGAGGAGAGTAATCAAATTAATGTGTTCTATGAGAGAAAATGTCTCAACCATGAATTCTGCATCTCTAAAGTAGCACTATGTCAATTAATACTTCTCCATCGCTCTGTCGTTTACTCCAGGGTATTAAAAATATCGTGGCAATCTGCCGTCACAGACTTTCTTAAAATAAAGGCAGCTTGCGGCAATGCATGCAGAGCTGCCTGTCAAGGGAGGGCCAAGGCAGCACAGACGAGGTGGAGGGCTTTTTCTCTAACATTCCTGGGTTCAAACCATCACTCATTCAAATCTCTATCCCGACTTGAGACCAGTTCTTCTCCCTCCAGGAGCCTGTTTCTCACTCCTTGAAGAAGTTATCAGGCTGACGATACCTATGTAAAGTGTCCCACACACGGCAGATGCTCACTCAGAGTACAAAGGCTATTTGTGTGTACATGGCTCAGTTAATAAATCTACAAAGTGAAACCAGATGTGGCAGCACACACCTATAATCCTAGTTACTTTGGAGGCTGAGGAAGGAGACTCCCAAGTTAGAGACCAGCACAGGCAACTTAGCGAGACCTTGCCTCAAAAAGAAGGCAAGGCAGCAAAGGCAGCGGCGCAGTGGCAGACCACTTGTCTAGCATGCTTGAGACCTAGGGTTTGATCCCTAGCACCAGAGGGAAGTAAATAAATCTTAAATGTGTGTTTTGGAAATAAAAAAGAGGAAAGATGTGAAAGGGGTGATTGCCACCATTGAGCGGCGCTGGGCTAAGTGCTACAAGGTGCTCCTGATGTTTTCATCTTAACAGTACTGATTACTGAGAAGCGCGGTTTTTCATGCTCACACCACTGTCTAACCCGGTTGCAAACATTACTGTGGCCCCTGAGAACAGTCTGGGAAGCAAGTGTCTGTTGCCCTTGGTCCTGAAGCCTGGTCCATTTGCATCCCTCTGGGAGGCTCCATGCAGGATGCTGCTGTCAATCGAGACAGAACCAAGCCCCTAGGCTGACCGTGGAGGAGGTTCAGAGGATGGGACCCCACACCTCAACTGCAGTCTCACTGGGCAGGTAGCATGGTCACCCCATCAGTGAGTCCTCCGGCCAGAGATTCTATACCACCAAGCAGTCACTGTGGCCTCTAACAACAATCTAACGTGTTTGAGGGAAGTAGAGCGCTGGGGGCTGTGAGGTGACCGCCTGCAGGTCTCCAGCAAGAGCCTTTTTCTGAATTGAATCATTTTGTAATCATGTCTGCCCCAGTTCATCCACCCAACACCCAGTAAATACTTACCTCTCTTCCCAGGGGTCCTCCAGGCAGGGCCATAAAGAGTGAGCTGCCTCACAGAGTGAGATGAGGACCAAGGAAAGGAGGGGAAAACACAGACTTTGCTAGGTGGGGAAAGTGCCACTGGGCCAGAGAATGGGGCTTGAAAAGGAGATGGGGCCAATGGTAAAGGCTCCAGGATGCCAGGTGAGCCATCTGGATACAATCCCAGGGAGGGGGGAGCACAGGGCCTGGGCTCAAGTACCCATTGTGCCCTGACCACCCACCAGCAAAGCTGGACCCCTGAGCCCCCTCCTTTGCACCAGAGTGGTGACGGTGACCACCTCCCCCGGAGCGGTGAAGATGAAGAAGGTGATCTGAGAAAGCAGAGAGTGGGGTTCTGGGCTCTTCTCCCCATCTTGGTCACCACACAGGACAGGGGTCGCCAGGGCCTGCAGTGGGTGACTCCTAGCCTGTCTCTACCTCCCTGCAGGTTTGCCATGGAGCCCTTCTGTCCTCTGCTGCTGGCCGGTTTTAGCTGGCCACTTGCCAGGGCCAGCAAGAACAACGAGACCACTCCCACGGACAGCAACTGGACCACTGCGGCCACAGGTAAGGATGACACCTTCCCCATTGCTGTGTCCTAGGACCGGAGGTAAGTGATTAAGATGGGTAAAGTGAGATGAGAAAGATGTGGCTGATTTTCTCAGTGTGCTGGCAGGCTGGGAGAGTTGAACATTGAGTGCTTCCCTGGGGCTAAGCTTAGAGTGCTCAAGATGCAGTCCACACCCCTGCTTCAGGAGGCACCAGCCTGAGAGGGAAGCGGGAGCAGAAGATTTTAAAATCCCCTAAACGCACTGCGCAGAACCCAGTTCAAACCATCTGAAAAACAGATAGGGGAAATGTGAACGCGGCTATGAATGGTTAGTGATACTAATTATATTGCTGTAACGTCTGCAGTCCATGTTCTGTATGGGTAACGTGGTGAGGTTTCATTTTTATAAAAGGAGTCGGTATCTTTTAGAGATGCCTGTGGGAGCTTTCACGATGTATTATAATTTCTAAGGCTGACTTAGAGAAGAGGGAGAGGGACCAGGATGTGGACAAGGCTATACAGCTATATATGAACGGTTTGTGCTGTCCCGGTGAGAACGGTAGGGGCAGTGGCATGCGTTAGGGATATAATTTCTCTACTCTTCCTTTTTTATGGTTTAAGACTCAAAAGGAAGGAGAAAAAGTGTCCTCTGAGCTGGGTGTGGTGCACACACGTGTAATCCCAGCCCTCTGGGAGACTGAGGCAAGAGAATTCCAAGTTTGAAACCAGCCTAGATGACTTAGACCGTGTCTCAAAACAAAATTTTAGAAAGTACTAGGCATGTGACTCGGGGGCAGAGCGCTGGCCTAGCCAAAGAAAGAGCGTCTCGGTACACACGCACCGGCGCGGAGGAACCTCAGAACTTGGCTCCGTGAACAGGTTAGACAGCAAAGAGCAAGCCCCGTGTGAGTCCATGCTGTAGTGTCCAGGAGGGGAGTGAGCACACAGGCAAAGAGATCTCGAGGGAACATGGAAATGTTCTGAATGTGGACTGTGGTGAAAGTTATACACCACTGTGAATTTACTAAAACGTACTGGCTCGGGTGCTTAAAGTGGGTGTATTTCAGAGTATGCAAATTTTACTTCAGTAAAATATGTAAGTACTGTGCAGAGTTAAAGGGAGGAAAGGAAGAGAAAGAAGGAAAAGAAACAAGAGTGACTCCTCTCAAGCACACTGCCTGGGGTTACGGCTCCCTGGCCACTATCTGCATGCTGAGTGACCTGGAGCGCTGAGCTGCACTGTGCCCTGTGTCCTGTTGTTGAGGTGGAGGTAATAAAGCGCGCGTGCACTTGAACACGACCTGGAATGCTGAGGCCCCGCTCCTCAGCACTGGCCTCTGGTGTGGCCCACAGAGACTGTGCCCCAAGGCAGTGGTCATTTGCCTGCGGCCCTCAATAGCATTTGGCTGGACAGTGCCTAACCCAGGGAAACCCACGCCGCGTGAGTGTGTTCAGGTCCGCTGGGGGAAGCCCATGACTTGTAGGTCTCCTTGTGGCTGCGGCGCCTCCCAGTGGCAGCATCGGGAACAGCCTGTAATCAGCAGGGACTGATCCCTCAGCATCACTCCCAATGCCAGTGTGGTGCTGTCCCAAGCACATGTTCTGTCCCCTTCCTACTCCACTCCCCGACACTGGTGGACACCAAACCACGTGACTCTCCCATCAGCGTATCACTTGTTAGGGTTCCACAAAGAAAACCAGATAGAGAACTGTTTATTATCAGTAATTGAAATGTTTATACTTATATATATTATAAGAAGGTACAAATACGTATCTGTCATAAGGAAATAGCATGTGTAAAATCTTCAAAGCAATGCCCCAGGTTAATTCCAAAAATCACCAGACTGCTGTGAGACCAGGAAGAGCAGCTGTCACAGTAGGAAGAATGTCCAGCTGGAGAATTTTCTACTAACCTGGCCTTCACCTGACTGGGTGAGGCCCACCCACACTGGATGAGACATTCTCCTTTACTCTGTTTACAAACTCAGAATTTAACCTCACCCAAGTAAATGTCACAGACACAGCCAGAATCATCTTAGACTGAATGTCCAGACAGCCGTGACCCAGTCGAGTGGACATATAAAATTATGTGTCTTTGCAGGGCTTAAAGAAAATGAAATGGTCAGTGTCCTTCTAGAAAAAGTTTGTTAGGAAAAGCAATTTAAAGTTGGTACCATTTAGGCTGGGGCTGAAGGCCCACCCCATCAGAGGACTTCATAAGATTTCCTACAAGTGCACCCCATTGGCCTGAAGGGGAGGGACGGAGTTATGCTGCGCTGAGGTTACAGGCCCCAGCTGGGAGGGCTGCGAGTGCCCTCCCGTCCCCTCTGCACACGGAGACACCAGAGAAACCCAAAATCACTGAAAGGAGAGACCAGGAGCTGCCAGCACGTATTAACCGTATGCATCACGCTGCCCCATTTGTGAGCTATTCTCCAAGCACAGGTCAACAGCCATGTCCTGTGGCCTGGGAGACTCCAGACCCCGAGTCCCTATGGCTGAGGCCTGAGACCTGCAGGAACACTCAGTGAAGTAATTCACCCCAAGTTCCCTACTTCCCTTGCCAATGCTGGTCACCTAGCCATTTTGGAACACCTGGAAGATTGTCAGGTTGTACCTGTGCACCTCCAGGAGCCCTTTCCCGGAGGTGGGGCAGGATGTGCCAGAACACTTTGAACCCCCGGGTAAGTTGACCCTGTGGCCTCCAGCAGGATGATGTTTTCCACACATGGAGCTTTTTAGTTTATCTGAAAACAAAATTTATTGGCTTAGAATACTGCCACAGTGAGGGAGGTATTACTCTCAGGAAGAGAGGTCTATCACGTGACCTCTGTACCCAAAACAGAAGCAAATGTGAAACTCATCATTACAGCCTTTTCCGGGTCTCAGAACACTTAGCAACAGCAGCTGGTTACACATGCAAAAGTGACACAGACTCTGGTTTCAAGGTGCAGATGGGCTCCTGGGCCTAGAGCTCTGAGCAGGTGGGGATCCCAACTGTGTGAAGTACTCCTTAAACCTTCACTGAACCCCTGAAAGAAGTGTGATGCGCCATTTGAGATGTCAGCATATCGCCACAAGGTGCCGATATAACAGGAACTCTTTTGTTTGTTCACTGGACAAAATCAACTCAGTATTTATTGTGATACATTTTTATACAGAGAGTTAAAGGTACATTCTGCACGTACTAGTTATGAATGAAAATGTTATGATCCACATTATAGGAAGAGTTTCTAAAAATTAATATGCAAAAGAACACAGTGAGAAAGTAAGTAAAGAACATGACCAGGCAAAGTAAAGTATCTGAATAATTATGCTTCACTAACCATGACAAGATGATAAACCCTCTAGAAAGGAGAGAAATGCGAACTAAAGTGGCATCATGCTTATAGCTGTCGGCTTGAGAAAATGAAAAGGATCACTAAATCCCAGGGGAAATGGCTCCATCGTACATGAGGATGAGAGTAGTGGTTATACGCTTTCTGGAAGGCAACTTGGCCACTTCTATTAAAAGTTTAATATGTGTGCATTGGACACAGAAGATCCTTTGAGAGGACCCATCCCGCAGAAGCACTAGTGAAATACACAAAAATGATACAGACCCAGTTCCAGAGTTACGGATAATAGGAAAAAAGGTGGAAACAGCGTAACTGTCCATCCAGTCTTGGTCTGTCCAAGTCGTGGTACTCTAGGCAGCCAGCACACAGGATTTAGAAGCTCATTTATGCTGAGTTGGAATCTTTCCAAGACAGCATGAGAAAGACAAGCTGTGGACCACCAGAGAGGGTGTTCATCTGTTTTTTCATATGTAACATTGCTATATTGGGATCTGTCTTAAAATTGGTAGCTCTTCACAATTATAATTAGTCTCTTGTTTTGCTGCCTTAATCATTCATAGAATAGTGGTACTTCTTACAATCCTCGTAGCCTGGGATGAAATGAGAGTAGGATGTCCATTTATTTTCCAAAGCTGCATATTTATGAATGTAACTTTATAGAAGAAAATGTGGGGATAGATATACTCCAAGATTTTTAATTCAGTTTCCCTCAAGGAAAGACTCAAGACTCAAGGAAAGGTTGCACATTTGCGCTTTATTTTTGTGCTGCTTGGAACATTTTTCAACAGGCCTCTATCCTCTATTCTCTTTGCTTGTATCTGACCAAGTGGAGGAAGGAGACACAGTGACAGCAGCGTCGTCGGCCTGGGAAGCTGGTCCCAAGCTCCCACCTACAGCTGTGTCCTCCAGAGGCTGCCTCTGCTCTGCCCCAGAGCACAGCTTCTCACCCTGTGCCCTGGCTGCCGTCATTTCCTCCTCTCCTGTCCGTTGCCCAACTCTTCCTCTCCCTGGGAGGTTCCAGACATGGAGCAGTTCACAGTCGCCTCTCCCTACCTCTCCTTCTGGGCTGGCCATGCCTCCCTTCCATTGGGCTTCCCCACAGCAGGAGGTTTGTGGGGTGTGGGGGGACAGGTATGTGCAACCAATGGTTGAAGCTCCCACCTCACAGCGCAGCCAATGACTTCCCATTTGGAGGACCAGGTTCTGTGTAAGCAAGCAGACACATGCATGCACCTTCACAACTAGTAGTTGTTCATATGCATGAATGTGTGAACGTAGGTGTGCGTGGGCTTTACCCAGCGGCCAGCCAGCCCTCTGTGGAGGAGGTGGCTCCAACCTGCCTACTCACCACCCTGGAGCTGCCCCCACCCCAGCCCTCTCTCTTCCAAGCCTGAGCCACATCATCGTGAAATGGAACCAGAATGTAACTCAAGAGCTGGCTCGCACATGCCTCACTACCCCTGCCGGGGGTCATGCAGCTAATACCCAGGGAGAAAGCAGCCTACCACTTTCAGGGTTTTCTTCTCTTGCTCACAGTGTTTTTCAAAATTGCATTTAAATTGAATTAATTACTAATAATTAAAATGAGAACACTCCCATAAGTATGTGGATTTCTTCTTTGGGAACCATGGGGGATTAGACAGCCTGGGCCACCTTCCTCCAGTGGGCTGAGCCAAGCAGCCGCCACCCCCCTAGAAGGGCATAGGCTGTAGCGCTCCCCTCTCCCCAGCGAAACCCCACAAACTGGCCAGTTTAGCTACCACCTACACAGAAGCTGAGCCAGAGCTCAACCTCTGGGCTATGTAGGGAGTTTCACCAAGGCAGCACCCCAGGAAAGGAGAGAGAGTGGGTGCCTATGAGGGAGGGGAGACCTCCTACACTTCCTGACCACCTGGCTCCATTGGGCTGGGAAGAGACAGAGTCAAGTCACAGGAACCTGGCCCACCCCATCAGCCTGGGCTGGGGTTTGCCCCTGGGCTCTACCTTTGTGTCCTGTGGTATCAGGGGCCACAGGCCAGGCCGCTCCTGCTGTGAAACTGTGGTGGGTAGTGGTAGCTTTAGGTCAGAAGTGAAGGATCAAACAGACTCTCCGAGACACCCTGACTGGCACAGACCTGATCACCTGGCCATGTGCCACAGATTTAAAATACATATGGGAGTGAGACGTGCTGGGGATATGACAGGGCGGTGGTGCCTCCCAGGGCCCCTGGGCAGCCCCTGGAGCTAGGGAAAGGAGCAAGCAGGCTTCCTGGAGGAGGAGCCATGGTGTCCTTGGGGCAGAAACTTTGGAATAAGAAGGGTGCAGCAGGGCAGACTGGGGGGAGGAGGCAGGATCGTAGGTGGCAGTGAAATTGCCATTGGTTTCAGAAGTTGGACACATGGAGCCAGGGAAGGTGCTGGGCAGCCACAGGCTACAGCTCTTGGGCCAGTGATATGTCTCTCTCTGGCTGAAGAAGCTTGACCCAAAAGGTGGACAAAGGATGAGGATGGTACCTGCTTTCCTATGCTGGCGCCCCTGCCCCAGCTGTGGCAGCACGTGGAAGACAGCGTGGCAGAGTGGCATCTGCATCCCCTCCCCCTCCTCCTCGCAGGGAGGGGCAGGTGGTGCCATAGGGGCCAAGAGGAGCGGGCAGCGGACAGCAGGGACAACACGGGGAACCAGGCACCTGACCCCTGCATGCTGCCACCAGGGATCTCGGGCAAATCACATCACCCGCTTCTCGGTCCCGGTTTCCTTCTTTTTCCCCTTTCCTGCCTCCTCTTTTGTATTGGAGATGGAACCCAGGGCCCTGCACATGCCAAGAAGGTTCTTCCCTGTTAAACTCCACCTGCATCCCCAGTTCTGGATTCTCCCTCAGTGTCCACAGCAACAAAATTCACTCTTTTGCTCCCTGGGGTGCCTTTATCGACCCCGTGGGCCAAGATGGTAGGAGTACTTGACAAACTACAGAGTGGGGCTCTGGTGCGGGGGGAAGGGCTTTGCCCCTGCCCGGGTCCTGACAGTCCGCCCGCCTGCAGGCCCTCCGGACACCGACACCTCCCCGTCGCTGCTCACCTGGCTGCTGTTGCCTGTGCTGCTGCTCCTCCTCCTGCTCCTGCTCGCCGCCTACTTCTTCAGGTAGGAGTGTCCCCGAGCGCTGCTTTGCCCCAACCAGCTCAGATGAGGAAATGAGCCTTCTGGAGGCTTCAGGGTTGGGGCCAGGAGGCTGAGACGCGGTCAGCCAGCCAGGCCCTAGCACAACTCAGCTATGAGCAGCAGAAAGAGCTTCACCAGGCTCACCTGGTGGGTATCACCACACCCAGGGCTTGGGGCTTCCCGGAAGGCTGGGTGTGTAGAGACCTAACTCGTCTTGTGCCTCTAAGGTTCAGGAAGCAGAGGAAAGCCGTGGTCAGCAGCAACGACAAGAAGATGCCCAACGGGATCTTGGAAGAGCAAGGTACAGGCACTTCCTCCTCAGGCTGGGTCTTTCTTCACAGACAGTAGCTTGTTTTCCTTCCATACCATTTAAAGCAAGTTTTAAGTTCCTCCGGTTTTGCAACCTTTCGCCTCACCCTACCTGGTATTTCACTGCCATTTACTAAGAGTTTACCATTTACCACAGAGTTTCTGTGTATCAAAAGTTTGTTTTAGAAATATCTTTTTCCTCCCCAAAAGTTTGTATTAGAGATTGCTTTCTCCTCCTGTGTAAAATGGATGTCTAAGATGTTTCGGTTTGTGGTTTGTTTTTTTTTTTTTTTTTTGAGAGCTTGTTCGTGTCCTGTCCTTTCCACAGGGGTTTTGACACACAATTCTTTTTTTAATAAGGCCTTTAAAATCAGTCTATGATAAGACTGGCTCATAATCTGAAGTGTTCATCTGACGTTGTACTCTCTTACAATCAAGCTAAGAGATGGAAATTGCTTTGCTAAAACTCCCCACTTACGGAAGATGAGAGTCAGTGACACTTTCAACTTTTAGATCCAAAGATCAGTTTCTTGTAGATGCTTTGTGTGAAGCCTTGTTGCTTTCTTTCAACACACCAGCATGACTGAAAACAGTGGATATGACAGAGGTTTTAAAAAAAATACTGGTTCATACCAGTGACTACAACTTCCTGTGTCAGCTTCCTCCCTAACTGTGCTATGGTTTGGGGAAACACATGCTGTCAGACTGTGAATGAAATTTTAAAACCAATGCAAGATATTCAAAGGAGTATCAGTAATGAAATACCCAGCTGGGCCACAGCTTCTTGGAGCACTCATGGCCCCTATAGACTATAAATTGGTCCCTGGCACTGCCTTTTTTCCTGTTTCGCGGCAGGCTTGGGAGGAAAGAAGGCGCTGCCAGGGAGAGGCAGAGAAGCCCACCTGCTCTCCTGTCTAGTTTTTGACTCTGGGAGGAAGGAGCCTCAGGCTGGAGGTTTTGGCTGGGCCTCAGCTGGTGCTGCAGGTGGAGTGGGCCCTTCCACAAGCGTGACAGCCCAATTATCCTTTTTTTTTTGAGACAGGGTCTCACCATGCAGTTCAGGCTGGCTTTGAGCTCACTTTGTAGCCCAGGCTGGTCTCACACTCACAGTGATCCTCCTGCCTCAGCCTCCCAAGTGCTGGGATTACAGGCGTGCGCCACCACGCCAGGCTTAGCCTAGTTATCCTACTGACCTTGTCGGCGTCATCTTGTTCCTCTGCCTTTTCTTGCATCTGAAAAGAAAACTGAACTTTGGAAGGAAATTACCCATGCAGGCCCTTCCCTCCCACCCTTCTTGGGAGTGCACTACTCCCCCCACCCAAAGGAAAGTTTCTCTTACCTGGGGTTTATGGGGTTTGAGGAATCAGAGCTATGTGTTACAAAGAAGAGGAGACTAAGAGTCATTTATCCTCACAGATTTCCAGTCTGCTCCGAGCTTGCAACCCAGAACAATTATAATTATGCTCCTCTCGCTTTGAACCTGGAAACCTGAGCTGAGGTGTGAAGCCACCTTATGTCCTTTGTGGAAGGAGCAGATGTATGTTAGCACAGGTGGGTGGGTGGCTGAGCACATAGGGTGAGGGATGCTGTGTCTGTGATGGCCAAGGGTCTTCACTTGCAGAGCACAAGGCTGTATGTCAGGAGACAGATGTTTGATTCGGAACTCAGGGCCCTGGCTACTCTAGGCTATGTGACTGAGAGGACTGTTCCCCGCTATCCAGGCCTTTCTTCAGGAATGTTGTACGTTTGTCTGACTCCTGAGTCACCCCTTGGGATGGGCTAAGTGCCTCCCCCCACACCATTTCTTTGACCCCACAGAACAGCAGAGAGTGATGCTGCTGAGCAGATCCCCGTCAGGGCCCAAGAAGTACTTTCCCATCCCCGTGGAGCACTTGGAAGAGGAGATCCGTGTGCGCTTAGCTGACGACTGCAAGCAGTTCCGAGAAGAGTTCAATGTAAGTGTCCCTGGGTCCTGTGTACCTGTCCTGTCCTGCCCTGGGTCTTGTTCCTGCTAAGGACTGCAAGGTACAGGATGACAGTCCAGGATCCAGTCTTCCAAGGCCTCAGACACTTGCATCAACTGTGACACCATGCCTGCCTTGGAGAGGATCCCAGTCCCTGGCACAGGGCCTCTCACTGGCGCTCATGGCTCCTTCTAAGGTGAGAGGGTTGGTGTGAGGCTCATGAGGGCCGCAGCCTACTCAGACACTCAGAGCGGCACATTCT
Organism: Dinomys branickii; assembly: GCA_004027595.1. Lineage (NCBI taxonomy): Eukaryota > Metazoa > Chordata > Mammalia > Rodentia > Dinomyidae > Dinomys > Dinomys branickii. Next base: position 50,795 of record PVLD010001026.1, on the reverse strand, counting down.
GAAGTCAGCTGCGACAAAAGCACCATGACCTCCACAGTCGGGGAGATCTGAGCCAGCATAGGATGAAACCCATGGAGCGCCCGACTGTCCTTTCATGGCTTCTAAGAATTTGAGCTTCTGATTAGAATAGGAAATGTCTCTTTACTGAGCCATATCATGGTGTGAGTCAAACAGTCCTGGGAACACCCTTCAGGAGACAAGAGCTCAGCCCTTTGATGTCTGCTGTGTGTGAGTGTAAGCGAGAGTCCCGCTGTATGCGTCCTGCTTCTGCTGTTTGGGGCACAATGCCTCCATAAACCCAGCATGGGCGGCAGCTGGCTCAGGCCACGGTTTGAACCAGCTGATATACTCCCTGTGGTAGCAAGCTGATTCTCTCAACAAGATATACAGATGTACAGTGATAGCACGTCTCCCAGTGCTATTAATTTTTTTAATTAATGCCCTGAGTTTTGAATCTGACATATGTATGTATACAAACACACACACATAGGGAAGCGCTACCTTGGACTTTGGGACTCAGTGTTTATAACAGGACATGTTTTCAATTTTGCTATAGGCTTCCTCATCATCAGGCACATGACTGTGTGCTGCAGGTTGAGCCTGAAAGAGATGGGTTTTCAACAGGTTGACAGCCGTGTCCTGGCTCTCTGCCTGTTGCACCCTGGCCCTAACACATTATTTAACCAATTCCAAGATGCTTCCACCACCTACAAAAGGGGTGGGGGGGCAGTGCGGGCCTGTTGTAATCAGCTTACAACTCAAATGTGAGGCTCAGACATAAACAGCACAAGGCTGTGTAACTGTAACCCCTAGAGACTGCATATGAATGCTGCTGCTGGCCCCTAACTTTTCACACAGAAGCAACCCAGGCGGGCCAGCAGGGAGTAGCACACCTAGACTGTACTTTGCTTATTTTTTAGCACAAGTCTCATCTGCCTTTTTCTCACCTCCCTTTTATTATTTCTAAATTTGTCTCTTCTTTCTTTCTTTCTTTTTTCTTTCTTTCTTTCTTTTTTTTTTTTTAAGAAATTAGGTCATATTGAAAGCCAGCTCCATGCAGTATTGTTTTGCAATCTCTCAGCTTGATAAGAGAAGTTAATTCTCCATTTTCAAAATAACTCTGTGTTTGGAGCAACAAGCTTCCCTACTCCACACCCCCGTTTGTTCCATTTCCCCTTCAGCTTTGGCTTCTCTGAGTGCAGGGGCAACTGGGCAACTGGGCTTGCTGAGGAGGGCTCTGAGTCAGTACCATTTGACTGTTACCACCGCAGAAGGGAGGACCACACCCTGGGAGGGGAGCCTGGAACAGGGTGAGGCAGGAGAAGCATTTGCCTCAGGCATGAAACTTAAGAGCTCACAGAATAACGCAGTAGTCAGGATAAATCATATTTTAATATAGCATTTACAAGTATCAAAATTAATGCAAGCTACCTATGGTGAACAAAAGAGTACAGTTACAATTGCAGACACAAACAGCCTGACGGGGCTGGGGATATAGCTCAGTGGAATAAGCGCTTGCCTAGCAAGCACAGGGTCCTGAGTTCGATCCCCAGTACCGCAAAAAAAAAAAAAAGAACAGCCTGATGGGCTTCTCCTGTTGCCCTGGACTCCAATTTGGTTTTTATCACAGTTACTGATTCTACCAGTATTTAAAAGTTTGATATGTTAGTCATAATGGATTCTGTGCAACCAGTTGAATTTTCTAGAAATTGTATTAGAATATGAATTCTCCTGACTTCTGAAATTTTGGGGTGCCTCTTTCCATTTAGCTCCCAGGGCAGAGGCCTCACACACCTGACCCTCCGACCCTGCCTTTGCACAGCTGCTCAGCTGCACATTCCCTTGTCCTGTGACAGGCAGGCTGAACTGTGGTGCAGGGAAGACCCTGGACTCAGGATCAAGCTGGTGGGAGCTGGTCCTGCTTGCAGGGTACCCTGACCAGCTGGCTGTTTACCCCTTTCTCCAAGGAGAAGCTGCCCAGGTCTTATGACCACATTCTTGCAGCATTCCTCTCCCAAGCCTGCTGGGACCTGCCATTCTTGGGTCCTCGAGGGACATACTCAGCTCTACACCTCTGCCTTTCATTGCCCTGCCCTCTGGTCTGAGCTCCTCTTCCAGGGGTCATGAAAGGAACGCAGATGCATCTCCAAGTGCTCAGCCCCATTACGTTTGGACTTGAATGCGTGATCAACCCAGAGTAAAGCTGAACTTGCTGAGGATAAAAGGGGCTTGGTATTGGGATCTGCACAGTGCGGTGAATGTTTAGTGTCTGTCCCAGCGTTAGAAGGCTTGAGCTGTTCATTTGACATCTGCTTCTGTTTCCTCATCTGTGAAGTGGGGATACTCCTTACCCCACAGGATTGTGGTAGCATGTAAATAAAGTGGGTGACAGGTAACATGTAAATGAGACAGGTGATTTCTGTAGTCTCCACTCAGACAGGGCAGATGACTATTCTAATAAAGTCTATTCCCAGGCCCCAGGTTAAATCCTAGAAAGCAAGTGGCATTGGGGAAGGAAAACTCCCCTCTCTGGACAGGATCTCCTCCACCTCTATTTTAGCAAGGGATTTCAAGATGGGTTCCTGGGACCGACCCAATGAAAAATGTCGTAGAAATATATGAGAGATGTCACCAGCAAAGGTTCCCTTGTGAAAAATAAATCAGAAGCATGCCCTGGCAGTTATTGGAGCAGATGGAGCCCCTCATAGAACTGGATGCAAAAGAGGCACTGCAGGGCTAAAAAGTTACCAAAGAGCCTTCCCTGGGTGTGGGCTTATTTCCCTGAGCCACTCAAGCAAGACCCTAGGTCTCCTGACAGTGAGAGAACATGCAGGATCCAGTCTGTACAGGGGGTCCTCCTGTGTGCTTGGGTCATAGCTACCGGCGCACAGTATGCAGAGTACTCTGCCTCCCTTAACCCGTCTGATGCTCTGTGAACCCAGGGAGCCAAAGAGCAGCGGCACCATGTTCTGGACCTGGTGCAACTTCCAGAGTTTCACAGCTGGGAAGTGTCAGTGTCTGGCCGCTCCTCACTGTTCTACCCCTCTGCCCTTTACACCATGGCCACCTTGCCTTCTAAGAAATAGGGAGGCTCTTAAAATTTTTTTAATTTATTGTTTTTTAAGGAGCTTTATATTTGGAGAGCAGTTTTACACATTCAGAGAAATTGCACATAAACTGCAGACTTCACATATACCCCATCTCTCCACAGCATGGGTGTCCTCTGTTACTCATAACTTGCACTGCAGTGCTACACTTATGATTGGTGAACTACTATTGATACATCACTACCTACAAACTATCAAGGTTAAAGCTTGCTCGTTCCATGGCTTTTGGCAAGTGCACAGCATCATATACCATTACATTGTCCTGCCTGGTTTTTATGTCCAGTGCTAGGGTAAAATAATGGGGATATATGTAGGATGTTACCATATATTCAGTTTCTAGGTAAAATCGAAGAGGTAGTATTGAGACAGCTCTGACGAGGAAGCTGGGAAGACCATGGGACTAGGTGTTGGTGGCTGGAGGACAAGCTCCAGTCCTGCCTACTGGCCTTGCTGAGATATCCTCCGGGCTGGTCCATTTACACATTCGCATGGTAGTGGCTCTGCCAGGCCCCAGTGCAGAGAAAAGAGTGCAGCCTACAGCATCCCACTGAATGCACTTGCTGGGGGGCTGGGTCTGCCATTACAGAAACTTCTACTCACACAGGCCCCTGACCCAAAGTGCCAGCAAGCTCAGGGCAGCATGGCTTAGATCTGAGATCCTTGGGGCTGGCCCCCAGGCTGGGGCTTGAGGGGAGTTATCCAAAAGCCCTCACCTTTTCCTGGGCTTGAAAAAGGGAGCATCCATTAAGCTGGACTCCCACACCCCACCCATGGTCTGCTGCTCACTAGCCTGGTGACCCAGACAAATCTGTAACTCCCTCACCTTGAATCTCAGACTCCTCATCCCTACAAGCAAGGGTGATCCCTGTGTCATCTGATGATAGGTGAGTTTTGAAGGTCAGAGCAGATGACCCAGCTCCTTCCATTTTGCCTGGTACATTTTAAATACTGAATAAATATCAACACTTTTTATTGGACCTCAGTAGCCACGGGGTCCTGCCAGTGGTTAGCTTTCATGTTGAAACACATAATTTGAGATTCAAAATGCTCCTTTAATGTGTGTACCACAAAGAGCAAGTCCCAAGAGTGACAAACGTGGAACAACTGGAGCCAACTAAGAGCCCAAGGCAGGTGGCTCGAGATAAGAGAAGGCACCAGAAGCCCAGACGCCTGAGTTTAGGCCCAAGGGCGCCACTTGGCCGCTTTAGCATCCTAGTACATGAAGCGTTGTTTCACACCTCCAGTTCTTCATCTAAGACAAGGTGGTTGTTAAGGTAGTGAGTCTGGAGCAACAGGGGTTGTTAGGGTGGGGAACCTAGAGCAATAAGAGGACCAGGTCCCCGGGAAAGTTACTAATGGAGGTGCTGATTCAGTGGGCTTGGGAGGATCCCTGAGAATCCACATTTCTGCCCAGCTCCCAGGCCTTGATACAGCTGGTCCACAGAGAGCACCTTGAGTTCCGAGTAAGGGTAATACCATGTCCAAGGTCACTTCCCAGGCTCCTTCTCCTCATTCTCATCCTTCGCCTCTCCCTAAAATCAGCATCGCTTTCTGTCTGCCTTGCTCCCATCTCCTAGGTCAGAGCTCTGTCAGGGTCAACCCACTCCTGCTTGGGGAGAGCCTGCTCTGGGGCAAGCCTGTGGGGCCAGCGATATGGTGAGATGTGTGAGCCAGTCTTAGTGCAGCTTAGGTGATGAACACGAAGGGCCTTGCTCTGAGATGTGTTTCACTTCCTGCAGCCCGTGAGGAAGCTGGTATGAGCACAGCGCTTAAACGCCTCGCCTTTAGTGCTAACACTACATTTTTTTCCAGTCGTTGCCATCTGGACACACGCAAGGAACTTTTGAACTGGCAAATAAAGAAGAAAACAGAGAAAAAAACAGATATCCCAACATCCTTCCCAGTAAGATTTTACTTTTTTTTTTTTCACGATCAGTGACATTTGCACTAAATCAGCATTATCTTGCAGCTCCCCCATGACTGTCTGGCTGGTGCTCAGCAATCAGAGCCCCTGTGTGTGAGGAACTGCTCAGCATTGCCCTGGGGACAACAGAGCCTTTCTTGGGTACCTGGCTCCCTCACAAGGTGCCTTTTCTGCCCTCATTCTAGCCCCTTGCCCTGTGCTTGCTGTTGAGGCCTGGGCTTCCCAGGGGAAGGTGCTGCCTCACAGCCTTGGGCATCAGCAGGTAGGAACCCGCCTATCAGATTCAGCCACACTCTCAACCTGCTGGGTAGCTCATCTCCCTTGGACCCAGGGCTGTTGGCCACAAGCTGCAAATCCCCAGCATCCTCTGGGGTCCTAGACCAAGAACAGAAGTGGCAATATAAGAAACCTAAACAGGTTTGGCACCTTTGTGGGAAGACTCAGAATCAACCCAGCTTTAACCCCAACAGCAAATGGTGGCCATGGGCTAGGTTGTGTGGGTGCCAAAGAGGTGTCAGAGCTAGGATACTAACAGCTGTGTGCTTGGCCTTCTTGTGACCTGCTGCAGCATGGCCATGCCTTAGGGGTGGTTTTCACAGCCCTCTCAGTGCTAGAACAACCCTGTAAATTCCCAGTCACCTTTGTAAAAGTTGGTCTGGCCGATTGCAACCTTGGACGGCTTTGCTTTTTGGGTTGGCAGAGTAGTAGCCTCAAAGTGCTCTGAACCTGAGCCCAAACCTCTGCCCAGTCCAAAGAACCACGTCTTTGAGGCAGTGCCTCCTGGGACCAGACAGCTAGCCTGCAGTGGGCTTTAGCCTGTTACTTCTAGCTGCATTCTGAAGATGAGAATTGCATCTATTTGCTCTGTCTGTTGAAGAAGCTATGGTCTCTCAAATCTGTGGTTTTGAATCTTCAGCACTTTCTAGAAATAATATTTTCCCATTTTACATGTAGAGAATTTATATATGGCTTTTACAAAGCACAGTGATCCAAGTAAAACTAGAGAAATTAATCATATAATCTTTCATTTGTCGGGGTAGCCCTGGGAGGATCAGGTACCTGACTGTAAGGGAGGGCTGGCCTGGGTTAAATTCCGGGCCCACAGGGAGACTAGTCTGGAGGATCTGCTGCAGGATGGGCTGTTAGAATTGGAGGAAGAGGGGAGGCACTTATATGGCTCAGGCAGCTCAGAGGGAAGGAAGACCACCTCAGCAGGAGGTCAGGGCTCATTGAGTGATTTGTATCAAATGAAAATCAGGACATTAGAGATTAGTGTCCGTTTCTAACTTAATTACCTTATCTATCCATTTATTTATGCGTTCATTTACCTGTGTGTGTTGAGGACTTACTCAGCACCAGCCACTTCCTAGGTTCCTAACCTGCACTTCTCAGTCACAAAGCCTGTAGTCCCTCAAAGGTAACATTGTCATTGTTCTCTAAGAGTATTTCTAGGGCTGGAGATATGAGTATTTCAGTGGTAGAACACTTGCTCAGCATGTGCAAAGCCCTGGGTTTCTTCCCCAGTAAAGGCGGGGGAGGGGTATTTCCAGTGGGAACAGAATCAGTGGCCAGGTTTAGAATCGCCTTCACCACCTGAGTGGCACATGTGCCTCGCCTGAGAATCCTGCCCCCAGACAGGCAGCTCAGAGGGAAGGAAGATGAGAATTCTCATTCTCATGCCCCTCCTGCCTGTTCATTTTCCCACTGTACACATTCTCGAGCTTGCACTGCAGAAGAAAATCTGCCCTTTCCTTGACAGTGAGAGTGTAGCAGGTTTCTGCTCAGCTTCCCTAAATAATCACTTGACCCCACCCCGGGGTGAGGATACTGCCCCAGCTCCTCCCTACCCTCACGAGCCATCCCACAGGCATTCAGGGGTACTGGCAGCTGTCCAGGGGACGCTCACTGCCTAGGCATGGCATATTTCACATGGGTGGGATATTGGATCTCAGGAGCGGTGGCATGGAGACATTGTGCCCTGGTGAGGACTGCAGTTGGCATCTGGATGAGGGAAAGGCCTGCTCACTGAGCAGCTGCTCAGAGGAACCATTGGTGCCCCTGTTGGGGTCAGGACTGTTAGCTGGACCTTGGGACACCAGACAAGGGCTCTTAGGGCTTCCAGGACTAAGCTGGGGCCCAGCTCTTATCAGGGTGGGGATTTAAATCACCAGGGGAAGTAGGAGAGGCAATGCAGAACCCACAGCCACCCCAGTACCCACAGCCACGGTGCCTTCATCAACCTTCCCCAGGCTAGGGGCAGACAGGGAGGTCTGAGGACAGACCCAGAGGTCAAACTTGTTCTTGTGCAAGGGCTCCATGGCCAACAGTCCTTTCTTCTGGAAAAATACCAACAGCTGATAATTTTAGGAAATGTGCTTTGAAAGTGAAGTGTGACTTTTTAGAACGAGAAAACAGGAAGCTCTTAGAAACTACAAGATTCAAAATGTAACCAGAAGTCTATTTTTTGCCCTTGGTGTTTCTATGGCTGTCCTTAAAGTATAAGTCATCCCAAATTATTTTCAACCAGTGTGACGTGTTCAGCCAGAGCTGTTTCTGACTTCCGCTTGTCAGCCCCATAGCAAGAGGGTCTTGAGGTAAAATATGTGGCTGTAGGTTGGGTTTGATGCCCTGCCCTCCACATCTGGGCCATGAGTATCCCAAGAGCTCTGCTGTCCCCTCCTCTGCCAGGGAGAAAGATCTAGTCCAGCAATGAAGGACTACGCGAGAGCCTGAGCCCACCATCCTGTGACCTGCTAGTGGCTTTCTGGGTAAAAGTGAGATGAGCAGGGTGTGATGGAGGTATGGCCCAACCACCGCCCATAGACACAGCCTCCACTGAGAGGGGAGGCCACGGGGTGAGAGAGGAGGACAAAGATGTGGACTTAATTAGAACAACCCAGGGAACAGGTGCTAAGCACCCACCAGTCTCCAACCTCCAAACAGTCCTGAAGCAACCTGGTCCCGGGGCCCCCCTCTGGAGGGCAACCAGTTGCACAGCCCGACCAGGAGGGACACTGTGGCCCATAGTACCTTCAGGGACATGAAAATGTTCTCATTTCCTTAAAACCAGAAAAAAAAGATGTATATAATCCAGCTATCCTTTCACTAATCACTAACACGGTAGCAAAACAACATTTTTTGTGTTTTTAATGGATGAAAGGCCCATGAAGGCATAACTAACCATGACCTCCCTGACAGGCACACAGACACCACACCACATGACACATGCTGCGTTATACAGGAGCCACTCATACCCTGTCACACACACAACACATATACAGCACATATGCACACTTAATACACTCACAACACACCTACACACAGAGCACAACATAGAAAACACATAATATGTACAATATAACCACACACACACCATATCATACTGCACACACAGCACCTCATACAACACAATGCACAAGACACATATGCAATACATACATATGTACCACAAATATACTACATAATCTAACATTCACAGCACAATACATAACACACATAGAGAACATAATATATATGTACACAACACATGATGCATACCTCACCACACATACACACACACACACACATATACACACAGCACTGCAAATCGGCCTCCCACTCTGGTGAGCTTCCTGTGCAGCAGGCCATTATCTGCTAGGCGGGGGCCAGTGTGCCATGTCCGTGTCTGCGTGAGCCCTGCTTACTTCTGGCCCTGGGGCAGACAGTGAAGAATGGGATTAGGACTCAGAGTCCCCAGCCCACCCCTCACACCCACTTGTCCCAGAAAGCCTGGGAGAGTGGACTAGCTCTGGGCCCTAGGCTCACCTCTGTACACATACACTGCTCAGTATTGGGCCCAATGTGGGAGTCAGAAAACATGGCTGCCATGTGTAGGAGATCCAGCACTCTGCTACTCCAGGTCTGTGTGGTCATTCAGCAGACCCTGTCCTGGAACTCTCACCAGTCTACTGCTGAGGTCTAGTCAAGGACCAATGTAGCATGTGCATCCCCATCTCAGGGTGCCAGCAACCCCTGCTGCAATGTTTAGAGAGATGTGTCTTCTACTCCGTGACCACTGTGGGAAGATGATTACATCCTTTCTAATGGTTCCTGCTCCAGATGAAATAAATATATGGCACCCATGAGTCCTTATCATAACATCATGGATTTGTCTGATTGTTTCTAGATGATCATTCCAGGGTGATTTTGAGCCAAGTGGATGGAGTTTCCTGCTCGGACTACATCAATGCTTCCTACATAGATGTGAGTTAATCATTTTCCCATTCTCTTAACCCAGCACAGAAGCACCCACTGGGCATTTGGGGGTTGAGTCTAAATTATGATCAAGGACAGTTTCCTGTCCGGTGTTGGAATGTACATTGTCACCACCCTTCGGGGCAGTTTGGCCACCCACACCCTTGAGCACATGAAGCCACCCACACTGTCTTAGCCAGCATCTACATCAGGGAATCTGTTTCCAAGAAGTCAAAGATAACTTAGAGATAACAAGCCATGTTTGCTGTCCAGTGGTGCCTCAGTTCATGAACTTGATTCTTTCCACGATTCTGGTTGCAAACCAAGTTGGATGAGACCCACATCAAATTCAGTGGTTAGGTTCAAGTGGATTTTATGAGGAAATTTGATTCAACTTTCGTCCAGTTTGGTTTGTGACCAGAATCAGGAAAGAACAAAATTTGTGAACTGAGGTACTATGATACTGACAAACTAGAATCAGCTCAGTAAATTGTGACTCTTTAAATAAACTGTGATAATACCATATGTGATGGATTATTAAGAACTCATTTTCATTGATCTTTAGAAGATGATTTAATGTAAATTATAAAGTTCTCATTTAAAATGCAAGGCTCTAAAGGACTTCTACATATTATCCCAATTAAAAACCTGTAAATGTGCACTTGCTGGTATGTGTGTGGAGAGGGGAATTCATAGCAGAAGAAAAACATTAGAAAGGGGCCACGTGAAAATAACATTTATTTCTGAAATTACTAGTGAGGTTTTTTTCTTCTGATTTTTTCCCTGTCTTCCAAATACTGTGTGGTGAGCACGTCTTCCTTTCCTAACAAGAGAGCCTGTCATCGGAGTTAATTCTGAATAATTAGAAATTTGGTTTCATTTTTCTAGGGTTACAAGGAGAAGAATAAATTCATAGCAGCTCAAGGTAAGCTTTTTATTAAGTTAATTTCTGAACATTATTTCAGTAAAATAATGTGAATATCTGACAACAATACTAGGATTTTGTGTTGGGTTTTATATGTATGTGTATGTGTTCTCCTACCTTTACTCTAACACACATTAGACACCCATGACATAATGGAAGTGTGTAGACAGGTACACACACACACACACAAACACACACACACATTCCCACTCCCGCATGATTGGCACAGAGGGTGCCTCTCTGGCATCTTGATGTTTGCATTTATTATAGGATAACCTTGACTTCTCCTCAGCTGGCCAAGTTCTACATGGCTCTCAAGTGTTGGGGTCAGTGGGATGACGAGTTTTTTAGATCCAGGCCATTGTGAGATGCTTTGGCCATGCAGACACTGTCTTACCCCAGCACACCATCCTCAAGGCAGTATCCTATTCCTCAGGGCTGGAGTTGCCTTCCCTGGGAACTTGTGCTGTGTATGGTTAGTCAGCAGCAGAACTAAAACTTCTTTTCCCCCACTTCCTCCTCTTTGGCCAAGAGTCTGTGAGCAAGTCGCAAAATTCATTGTCTATCAATATCATCTGCAGAGTTTGTTACAAATCCAGGTCTCTGAGCAATAGAGAGGAACCACATATATATATCCATATATATAGAAGGCCTCAGGAATCTGCCCTAGTATAAATGTGAGAAAGCATGACACATGGCTGAAATGGATAGAAGCATATTTTGCAGATACACAGGGTGAGGCAGACCAAGGTAGAGACTACAGTTCAGGAGAGAGAGAGACTTCTTCCTGCACCATCCTCCTTAGTGTGGAGTTCTTAGCCTCAGGAACTCAAAATGGCTGCTGCACCTCCACACATTGTACCTGCATTGGAGCAGGAAGTAGACAAAGACAAAGGAATTTCTTGCAGTAATAACCTAACTTTTGCTCAGCTTCCTTCCCCAGGGACTTCGGCTCACATCTTACTGGGTAGCACTGTGCTCGGGAGTTAATATTTTGACAAAGGGGATGGCAGGACCTGAGGTGCCCCTTGGGCCTCGAGGAAGGACTGAGAATCTCTTTGGGTCGGGATGAGGTACAGAGCTAGGTCTTTTGCAACTTCTCATGCCTTTGCTTCTGGGACTCTGCTCTATGAACAGGCCCTAAGCAGGAGACTGTGAGCGACTTCTGGAGAATGATCTGGGAGCAGAAGTCTGCCACCATCGTCATGTTGACAAACCTGAAAGAAAGAAAAGAGGTGAGTCCCTCCTGCACCTGCCCATGAGGCCCTTCCCACCATCAGGCTGCTGCTGAGCTACAGGGTTCTGACCACTTCCTTTGCCTATTTCCCTTCCTTCTAATGGTGCAGGAGAAAAATGCACTCAGTAGTTCACACCACTTGTATCTTGAAATAAATTCTCAGTGTTCCTAGGACCTTGCTTTCCTGAGCTGGCATTATCAGTGATGCCAGCATGGTTGCCCCGGCCCTCCCATGCTTCTCCCACTGTGAGGGAAGCCAGGGATTCCAGAATTGAAATTTTTCATGTGTTAGGCATAGACTACAGTGAGCCTCAGACTATGAATGAACATGACCACATGTTTATCATCTAGACTAGAGATCTGCACTGAAAGCAAGTATATTGAAGGAATGTGTATATTATCTGAATTGGAAACATCAACAAAGAAGACAAGTTGAACTGTTTCCATTCCTCATAGAAAAACTCCACCTTAGCATCTGCTGTGCCAAACCAGTTGTGTTCCAGGAGCCAGGGCAGGGGTCCCAGTGCAGAACTGAAAAGGAGGGGCAGTTGCAGGTCTTGGAGGCTTGGAGTAATAAGTAGGATCTGATATCAGTAGTAAGCGTGTTCTCCAAACTAAAGGATTGGGAGCCTCAGAGAGGTTTCTTCAGGTGGGGAGATGGAGTTGGGAGACTGCTTCAAGCATGTTCTAACATGAAGATTCCACTTGGGAGGAGATGTCTAACCTACTCATCCCTGCCTAGGACTCTCAGGCACAGGAGGTGCTCGCCCGGTCTGCAGCAAGGCCCAGGGGTGCTGAGGGCTCTGGGTGGGACTGCAGTTTACTGATAGAAGTACCAGGTCCCAGGGAAGCCACAGAAAGGATGGGGGCCGGAAGCACTTCTGCTGCTACTTAACTGATGGGTTCCGTGCCAAAAAGCACGGAGAAAGTCTCCAGCCACTGGTTCTGGTCTTCTGATTGGTCAAGAATAGGGTTTTTCTTTTGTTATTGAGAGGCAGGACTACGGAGGGTCATGACTTGTTCTTATATGACTCCTGCCGTTGTCATGGAAAGAGTGACAGGAAGGAAGCAGGGGATTCCTGGGCACAGAACCCATAGCCCTTCCTTCACTGGAGTGCTGGGAGGAGGAGTCCCACCCTGTAGGGGGCTGGTCAGCCCCTGACCAGGGCCAGTGCTTTCCTATGACTGATGTTCCACAGAAACCAGCTTCCCAAGGGCTGCTTCTCCAAACATGAAGCATGAGACCCATGCAGCGGCTGTGGGCCTGAGGGCGCCCCCATGTCCCCCAGCATGCTGTCATCACATACAAGGCATTTCTGTCTGTTCCTCCTCCGCCACCGCCTACTGTGATTTTCCATTCTCTTGGCTCAGTGCTGCCTGAGGGGCCTCTCAGGTTCCACTATTTCAGATGAAAACATGTCTCAAGAGAGTTCCCCTTTTCTTAATTGCTTACACTTCGGTCATGGTCTCCTTGGTGTCCACATCCTGGATAGCGCATTGTGAAACACAGCTGGCATCTTGTGATTTGACATGGGGGAGGGGCAGGAAAGGCCACATGGTGTCCACTGGGCCCTGAGACAGGGCGAGAATTGCAGGGATCCCCGGGGCTCCTGTGGGGCCCAGACTCACCCAAACCAGGACTTTCGGGTGCCCTATGGCTTGTTCAGAGATACCCCATGACCAGCAAGTGAGCTGGGGCCGGAATGTTAGAGAGTATTTGGCCCCATGGATGTCATAATACAAAGCTGCTGGTCGACATATCCCGGGCGCTGTTTTACTTTGTAAAGTTATGGATCCTGGCAACCTGACCGGTTTGCTGTGCCACTCTGGGGCCATTTCCAAGACCAACTGTTGGATGCCTGGAAGGCTTCTGAAACCGTAGAGACTTCCAGAGGGAATACTGAGCAGATCGTGTTGCCCTTGAGAAGGTCCCCATTTGTTTATGTGTTCCATACTGATAGATGGCTCGCTACCAGTTAGGTGCCAGGGTGCCAGAAAATAAAAGCACAAAGACAAGACCCATCTCAGATGGTAGGAAGGTAAAAAAATGGCCTCTTAGGGACAAAGTGCCATCTGCAGATTCCCACACCTGCCTCTTCTTTGTCAGAGGATGACAGGGCTCCTTAGCTTGACTCAGGCCACTCTGAATAGAGGGCTGGAAGTGCTGTAGTCAGAGGTCCTTATGAATGGAACAGGAAGAAACAGACCACTGAGTCCCATGGGAAATGTCCTCACTCCAGCCCGAAGGTCAGCAAGTTCAGCATCACCAGTAAAGTGTGTGGGGTTAGTGAATGAGTGAATGAATGAGACATCACTGCATGGGAATCATAAAGCCCAGTCCTAATCATGTCTTGGGGCTGCCATTAACTAGCTGTGTGGCCTCACTTTCCCTATCTGTGAAGGAGCTGTGCTTGTCCGCATGCTGTCGCAGTTCTAGGAGCTGCTGACTCCACTGGTCCATATGAGCCCTTTGGTGGATGGTGGGACGGGTACAAGCAGGGCGCGGGCAAGAAGCACACCCACAGATGGATCTGTGTCTATAAATTGTTTCATGCAGGAAAAATGCTATCAGTACTGGCCTGACCAGGGATGCTGGACCTACGGAAACATCCGGGTGTGCATGGAAGACTGTGTGGTGCTAGTAGACTACACAATCCGGAAATTCTGCATCCAACCAGTAAGCTTTTCCCACTGGTGATCTCCTGGGAGCTTCGTTCTTTGGGAGCACATGGTCAGGGTCAGAGACCTTTCTACATTTTATAGAGGAAGAGCTTGATAGTAGCCAGAGGGCTGGGAAACGCGGCCAGGCAGGGACAGGGTAGTCAGCCCAGCAACCAGTACTGCTGTGGGCTTCCCCAGTGGGAACAGGACAGTGGGGGAATGGACCCCAGGCCCCCCAGGAGCACGATGTCATTTCACAAGCTGGAACTGAGAAGCAGCATTTTTTAATACTTTTGAAAATAGGTCTGAAAGCTCCTCCTGGTTTCTCACACTTATTTCCTGCTAGTTCTGCATGAAATGACTTAAGATGGATTTCAACAAACATGCCCATAAATAAGGCGGTGAGATGGAGATTTAAAAGATATTTTGAAATCTTGGGAAAAACAAAAGGTCATTTTATCAGAAATCAGAGACAGAGTGGTGTAATTAGATTGCAAAATATGGGGCCAAAGTTCCTGAAAGCCACAGCACAAGGTGGGGGAAGGGTGGCTATTAACGTTATTATTGTTATTCCCAGCTTACCGCTCTCCTAGACATACATGCGCGTCCTCACACACGTACTCGTCCACGTACACACAGACACACGTGCACGCACAAGCGCACAAATACACTGTGGAGACCCTTCTAGGTCTGGGGCAGGCGAACAAACTCACGAGCTCTGGGTCATGAAAGCTGAGAGAGGCTGTGGGGGGCTCCAGTGCCCAGCAAACCCGTCATCTTTTCTTCCCAAATTAAAACACTGTGGGAGAGAAGGGGTGTGCTGTTGATAATCAGCGAGGACCAGGGAGTAAAGTGGGGCTGTCCAAGCAGGGTGGGGCTGTCCAAGCAGGGCAGGGCAGGGCGCCTCCTAGTGGGGGGATCCGTGAGATCTGGGGCCAGCTTTCGGATGTCTGGCTACTTGGGGCCTGCCTGACCTGGGCATGGCCAGATGCCCGTGGCCCGGCTCTGTGCCCTCTGCAAGTGGCTAGGGTGTCCCGTCCTGAGCCAGCAGCAGAGACCAAAGGGCTCTGTCTCCGGCATCCTGCACGCGGATAGATGTTGGTCCCCATGTGAGCCCCACTGCCACAGCCTGGCTGGCACTGGTGAGCCCAGGCAAGCATCCTCCAAGCGGACAGGGGTGAGGGCTGCCACGTGTTTTCCCTTGTGTCTCTCTGCAGCAGCTTCCCGATGGCTGCAAGGCACCGAGGCTTGTCTCACAGCTGCACTTCACCAGCTGGCCTGACTTTGGAGTCCCTTTCACCCCCATCGGGATGCTGAAGTTCTTGAAGAAAGTCCGGGCGCTCAACCCCTCGCATGCTGGGCCCATTGTGGTCCACTGCAGGTATGTCCAGGAGAGGGCGGAAGCCTGGGGTAAGAACCCAATGGACCCTGTGGGAGAATCCTCAACAGACTGATACTGGGGTGGGCAGAGGCACAGACTGAGGAAGTGGACACCAATGTGTATTTCCTGGGGTGCAGCTCAGATTGCCCTACAGGAAAAGCCAGAGGGAAGGAAGCCCAGAGCCTCTCTGCAGCACCTGCTGTCCTAGCAGTGCCCCTTCTCAGTGGCACCTAAGGAAGAACCCCAAAGTGAAACTGACCAGAGCAGAAAGGCTCGTGTTGATGGTGGAAGTGCAGCTCTGGGCAGGTCCAATTGGACTTTCCAGACACCCATAGAATCCCTCAACTCCCAGGTCCCTCAACATGCAGGATATCCACCTTTGGCAGGGCACAATTACAGAAAAAATTATCCATGTAGCCTCACACAAAGCTTTCTCCAGTGCTAGAGTTCAAGACCATTCGCTGATATTGCAGCACCCTCTGGTGGGCCCACTTAGACTTGCAACTTGTTCGCCAAAATAAAGTTGCATTAAGTCATTTTGAGAAAGGCCAGATCTTCTGTCCTGCCTTTCCGCTGTCTTCCCAGCCTCTGTCACTTACTTCAGGGGAATGTGACCCACAGAATGACATGTCTTCTTTCCCAAAGTGCGGGTGTGGGCCGGACAGGCACCTTCATCGTGATCGACGCCATGATGGACATGATACACTCAGAGCAGAAAGTAGATGTCTTCGAATTTGTGTCACGAATCCGCAATCAGCGCCCTCAGATGGTCCAAACGGATGTGAGTGATGCCTCCTCCAACCCTGGTCTGAGCTTCACAGAGAAACCCAGGCACGTGGGATTCAGCCCTTCCACACTGTGTGGGCTCTGGTTTGGATAGGCAGTAGCCACAGGCCAATGAACAACTGAGGTCCAGCATCAGACCTGGCTTCCCTCCCATTCTGTCCCTTCCTCTTCAGGGGCCCACACGGAATGTTCTCCTTCATCCTGAACCTTCGTACATGGCGGGGTGTTTGTACTACTCCCAGGATGTTGCAGGCATCCCCAATAAATACCAGTTGATACCATCTTTATAGAGAGCCTAAATGGCCAGTCCACATGGCCAGTGATCTGACTTTTGCCCTTAACCCTCCTCCCACTGGCAAAAAGAGAAGACAGCAGCCCTGCTGGCCCAGGGCAGCGTCGAAGGTGGGGTGCCCTGTGTCCTACAGGTACAGTACACATTCATCTACCAAGCCTTACTGGAGTACTACCTCTATGGGGACACGGAGCTGGATGTGTCCTCCCTGGAGAGGCACCTGCAGAGTCTGCATGGTACTGCCACCCACTTCAACAAGATCGGGCTGGAAGAGGAGTTCAGGGTGAGTGCCAGCAAGGCTTCCTCTCCGTCCCAGGGTGGGTGAGCGGAAGAAAGGGGAACCAGGAACTGTTTAAAAAGCAGGGAGATGTCGGGCTGCGACTTTGGGAGGAAGAATAATTGGGGTTTGCAGGTGAGTGCAGGCACTGTTCATTTCCTAACACAGAGGCAGGTTCATGAGATAAAGATATGGGGGCTTTTTTTTCTATACCAGAGATTGAACCCAGTACCTTCACACTTAGCTACATTTCCTTTTTTTTTGTTTGTTTTAATTTTTATTTTAAGTCAGTGTCTTACTAAGTTACTAAGTTATCCAAATTGGGCTTGAACTTGTGATTGTCCTTCCTTGGGCTCCCGGAGTGCTGGGATTATAGCTGTGCACCACCCGTGCCCAGCACACACTCCTTTTGAACAGGGCCCTGCCAGTAGGACTGGCACATAGCTGAGTGCTTTGCTCAGGGCCTTCAGAGTTTGGGCTGCTTCACTGTGCTCTTCTTGCCTGCAGAAACTGACCAACGTCCGGATCATGAAAGAGAACATGAGGACGGGCAACTTGCCAGCCAATATGAAGAAGGCCAGGGTCATCCAGATCATCCCTTGTAAGGCAGCACTGGGCTGGGGTCTCTGCCCCTCCAGGTGGGCAGGGTAGGGCTGGGTGTCACTGGCTTCAGACACTGAGCAGCCACTGTCCTCTGTGAAACAGCATGAGGAGCAGGTGCCCTCAGGGCCCAGCTCGGGGCTGCTGGGTGGATGTCAGGAAAAGAAGAGCCTCTTGGAGCACTTTAGTGACCCAGCCAGTCCCACGTGCATCTCAGGCAGGCAGCCTGGGGTAAGGCTCAGAGGCAGGGAAGGGCAGCGGAGTGGACTGCTGGGCAGGCTCCACAGAAGCCTGGAATTTGCCTTAGGCATGACCTGGTACCTGATTCTGTGACTCAGTCAATGCCTCCTTACACGGAGAAGAGAGTGAGGCCAGACAATGTCGAGGAGCTAAGTCAGACCTGAAGTGGACTCAGGTGAATCTTCTAAGAAAAGGCTTGTGCCTCAAAGAGGACAAGACTGGGCTGGAATGGAGCCAGGACTCTGACCTCTCCCTGAGGTCCTGAGTGAAAGGGGCAATGGCCAGCAAGGAGGCAGAATCCACCTCTGGGGACTTGCATAAAAAGTGTGAGCCAAGGAAGCACTGGCAAAGCCCCCAGCTCAAAGAGAAGAGGTCGAGCCGTGTCGTAAATGATGTGACCACCATGGCTCTGCAGACCCTCACCACGGTCAAGTGGCCGCATGCTGGCTTGCTCTACCGCCTTCACCTGTGATTCAGGGGCCGCACAGATCTGCCCCAGCCCCAGCCCCTGGGTTCTCTGTGGCCATGTTGTCCTCACACCTGCAGGTCTAGCTCCTGTGGGTCACGCTCCTTTTATTCCTTAAACACAGCATTTTTCAGTGAGAAGTAAAAACCATAACTGGATGGTTTTCAGAGCTTTCCAACAATAACAACAACAACAACAAAATATTTCCCAAACCATTTTCTTAGCCTAGAACAGAAACTTCTCAAGGAGTTAGCTTTACTTGATTTTATTGGTATACTTTGGAAAGCTTGGAGCAACAGGTTAAAGTTTGTAAGGCAGGAGGGCTGGGAGTGTAGCTCAGTTGTACAGGACTTGCCTAGTGTGCCTGAGGTCCTGGTCCCATCTGCAGCATGACTGAAAGAACTTTTGCAAAGCAGGATTGTATCTGTACTAACTATGGGAAATGCCACTACTTTGCAGATGACTTCAACCGAGTGATCCTTTCCATGAAAAGGGGTCAAGAATACACAGACTATATCAATGCCTCCTTCATAGACGTATGTATCATGGCCTTCAGTGTGCTTTGTGCAGTGTGTGTCTCCTTCCCATATGACCACATGCCTTTGTTAGTTCATTAACATACTGGAAAGAATTGACATATTGCCAGCAGCCAGCTCATGAGCAGAACCACCTGCTTAAAAAGTAAATTGCTAATTTCAGTAATTGGCTACTTTTTCTCTGCTTTTCGTTTCTGTCACAACATCTTACACATCCAGTGCTTCGGTGTTCTCTTCCCTGTATGATTTCTGTGACTTGTGCCCATGTGGATGATATAATTGTGTTTAGGCCAAGCAAGCAGCCTGTCTTCCTGCACACTGACCCCAGCAGCAAAACAGGCACTGAAGAACTCTGCAACTGAGTGTGTCAGTGTTCCCATTTGCAGTTGAGGAAGCTGCCCCAGAAGTCAGAGGGGTCCTGATAGAAGAGTTGGAATTTGAAACCCCTTGCTTGGATTCACACCCATAATGTGAATCTCACTGTAGTACACAGAAGCATGGTCGAATCAAAGCCGCAGGGTACTGTGGGTATGGCTACATTAACTGGTCATTTACAGCAGCCACTCAGAGATAGCCTCGGATGTAGAAAGTATGGGTGTGTGTTCTCAGCCAAAGTGAGTGTCCTGGTCTGCTGCTGAGGTGTGTGTGTGTGTGCTGGTCGTGAGGTATGTGTGTGCACAAGCGTGCCAGCTGGGCTTTGGTTGAGGCATGGAAAATTGCATTTCCCTCATCAGGCCTTGGGCTGTCCTAAACACACATGGACGGCAGCTGGTGGCAACAGAGGAAAGGAAGTCCAACATTAACCCCTGCTCTCCTCTTGAAGGGTTACCGGCAGAAAGACTACTTCATTGCCACGCAGGGCCCCCTGGCCCACACAGTTGAGGACTTCTGGAGGATGGTCTGGGAGTGGAAGTGCCACACAATCGTGATGCTGACAGAGGTGCAGGAGCGAGAGCAGGTGAGTGGTGCCACCATGCTCAGGTCTGCCAGGAATCTGGTAGACCCAGACGGGAGGACTGAGGAGGGAGAGGCTGCAAAAGGAAAAGGTTTTATCTCACCCTTTGCTTTCTTGGAGGGTGGGAGGAACAGGAGGTGGGTGGAGTGATTAACCAGGTTTGCCTCCTTAGCCTGCATCGATCTGCCTTGAATTTCTCCCATTTTGCATTTTTCAGTATTACAACCTGTCAAAGAAAAGGTCACTTATGTACTTTCTGTAAGATATAAACACATGGATATGTGTACTTCTCATCAAATTAATGGGTCACATGTTTCCGTTTTCCCAGAAACCCCTCCATGGCCTTCTTTAATAACATAGGAAACACTCATGATCCCACACCCAACTGAAAAATCTTACTTTTATTGATAATGTAGATCTATCTAGCTCCCCCAAGATATTATCACTCCCCTGAGTTTGTATTTTGATCTCTTTGTTTTAAAAAAAATAGTTTAGTCATGCATGGTGGTACATGCCTACAGTCCTAGCTACTTGGGAGGCTGAGGCAGGAGGATCACAAATTCAAGGCCAGCAGGTCTAACTTAGCAAGACCCTGTCTCAAAAAGTAAATAGCTTTATTATTTATTTATTTATTTGTTTGGTACCAGAAATCAAAATCATGACCTCAAACTTGACAGGCAGACACTACGCCGCTGAGCTACATCCCTGGCATAAATAGCTTTATTGAGATATCATTGATCTATGAAATAATTCATCATTTTAAAGGGTACAATTCAGTGGGTTTTTACCATATTTAAAATTGGGCAACCATGTCCTCTAATTCCAGATTGCTTTCATGAGCTCAAAAAGAAACTGTACTAAATAGTTACTCCCCACCCTTCCTCCTCCCAGTCCCAGCTACCATTAATCTACTTTCTGACTATGAATTTGCCCACTGCTGGCATCTGTATAAGTGGATCCAAACAATACCTGTATGTGGTCTTTTGGAAGTAAATTCTTTCACTTAGAATGATGATTTCATGAACTTCTTTCTTTTTTATTGACAAATAGTATTGCATTGAAGAATGTACAACTTCCATATATCCAGTGATCAGCTGGTGGGCCTTTATGTTATTTCTGCCTTGGAGCAATTGTGAGGAACATTACCGTGGACATTCCTGAACAAGCCTCTGTATGGCCCTGTTGCCGAGGGTTTTTGTGTTTTTGAGTTTTTGTTGTTTTCATTTCTCTTGGATGTGTACCTATCACAACTCTGCATTATGAACTTTAGTTACTTCATATTTTAAGAAACATTCAGACTAGTGAACCCATTTTATATTCCTACTAGCAACGTACAAGTATTCTAACTCATACCCCTTTCTTGCCAACACTTACCTTGTCTTTTTATCAAAGCTATCCTAGTGGTGGTTGTCTTTGCTTTTTAAAAAATATTTTAAAGCCAACTGAGTGTGGTGGCACATGTGTGTAATCCCAGTGCCCCAAGAGTGCAGTGAGCTCCTGGCCAGCCTGGGAATTTAAGCACAGGCTCAGCTACATAGGGAGACACTGTCTCAAAAGATAAAAAAAATAAATAAATAAAATCTTATTTCTTATGCCTTATTTCTTAGGCCTAACTATTGTTAATTTTTCTTGTGTTTGAATTTTATATAAAGACCAGGGTTATAGTATATAATCTTTGGGACTTGATTTTTTTCCCACTCAAAATTGTGCTTTTGATCTTTTCCTGTGTTGGTGTCTATAACAGTGATTCATTCATTATTATTACATCAGTATATTCCCACATACAATCGTGTGTCCTGTGACCACTCATTTATCCCTTCTCCTGTGATAAGCATTTGGGTTGACATTACTTTGTTGTGTTACAAACAGAGGTGTCCTGTACCTTCTTGTACATGTCTTATGGTGCACAAGAGTTAGTATATGCCAAGGAGAAAAAATGTCACATTGGAGAATATGTGAAAGTATGAATTTGTAAGATAATTCACAACTGTTTTCCAAAGAGGTTTCCAAAGTGGACTCCAGAAATGTGTAACATAATCATTCATTGATGCACCTAATATTCTTAGCATCCTGGCCTTTATTAATTAAATAGATGCAAATGCCTCTTTGTGGCTTTAATCTGTATCTCTCTGATACCCACAAGGTGGAACATGGCTTTGTATATCCATGGATGGCATGTCTCCTCCTGTGTGAAATGCCTCTTCCTGCTTTTCATACATTTTTCTGAGTCATTTGCCCTTTTCTTATTGACTTATAGGATGTTGTGTATTTTTGATACTCATCGTGTGTTGATTTTGTGCATTGCAAATATCTTATTGCAGTTTGTGGCCCACATTTTTACTCTCTCAGTGATGCTTGTTGGTGAAGAGAAGTTAGTTATATTGTCATCTGAGGTGTCTATGCGTTGCCTCATAATTAACTAGCTCTTTTTGTATCTTATTTAATAAATCTTTATGC
The DNA here is from genome assembly GCA_004027595.1 of Dinomys branickii. Lineage (NCBI taxonomy): Eukaryota > Metazoa > Chordata > Mammalia > Rodentia > Dinomyidae > Dinomys > Dinomys branickii. Next base: position 28,718 of record PVLD010001026.1, on the reverse strand, counting down.
ACTGCAAAGTGAAAGAATAATTTCTTTTGAGGGTTTCACAGTCTTGTTTTTGGTTTTTAAATCTCAGCCCATCTAGGTTGTTTTTATTAAGGTTTAAGGCCTCTACACCTAGTACCACAGTTATATATGCCCAAATAACTGGATATGAATCCACTCTGTAAGCTTCAAGGTTCTGTTCACTGAGTAATCTCTCCTTCCTGTCATGTATTCATGTTCCATATACTGTATATGTGTCTTTCTTAAGAAGTCTATTATGCTCCTTGTTCAGTAGGCATTCATGAGTACTCACACTTGTATTATGTATTTTCTTATCAGATCAAATAGATTAAATGGTTTAGGAGTAATTCTACATAAGGTCAATAATGGTAGCAAGTTATGACACTTAAAATTTTATCTTATCCCCTAAGGATAAATGCTACCAGTATTGGCCAACAGAGGGCTCAGTTACTCACGGAGAAATAACAATTGAAATAAAAAGCGATACCCTTTCTGAAGCCATCAGTATACGAGACTTCCTGGTGACCTTCAATCAGGTATGGTTGCTAAAAATTTTAAAACTCTAGTAGACCTAACCGGCATCGTCACCCAAGGAGCTGCTTGTCAATATGCCAGGATGGCCCTGGGCCTGTCGTGTGTCATGGAATAGCCCAGTGGCAGGACTCCTGTAAACCTGGACCTCCATAGTCGCCTGTCACCTAGCTGGTAGACAAAGATGACGGGGTGGAGAGGCCGGTCCATCCCACTTCACTTTCTCCCACAACTCTCTCAGGAGAAGGACTTCAGCAGGAGCAGGAGGTGCAAAGAGGAAGGCTACAGAGGCCTCTTCAGGCCCTCTTTCAGGGGTTTTCTCAGGGGTTTTCTCAGGCCCCCTCACCATCCCTGTTCCCACTGGGTCCTGGACTCTGTGCACAGTGGCAAAATGTGGAACTCTTGTGAATCTGGTGAAATGGCTCACTGATGGGACTTGATGTCGCATTCAAGATGGTCAGTGCAGCAAGCTGCATTTGCACAAAGACTGGGTCTCCTCCAGGCCAGCAACAGAAGGATTCACCCCAGCAGATCCATCTCCAGCCTCAGTGGGAAATGCAGGGCCTGGCTTCCCAGGAGGATTCCCTTCTAGAAAGCATGGCAGGCAGGATTCTGTAGAGGGTTGGGTCGGGCTTGACTGGCATCCAGGGAACATCCTCCGGATGTCTTGACCCAGGCAGAAGGAAGCACAGTCAACTGCTAGGCAGGCCCCTCAGTAACTAGGTGGAGACACTGGGGGCCTCAGAGGGATAGGAGAGGGCTCTAAGCTCAGGCCCTCATCCACAGGAGGGTGGGTGGATCCCCAGCTGGGCAAAGGCCAGTATCACTGACATATGACTCCCACAGCAGCCGCTGACGCGCCAGGAGGAGCAGGCCCGCGTGGTGCGCCAGTTCCACTTCCATGGCTGGCCTGAGATCGGGATTCCAGCCGAGGGCAAAGGCATGATTGACCTCATTGCAGCCGTGCAGAAGCAACAGCAGCAGACGGGCAACCACCCCATCACTGTGCACTGCAGGTGAGTGGCCTGCTGCTGGCCAGGGCCCTTTCTATGTGGGGCAGCCCAGACCACACACAGCTAGGGTAGGAGAGAGAGCTGGGTCCCTGCTGCCAGTAGCATTATTTCCCTAGATTCTGTGTCACCTGCCCTTACACACGTGCACACATAACTTCTATGGGGAGGAGTTGGGAAAGAACCCAGATGCTCATTTCCACACCCAAACACTTACTTCCACATGCTGTTGAAGGCTTCCGAATTCCCCAAGCAAAGCATAGAAAAATGCGTATCTGTATGTCAAGTTGCTTGCTTCTGTTTTGCAAGTTGTGTTTCTCCCTGCTGTGTCCACACTTTGTGTTCTGTCTTCTGTGCTTAGGAAAGGAGGTTCTGCAGCTGAAGGACAGCCCAGGGTGATTGTCCTGGGACGGTGAGGCAGGGTGGGGTTCAGGCCCAGATTGCTAACAGAGATCTATAGCCACACTTATCCCCACAATTCAGGCATGAGGTCAGAGAGACAATCACAGGGCCACCATGAGGACCCCAGCCAGGACCATGATAAGCATCATAAGGATGGCAGGAGGATGAGTCTTGCAGAGTGAAGCCTCAGCTCCCCTTTCTCCCTACCTGTGCAGTTTCTGACTGTGTTCAGCGCCCCCTGCTGGGAAAGAGCTCAACCACTCTTGCCAAACTCTTCAAGCGGCAGTTTGGTGTGACTTTATTCTTGAGTAGTGCTAATTTACTTCTCAAGCTGCAGTTCTGTTTTGTTTCCCACACGTGTGATTCCCACTTTCATGGCCACATTTTGCCCCTATTCATTACCCCAGTCTTTGTGGCCAATGAAGCCCCTGCTTAACTAAAGGGTTTGGACCCTAGTTCCCAGTCTGGAATGCACCTGGGCACAGTCCCGGCTCTGTAGTAGGTGAACCACACATCTTGGTTTTCACAGTGAACTGGGAAGAAGTGCCTTCCTACTTGGCCTCTGCAAATGCAGGCTCTCAGTTTAGCATGTGTAGGGCGTACAAGTGCCAACTGAGGGAGGTCAGACACAGAAACAAGTGATCGCCGCAGGTTAGGAGCTTTTCATTGTGTCTACATGTGAGGTCCTGGAGCTCCCAGGGCATCCCTGCCTCTACAGAGGGTTCTGGAGCCCGTCTCCTCTGGGGCTCTTACCTGGGCTCTCTTAAGAGCAGCTCTTATGGGGCCTGCATGGCTTCTCAAGCAAGTGATCATCTTAAATAGAGTTGACTCTGGTCATCACTCCTGGGGGTCTAATCATCTAACTCTTTCTGGCCATGAGTGCCTGCTGCCTTAGTAGTGCTTCGGTGCCACCATTCAGCATCTGTCACCTATCCTGGAAGGCAGGCGCCAGAGTCACTTCCTCGCCAGACCTGATGTGAGAGGGTCTGCAGTTCTAAACACTTCCTGGGTGGTACTGAGCCTGCTGGTTCCAGGTCCACACTTTGGGACCCATTGGTCCACACAAGAAAGAGAGGAAGTGCCCAAAATCCTGTAACCAGTCCCAAGCCATTTCATAAACTATCAGACCCCTGTATTGAGGGAAGTGGTTTAGAATTTTACGGTTGCTAGACCTTGCTCAGAAACTAAGCTATGTATGAATGGTCATGAACCATCCAGGCAAACTGATTCTTGGCAATGATCCTCTTCAATACCAACATGCAGGGGAGTATTTGTCAGCTGTCTCGGCTTCTTTCCCCATCAGTTTGATGATTATCACTGAGTGCTTTCTCTCCACAGTGCTGGAGCTGGGCGAACAGGTACATTCATTGCCCTCAGCAACATTTTGGAACGTGTAAAAGCCGAGGGACTTTTAGATGTATTTCAGGCTGTGAAGAGCTTACGACTTCAGAGGCCACACATGGTGCAAACCCTGGTAAGAACCTCAACTTTAAGGTCTCCAGAAGGGTGAGAATTGTTTCATGTTTTTGATGTCAGCTTCATTAAAGGCTCTTGAGAGTAAGGGGGATAAGGGAGGGTACAATTCCCAAAGCAAGAAGCCACCTGCAAATTTTCATAGTAAAGGGACACACCCAGATCCTTCCTTAGGTCTCGGCTTTGGATCTGTCCTCTGGACAAACCTCGTGGCAAAGAGCTCATTCATGAATTCCCATTGCATTTTAAAATATTCAGTACTGTTATCAGGTTCAAAAGCATCAATGAAACTTAAATGCATAGTACTTGTCACTTTCAACTTTACACCTTTCATTTGGTCTGTGTGCCCGGTAGACTCTCACTTAACCTCAAGACCCTGCCAGGGGGAATTGGGGGACGTAGGAAGTCCACCTAATGTATAATTACCCTATACATCCTCTTTCATTACCATGGATACACACTTTCTGGGCTTGGGAAGAGATTCTTCCTCATTAAATTCTGTGATAGTTTATGCTAAACCAACAAGTGTAGTTTTTGTAGGCTGTTATAACTCATCATCTCCCCGACAGCTTCCTATTTAGAGTTCATCCTGTCCTTCCAATCCTGGTTCAGACGGCTTGCACAGAAAGGCGGGGCGAGGGCCCTCCTGCAACCCCCATCACAGCAGAGCCTAAATGCCAGAGAGAACCCCTGAGCAAGTGTGAGTCTGCCCTCCTGCTAGGTAGGGCCAGCATGGGACTCTCCACCCTGCCTGAACATGGCACCTACCTGGAGAGCGTGTACTTGTCTCCCGGCGCCCAGGCTTCACCCCAGAACAATTAAATGGAATCTGATCTTTGGGATTGAGACCCAGGCATCAGCATACCATCTCCTTGCTCAGTGATCCCAAAGTGAATACAAGTTTGAGAGCAACTAGACTGGAAGGGTATTGGGTGCTTGCTGGCTCCCTCTCTGGAAGACTCTCCGCCCTGCCAGCTGTGACATGGGAACCCAGGCCTCTGACAGCAATGGGAAGGAAGAGGCATCAGGGCTCCCTTCTGACCTTAGAGTCCTGATCCCAGCACTGACAGTCCCTCTTAGGCTCTGAGAAGAAGCTGGAGAAGCCTATGAAAGTCTGCTAGAAGTTATGCTGCCTCTTGACAGCAGCAGGTGCCTCAGGTGGCACAGCTGAACAATGGTGGCAGACAACACCATAAAGAGTGTTTAGATCAAAATATAGTAGTAGCTGGGTGCAGTGGCACAGGCTTCTAATTCTAGCACTCTGGAAGGCCGAAGTAGAAGGATCACAAATCTGAAACCAGTCCAGACAACTTATTTCAAAATGAAAAATAAAAATCACTGAGGATGTAGCATCAATGGTAGAGTGCCCCTGGTACTGCATAGAAAAAAAAAACCCAGAAAATAAAGAAATTAATAATAGTGTTTAAATATCACACAGGAACCCCATAAGGAACTTCCACAAAAAGAAATCCAGTTTTCAGTTATGAGCCAGGCTCTTTTGCATTTCTTTCTTGTTTTTAATTCTTTCATAAGCAGCCTTTAGTCCTGGCTGGGCAGCAGTTACATATAAAAGAAAGATAAGGCCAAGGCTCAAGAGTCCAGTGGCCCTGGGCATGTCATCTTAGCCTCATAGCTAGACTTTTCCAGTTTTGTGAAATGGAACAAGCTCCTTCCCCTCCCTTTCCCTTCTCCAGTTCCTTTCTGTGGACATTGGAGCTAATGGTACTTCCCTTAGAGCACTGTACAAAATTTCTTTTAACTTCTACAAATCCCTGGCCCCAAGAGAGGTACCTCGCAACTGTACAAAGAGCATTTCCAAGATGGTTTGGTTGCGGGCACTAACAGCTCTCATAAGTTGCCTGGTCTGGCCTGTGTATTCTTTCCAAATCATTCAGTGTCCGGGTGCCCTCCTGCCTCAGTTCTGCCAGCTCTGGCCTCAGGTTCCCTCTGCTCCTTCATGGAAGCTGCCTGGCTCAAGTCTGTGCTTTTCTTGCCCAATGACAGCCTGCCAGGGCATTTTTTAATCTGGCTTTTCAAGTCAGCCTCTGGGCCCACATCCAGCACATAGTAAGTGCTCCAAGAAAAGTGGTGAATTAGTAAACAAATGAGGGACAAATGAGTCATTGACTAATGCCTGCTGGGTCAGGTACCTTACAGACATCTTTTGCACTGTGTGCTCACCATCTCCCTGTGTTTACTTCTGCACCCAAAGACTGCTCATCTCATCACCCAGGATGGTTAAATGGGCAGCCCAAGTTGCTCAGGAATTGAAGTGTCGTGTCAGAATGAGATTAAACCCAGTCAGTTTGGCTCCAGAACCGGAGAACATATTGACTGCTCCAGACCTCATACTCGGCAGGGACATTTTGGCAAAAAGTACAGGGTGTGATTATGTGGTTAAGTACAGAGATGTGGTGTGTGGTTGACTTAACTCATGGATGGGTGCAGTGGCTCACAAACCAATTTCCAGAGGCTGACCTCTAAGGGAAGACCCGTTAACTTCTGAGGTAGCCTTCTTTTAGAACAGGCATTCCAAAGGCCACAAGGGTGTTTGTCCTCCCTGAGTGCTATGTGTTGGTCAGAAATGTCTGTCTGTGACCTGTGCTATGGCCGGTGTCACTGCAGCACTCTGCCAAAATACACTTTATTCATTGTCAGCTGCCACTAACAGGTATGCAAGACATAAGGAGGATGGTTATCAGTTAGTACCTGTGCTGGCTGTGCAAATAATCACCTCCATGAATAACCATTGCCATTTCTCTCCCAGATTGGAGTCAGCTTTGATATTTAATTGATGTAGCTTTTAAATAGAAGAAATGGGAAAAATCAAGTCAAAAGCCACTTTCTATAGAAAATGCTTTATGAAGATCATGAAGATACTTACTTCTTTATAGATTTATGAAGAATTTCTTCTGGAAAGCTATTTTCCTTTTCCTTCCAAAGACTGGTGAATAGGTGGAAATCTTATCAGGCAGAAGCAAGGATCCCTACAGTCCAGTCTTGGTTCTTCATGCAATCTCAGGTTCAGAGTTCCTGGTCCGACTTCTTTCTCTGAAAACCCAGTGTCATCCCATCTTGGCCAAACTCAGGCTTGTGAGAGGCTGAAGAGGCTGATGTTCAGTGTCTCTCAGCCCCAAGCCTTTTGACATTTGCTTGGTGTGTAGTACAATGAAAAGTCTGAGTTCATAGTGTTAAAAGAAGAGGCAAAATGGCCGAGGACAACTCCCAGCCCCTCAGGCTTCCCGAACCCTTCTCTCCAGTTCATATGTCCCACTGGAGTCCGCAGGTAACAAGACCTCTAGATGGAACAGGCAGCTTAGCTGCTCTCTGTTGACTAGAACCTCTGAGATCACCTTCCTGCCCATTGACCATTTTGCTCACTTGATTGTCCAAAGATTTGCTGTAGGCATTCAGAAAAAGTTCAGCAATTGTTATTTTCTCCACATCTTACTTCCTTCTGACTGAGCGCCCTTAATAATGGCTGATGCAGTGGTCACCCATTTGCCATCAGCCTGGCATTAGTCCTCATGCAGCTGTTGGGAAGACAGCACAGATAATGTGCATAAGTGTTATAATAACTGCATTGCCGTAAGCCAAAGTAAGGCAATTACTGTGAGAATTCTAGTAAAATTTACATAAAACCACATCTCTTTTACAGAGAGAATTTAGGCTTCAAAATAATCTAGAATTTTATTTTATTTAACATCTGTACATTGCTTTTTGTTACATTGTGAACTTTATCTGACCATGTAGTTATGTGATCTTTCAGTTCAAAAATAATTTCACAGTTTAAACATGAAAATTAAAGACTTTCTACTGAAACTAATTTGAAACAAAATATTGACATTCTTTGTAGGAAAACAGCTTTACTTAGAAATGTTCATGTATCTAAAAACTAAATTATGTAACAGAAACTGATGTGCATGAAAACATGTAGTGTTTTAATAATAGGCAGAATTGTTTCTATTTCCTTTTTTTAGTGTTTCTTTTGATTAAGTTAATCAAATACATTTTTGGAACATCATTTTAATGTAATCTTGTCTTTCTTTTCAGGAACAGTATGAATTCTGCTACAAAGTGGTACAAGATTTTATTGATATATTTTCTGATTATGCTAATTTCAAATGAAGAGTCCTGCCTTAAAATATTTTTTAATTTAATGGTCACTATATTTTGTAAAAATTATGTTAATTTATTTCATAGTTGACATTAATCCCTCCTAATTTCTTTGTATATATTTTGTTATGCTTTAAAGGTCACCTGCTATAAAGTTATTAAATCTTGAATACCCATTTTAGAAATTGGAATAATGTATTAAGGTCAAATAATATCCCACAAAATATATGTACTGTATTTCTACTAATATTAGTAAATATCTTAATTCTTCGTTAGGTTCATGTCATATAATGTCACGTTATGCATCTCTAAATCTTATATTTCTTAATATGCCAAGTGTGCTTAAGCAAGACACTAAATATAAAATCCAAGAAAACAGCCAAGAACTAAGAAATCAGTTGAAAACTCACTTTCCACAACTGATTTTACAACTTAGAGCTGCAGCACTTTTTGAAAGCCAATGTAAATAGGGACTTTTTTAAAGTCCTCAGTTGCAGACACGTGATTTAACTTTACCTTTTAAGCGTTGAAGACTTTCCGTCCTGAATCTAGGTCTAAGACACATTAGAGTGGTGAGAGAAGACCTGGTAATATTTCTGAAGGCGGCGTCTGTGCCATGTTGCTTAGATGAGAAGTGTCAGTGCCAGGCCATCCCAGTTACACATGGCCTTGGGCACAACGAAACCAACCAGTGGAGCTGTCCATCTGTCCATCTGTCTCTCTCAGAGTCCAACCCACCACATTTTTCAGTCTCTGTCCTGTTCAGCCCCCAGTGCCTGTCCTGGCCTTGAACCAGACCAGCAGGCTCAGTGTGAGACCACTTCACATGCAAACATTCAAAGAAAGTGTCTTACACACATGCACAGTTGAGGAGCACACATTTGGGTAGAAATAGTGAGATGACCACAAATAATTGTGTTGTAAATTTTTTGAGAAGCGTTTTGGTATTTAAAAACTTTGTGTAAGAAAGCTGAGATTGTTTGTAAGAAAAGAAGTCTTAAAAATCTAGATTTGTACAGTTTTTAATCATCCCACTCCTCCATGTTTAATAAAAGAGAGATAGAAATCCTTAATCTAAAGTCTAACTTATTTTTGGATGCTGAGACTTTTGGCACTGGGTGATGATAATGATCCCAGTACCACAAAGGATGGGGCAAGGTGATAAGAAATGAACATAAAAACTTTCCATGTAATAACCATTGCCTTTCTGTAGCTATTAGGTGCCTAGTAGATGAGCACAATGTATATATATAAAGGACGACATCTGGTCTAACGTACTACAGGCATTGAACATTTGCAGTCTGGGTACTTGTTTTGCTTTTTATAACTATGTAAAAGTAAAAGGCCTGATTTGACATTTCACTGAGACCTGATCATGCCCCCCTGTTGCACTGTTTATCCCATCCGTCCACAGTGGGTACAGGTGCGACCCCAGGGTTTGTTACTGTTCTTACGTGGCTCCAGGTCTTTGAGCTTCTCTCCCGCCCCACTGCTCTGATCTCCATGCAGGGCGGGAGCTGGCATCCACCAGGAAGGCTGAAAGCACACTCTGGCTGCTGCCATCACCACTAGCTGCACCCTGGGCCCCCCACTGCGGAGTGTGGCCTCCCTCTGTGCAGTGATAAGCAGGTGAAGGGGGAAATAGAAGGAGGTTTTCTACGACTTGACAGTTGTTTGCCATTTATTTCCATTGTCAAAATACCAAACCCAAAGCCTCTCTTTGACTAAAGGAGAAGAGAGGGAGATACATTTCTATTCAGCACCTGAAACCTATTAGGATGGAGGTGACTTTAAGCTGGTCATTTTTTGGAGTTCAAAGTCGAGGGGCATGGAGTCAACCCCAGATTTAGGAGTTGGTAGTCGGAATCCTTGAAGCTCTTCAGTGATTTTAGCTGGCATCTCTTGTATCAAGAAGTGCCTTTCTAAGTAGATCTTTTCAGGGTGTTCTCAGGAAAGTGTTCTGTTTTTCTGTTTGTGTTTTTCCCTGCCCTCATCCACTAGGAACATCCTAGGTCGCCACTGTAGAGGTTCTCCTTGTTCACAAACTCATCCCATTGTGGAAACAAACAGAAGCCAGAGTTGGGTGGATATATGGCACTTGCCTCAAGCAGGGAGGGTGGTCACTGCAGCCTCACGGCCTTGGCCAAGACAAGTTCAGACAGTCTCCCTGTGCCTATAGAGTAGCTGTGTGCAGAAGGAATACTAACCAGAGGCCTTGGCATCTCCTCTGTGTATTTGGCACGTTCTCAACTTCTTCAGTCAAAGAAAGTCAGTATATATAACAAAACCACCCAGCACTGGCAAAGATATGTCTCTCACATTCTCTCTGTTGCATGAAGTTGCATTCAAATGCCAAATAGTGATCAGAAGCTTACCGTTCTGATCTGGATGCCCATCAGTCACTGTGTGACTTACTTTATCCCTTCTCTCCATGTGCTAGATGAATGAAGAATGCATACTGGTGTTTTCAAAGGTATTTTTATGTGTTTTTAAAAGAACTTTTTAAAATGAACCTGTTACCTGTGTTTCAGCATTTGGAGATTGTGCCCATGTTATTTTTTTAAATGTATAATTACTGATACAGTTTCCTTTGTTTGTTTAACTAAGCCATGCTTAATTTATGTGTAATCTTTATAATATATGTATGTATTACAGTTCCAACTGTCATATTTTTATTACATTTAAATTTTGATCTTGCTCTCATTATAATGCCAGTGAATGTTGCTGAATTCTTTGTATATGCAAATTGCAAGATCTAAAACATTCTGATCCAAGGATAAATCTTTACTTTGACTACCAGCCTGTGTCTCTCTTTTTTTCCCACATTTTCTTATTTTATTCCTGTACCTTAAATCCTTTTAGACAAGACTTGCATTAGTGGGCTGCAAGTGTACTTCAGTGGTAGAGCACTTACCTCAGATGCATGAGGCTCCAGCTTTGATCCCTTGTGCCACAAAAAAGAGAGGAAAACAAAAGATATGCATTAGGAGGTAAGAACTCATTGACTTACATAGATACTGTATTTTAGGACTTTTAAAGCTTAGCTCCAACCTGGCACAGAAATAATCCCCTGAGCAAAAGTGGACCATATGGCCTGAGGTTGGCCCGGCTCCCAGCTGCCCTACAGAAGGCAGAAGGTCTGAAGCATTTGCAAGAAGCCCTATTCCTCCCAGAATCCAGCTAGGCCTTTGAGTTTGGGCAGTTGTGTCCCAGAGTTTTTGAGGAAGATGGCAGCATGCTTTGAGGGCTACAGACAGGTGGAATCAGAAAATCTTTCCAACAGTGCTTTCTTTAAAACCCCCAAGCCCTTTCAGCTGCCTTTGCCAGCCCTCCTCCATGCACATACTTAGGTCTCTGATAATAAACACATCTCTTTACCTCCTTTCCATCTTTTTCCTTCCCTTCCCAACCCTATGCTACTACCATCCCTTTTTTCAGTTCTAGGCCCAATGTGGAATTTAGACAGATCTTTCTTATTATTTGTTGTATTGATTTAATCAGTTGAGTAACCTCTGTTTTATTTGCTAACAGATGATTTCAAACCTTTTATTTCTCTCTCCAAAACCTCATTTGCTATGAAATAATAGTTGCTGTTGTGAGCTGTTTGGCTACTGCTTCTCTTAGTCTGTAGATCCAAGTCTCTCTTCTTAGACAAGGAGGCCTCCCCAACCCTGGATTTAGTCCAGGCCCTTTTTCTAAGTGAGCAGAACTGGATATCTAAAGTGCATACACATTTTTAGACCACAGAGAGGGGAGGAAGGACTACAGGAGGAGTTACTGACTGGGCCTCCACCAAGGGCCCATTGCCCCAGCCAGCACCACCTGAGTTCACTGTAGTGGGATAATCGTCAGGCCAGTCCCAAAGGAGGCCCCAATCCAGTGGAAATGCCCAATAGGATGCTGGTACAGAGATGTCTCAGGGTAAGCAGGCAGGCTAGTGATGGCACCAACTAGGGTTGCTTCTCAGAGGGTTCATGTGGCACTTCTACCAATTGGAGATTTCATGGAATACAGAATCAAAGCCTTTGCCCTGCATTTAAACTCCACACTTGAGCAGAGCCTGGCAGCCAAGGGGATAGCCTGCCACCTCTACCCAGAGTAGAGTTCCCTATTATGGGGGAATTGTGTCCCCCCTAAATTTATGTGCTGAAGTCATTACCCCACTACTTCAGAATGTGGTCATATATGGAGATAACGTTATTTCAGATGTTGTAGAGTGAAATGCGGCCATGCTGAAATGAAAGGGTCCTAATCCAGCATGACCTTTTCCTTTGACAGGGGGAAATTCGGACACAGGGATGCATAGAGAAAAAACACTGTGAAAGGGAAGACAGAGGGAGGAGTGCTGATTTTACAAACACAGGAATCCCCAAGGCTGCCAGAAATGGCATGAGCATTGAACAGAGTCTCCTTCATGGCCCTTGAGGGAAAGAGCACTGCCCACACCTGTCTTCAGACTTCTATCCTCCAGAGCTGAGAGAGATTGCGATTCTGCTGCTCAAGGCACCCACTTTGTAGCACTTTGTTACCACAGCCTTGGCAAACTAACACATTCCACACGAACAGCCCACATCTCTATCTCAGCTAGCATTTGTCCAAAGGCAGAAAGAGGACACGAGAGGAGGTAGTTTAATTGAGAGGACATCCCAGACAGCAGGACTAGGGACATTAGCCACTGCAAGAGGTACAACTAAGACCACTGCTGAGGTCTCAACAGCCAAGACTGATCCAAAGTTCCTGTCCCTTCCAACCCTCTGGGTCCAAGTTTGTGGCCAGGGGCATTAGCTCCCTGGTAGACATGTACCGCACTTGCCTCCCTCTGGGCCTGCTGTCGATGAACCCAAACGGTGCAGGGGATGGGACAGGGAGCAACAAAAGCTGAGGGCACCAGGCTCCCAACCTTGACCTGTAACTGACCACACATAGGACATGCAGCTGTGTCAGTGGGGAGCAATGTGGGCTTTGGGGGGCCTTTGAGCTATCTGCTGGAGTGGGGCAGGGCAGGGAGGGGCACTTCCAGATGATGGACAGCCAGGCCCCAACCAAGGAGGGGACAAGTGATGGCTTACCTCTTCATCCACTGCGCACCAGCCAACTCTCCCTCATCTCAGTGGCTGAAGCAACACTAGCAATACAGGTGCATGTGTTTGTTACAAAAGTTCAAATCAAACAGATATACCATGTATGAACCTGGCCCTATGCAGAACTTCTCCCTCTTCTCAATCTACTGATTACTTTGGGGCCCATCCCCAAAACACAACTCTTTGCAGTTTTAAAATTTAGTTACAAAAATCATGCATAATTTTTTTTTTTTTTTGTAAAAACAAGTCAGACTCCTGGTATTAACAAATCCGGGAATACAGCTGCCTAAAACACTTAATGTTTTGCTAGAAAAGCAAGATCAATGCCAGGCATTCCTTGCAAGATACCACCAATTTTAAGATTCCTGTTGATATCATAGAGATCCTTACTGGACCTTTTACATCCTAGAAGGGACTAAATGTGCTGCATACAAGCAGTTCTGAGAATTACAGTCTTTGTTAAATATCCTGTCTTAAAACCTGACCAAGTCTGCAGTTACATAGTTTCCTCCTTCTGGGTGATGGTATTCAAAGTAAAAACAAGAAAATACATGTATTGGTCACTTCTTCAGTAATGGACATTACCTTATTTCCTATTATGCAACTTTATAATTCAGTTTGATGGTGAATACATTAGCACATGAATATGTCCTCTTCTACATGTTTGTTCACATGTGCAAACGATTCCTTTCAGTGAGTTTCCTAAGAGCACTTTCCAGGTCAAAAGGCATATTCACTTTAAGTAGAAACTGTCAAGCTGCTATCTCCAATGGCTCTTACCACCTACTCATTCACCCAACTAAAGTGTCATTTATCTAGATGTCCCTAACCCTGAATGTGGATATTTGCAAACCTTCTGGTTTTATAAAACTGACTTCAGATATCTAGATCTATTTATATACTTAGATTTAGCTCTAGAGATAGATGTAGACATACTTTAACCCCCAAATTGCCAGTGAGCTGACCATCTATTTACATACCTATCCCTTGTATTTCATCAGTGAACTACCTATTTATGTACCCATATTCCTCATTGTGTTGCTAGGCTTTTCCTTGTTCATTGTCACTCTGAAACATGGATAGTAACCCTTGTTACTTATATGTTAAATATGTTCTTTCAGCTCCGTTACCAAAGAATTGATGATGATGAATACGTCTTGTTCAGGAAGCTGTCATGGATACCACATGATTCCTAGCTATTGTGCGCAGTTGTGCAACATGTCACCACCTTAAATAAAATTTTGGACACCTTTCAAGGGTCAGATAAGGATGTAAGAGGAGTTCACATTCTCCCCTGCCTCAAGAGTTGAGAGGCCCAAGGAGCTATTGGCTTTTTTTTTTTTTTTTTTTTTTTTTTTTTGATACCGGGAATGGAACTCAGGACCTTGCACTTGCCAGGCAGGCGCTTATGCAACTGAGTTATATCCCTGGCCCTATCTGCATCTTTTAATGCATGGTCTATGTCACTCTTCTTTGTGTGACAGTAGCCGTTGCTAGGCACACTGATACCAGAAAGAGGCTTTGTCCAGGTGTGAGTTTCCTATTTGATTCTGCTCGGAGTGTTGAGATCACATGACAGTATTCTCTTCCTGAAAGTAAAACAAATGTGTGCATGCACACACACATACACACAAACACACACACACACACACACACACACACACACACACACACACAGTTGATCTTGGCAGTATTATGAACCACTAAATTTTGTTTTCAAATGAGCTGAAAAGCCCTAAGCATTAAAAGTGCTATCATCTTTTGGGAGGTCACTGTGCTACCTTCCCTGTGGGAGTGTCCACAGGGCTCCAGCAGATCCTGCTGTACTTTTGGGAGAGAGAATTTTATAATTAAATCTTTCTATGAGTGTTGAGCATCAAACAGATGCCAGCTCCTTTCTGCTCTGCACAAAGGAATGTATTTTTGGGACACATATGGAATGTCCCAAACCGCAGGGCTCTGTCAGTGACCCCCCCACATCTGGAGGGCCAGAGTTGTTAAGAGGCCACATGCAGGAGGTGAGCTGTGAGATCCACCCTAACTTCCTATCTGCTGAACTCTATCTGTGACTTTCCTGTCCCATCAATAACACTTTCTCTCAGGGATGGGAATGAACCCAGAATTCATTGCTCAGGTTGTTCACACCAGAGATATAGATGCTTATAATTAGATAAAACATCAGAATGAGCATGAAAAAGCCTAATCGTTAGTAATCACCATTATTAAAGTGAAGCCATTATGGGCCTATGGTAATAATTAACCCAGAACAACTAAATAGTGATGATCAATACTTCTTTCCTCCTGTTATTTATAAAATACACAGGTTAGATTTATAAAGTGAGCCATATATATACTCTGTGAGCACCTACTACACACTGGGCCCTTTGCATGGTTTTACAGTAACTCCTCTGAGAAATGGAGGCCCCCAGAGGGTGGCGGGGGGACTGGCCCAAGGTCAGACTGGAGGAAGAAAGAGACAAAAGGCTGTATGCTCTGCCATGGGGCCTTGGCCTTTCCAAATACAGGGACTTTGCATGTATTGTCCTTTGCTGTTCTTAAACACTGGCATGCCACATTAACATATCTGAGAAAGTCACAAAGTAGCTGGTTAACATTATAGATGAGCATAATACAATTCTAGAAGTACAGAATTCCTAGGTTAATATAATTCTATTCATCATGAAAATTATTTTGATTCTTTTGCTTTATCCAGAGGCCAAATTAGCAGATACTCTGGAGATAGAAAATGATTGTTAGGATGGTTCAGTATGATGGACCTTTCTAAAGTTTGTAATGAAGGAGAGATGCTTGCAGGTGATCTGCTCAGGGTACATAGAGTCCCAGGCCCACCCCTCTGTCAGGAGCCCCTTTCTTTTCTTTGTGGCTTTCTTTGGGTTTTTTTTTCTTTCTTTTTTTTTTTTTTTTTGTCTTTTTGAGACAGGATCTCACTATGCAGTTCAAGCTGGACTTGAACTCACTTTGTAGCCCAGGCTTGTCTCAAACTTGCAACGATCCTCCTGCCTCAGCCTCCCGAGTGCTAGGGTTACAGGCGTGAGCCACCATGCACGGCACCGGCCATTTCTAGTGGGACTTACATTGAGATGTTAGTATCAGCCTCTCCATACTGCAGCCACATACCTAAGAATGCTCGCACAATTAGCAGCAATCCTCTGAAATGTATTAGGGCAAAAGGGTCAGAACCCTGTCTGTACATTAAAGAAAAGCAGTAACTTTGAGAAGTGCACACAACATGGCTGCTGAAGCAACCTAAGATCAAGAGCTACTCTTGCTACAGAGGATGTTGGGACCCAGCGTCAGCTCTGAAGCTACCTCCCTGGGGTCTTCCATGTGGGGCATGCCATGACACTCAAGTGAGCCATCTCACAGATCAGCAAAACTCAGGCTCAGAATCAGGAGCAGAAAGGATAGGACAAAAACCAGCAAGTTTTCATTTCCATTTCCATAGAATTTACAACCAAGGGGCAGATACCAGATAGTAAAACAACATAGGACAAAAAGCATGAGGAAACTGGAAACAATCCCAAGCAGGCTGAGGGATGCCTTCTCAGAGGTCATCTTGATGGCCCAGAGAAAGGATAAAGCAGGGAAAGGTTCTGTGAGGAAGATCTCAGAGGCAGGGAAGGACAATGACCAGGGAATGAACAGCAAGTGGGAGGGTAGGATCATGACGAGCAGGATGGATGCTGTAACACTCAATTTGGACATGACTCTCCAAACACACAACCTCTGCCAGTAGAGGCATTGTTCTCGGCTCAGCACCAGTGCCCTCAGCAAACACAGGATGTTGTAAAAGAGACAAGATAGAGCATGGAATCTTCCAAGCACTGGGACACCTCACGACACCCAAACATTTACACCAGAGGCCTGAAGGATTTTGCCCATTGAGGCATGAGAAATCCAGAGAACTTTGAGCACTGATGTTTACTCAGATCTTTCTACCTAATGTCCCTGGCCTTTTTTCAAGCTCTATAAAAAAGTTCACTAGTCTTCATTCCCTACAGATGGCCTTTTTGCCCTCTGTCTGCCTGCACCCAGGCACAATGAATTTCAAACCATGTTGCCTTTACACAAGCCTGGTTGTTTTGCCTGGTCTCTGCCTAGTGCTGTTCCTTACAGACACTAGTGGTTATAGACAGGAATTGGGCCATGTGGTGGAGGGCCTTTCAGATTTCTGGTGAAAGCTTCTATACAGGTTCCTGGCCTTGATTCTCTGATTTGTGAATGAAGGTGGCAGAACCAAGAGATGAGGAACCCTGCCTTTCTGGTCCCCTGGATTCCAGGGGATCACTCAGGCTGCTTAGTGTCCTAGGCACAGCCAGGCAACCCTTCCACTGTGTTCTGGGGGAGATTCCTTAAGCTCATACGGCAGCCTAGTAAGTGCTCTAAAAGTGTATCTAATGTGTTCACAGTGCTTATATCTATGGGGGCTCATTTACACCAATATCCAAAAATGGCCAGGTGCTAGGTGGATCCTACCTTGGTGTCCTTTCTGATCTGACCATCTCCAACTCACCCCCAAGCCTTCCTCTAATATCTGGCTTACTTTGTCTCCTTTCTTACACAGAGGCGGAGAGGCCACCAGCTTTCCTGCAAAGACCTGGTCAGGGGCCAGGCACAGGGACCTACATGCCTTTTTAGCTGTTTAACAAAATCTGAAGGCTTATATAAAAGGCCTGATAACTGGACTGGTACACTACTGTCAGAACACTCGTTCATCTCAGGTTTTTTAAAAATCCCATTTTAATAAAATCTGTACCTGTTTATAGGGGGTACAAAATTCAACTTCCACTAACGTTGGGTTTGTGTCAGCAAACCCAGATTAAAGAGAAGAATGAAGATAGGTCACTGAGGATGTGACCTGGAAAGATATGTCTCCCTTTCCAGCTCCTCACTGAAGAGTAAATGCGTGAAATCCCCACTGACAAATGGCTGAGAATTATGTGCTGGCATGGATCTTGATGCTGGAGATGTAGGGAGACAGTGACTGTGCCCTGGAGATGCTCAGGGTCTGGGCGTATCTGCACAGCATTGGCACCTGGCATCCTTGGAGCTCTAACCAGACCCATCAAGACTCAGGCAGAAAGCCCAGCTAATGGTAGGATCCAGCCACACTATCTTAAATCATTTTTAGCTTTCCAGTTTGCATGTGGAAGTTGTCATTTGGGATATTAATTCTCCATAACAATTTCATGAGGTTCTGAATTGCTCTGCCCTGGACATAGTGGACTTCAAGGATACCTCCCTCTTCCCTTCCTCAGCCTTCCAGGCAGTAGAGCCCCAACAGGCCCGCATCTGAAGCCCTTCCTTAGATCTTATTGGAAAGGCCACTTCTGCAGAATGAGCTGAACTCTCCAACTCCCCATGACCCACCTGCATTTCCTCCAAGATCAAGACTAAAGTTGCACTGCTAGTCAAGATACTGGCTGGATTTCATCTGCTGTATTTGGCTGCCCTGGACTACATCCTGGCCCCTTAGCCTGCTACCTCTCCTCAGAGGAATCAGCTATGGCTGAGGTGGCAGATGGTTCTCTTCTCTAAATATTAAGGGCCATTTCAGTGGGACTAAAAATGTTCAGTGACTTATTTGCAGTGAGCAAGTAACTGTTTAGCTACATCAGAATTGTACAAATGAACACAGACTGCAGTGCACCAAGCACCCTGACCCTGTCCCATCCTTCCCATGCCATTGTTTAGTCTGCTTTTTTGCTTTCTTTTTCCTATTTTCCTTATAACAAAAACACTATGGCTGTTAGGACCATTTCACTGATCAGATGCTTCACTTGGAATATCCAGCTGGGCTATAGTCACAACGAAATACATGTGTCTTGGCAGATAAACAAAGCCTACTGACCTAGCAGGAGTAAGAGAAACTCTAATACTGGCTTCATTTCAACTGTGCTGCATGCTACCAAGAAGTACAGGATGACTCCAGAGCAAACCAAGGAACTGCTCCAGCTCAAGGAGGCATTAGTTATGGAGACCTGGTACCCTCCCTGGAACCAAGCTCAGCATTAGAAGGAACAATGGTGGAGCAAGAAGGGTGGAGTTTCCCAGGTAGGAAACAGAGCAAGATATGTGGGATAGGCGGCACCTGCCTAGTAGAGGCAGATATAACAGGTACAAACTAGAGCGAAAAAAGCCTATCAGAGACTGAGGGGCCGGCTTACACTGGTCCTTGGTGGTAAATAATAGAGATAACTTTCCTTGGCAACTTCCCATCTGTGCTGTTACATGAAAACCGAGGCTCACAGAAATTAGCAAAGTAAACCACACGGAGAGTGGGTGGGCATTTATTGTCCTTGCCCTCAAATACAATTAGCCTAGGTGAGTAGATGACATTTGTCAGGTGCTCCCCCACTAAAGTATTAAATGGAGTATTCTGTGGGTGGTTGACACTGGTGTCATCATTCAATTAGCTTTTCTAAGCCATCACCTCCAGCTCTGTAAAATGAAACAATTCCCTTTTGGAATGTATTTATCAAAGGAAGAAAATATGCTGATATATTTCTGCAAGATTTATTAGAACTGAACTCTAAAGGTGCTTTTCATTGATCAGAATTTTCCATTCCACAGGTATGCAGTTGATTAAAATTTTTTTACAGATAAGGGCCTTAATCACTGCTAAATTTCAAGGGTTAATGCAACTTACTCAAAGCTGTATTTCTATTGAAGGATAAACGTTGACGGCTTAAGCCAACCAGGGACACATTGATACCTTACACAGTCCAGCAAAGTTCTCTAAAAAGTTCTCTTCTTTGTGCCTTGTGCTATGTACAAGCCAACCCCTCTTTGGAAGCTCAGTGGCCACCTACTTTTAACAGAACAGACATGCTCTATAATCTACTCTGTACCTACCCGTTCAGATGTGCCCTCCCTGCCTTGTTCTGTAGCTGTCCTTCAGCGTTTATCGCTCTCTATTGTGACCACAGACAAGTACTCAGAACTCGCTCATGGCAGCCAGTATAGCAAAAGTAACTACCAGTGATTTGGCCAAAAACTTAGATTCCAAAGTTCACTCAGCAAACATTTACTACGTGCCAGACAGAAAGGATATGAAAGTGAACAGACAGGTCACCACACTTCCGGATATGTACAGTCTAGATCGGTAGTGGTGAACCTATGCTACTGGTGCTGCAGCAGTTACAGAGCCCTGCTGGTGGCATGGAAGCCAACTCACTCCAGCCAAGGTTCGACAAATTATCAGCATGTATACAACCGCAAACATCACATTAATTGTGCAAAAAAGCATGTCAAATGCAAACTTTTAATAAAAAGCTCTTTTACCATTGGATGCTGTTACTTTATTTTTAAGGAAAAAGACGTCAATGTATAAGTTGTTTTTTCTAGAGTAGAACCTCAGTATTCGGGGTTAATCGCAGTGTTGGCACTTTGTGATAAATGAGTTTTGGGTTGCAGTTTGGGTACTCATTCCCTAAAGGGTTCACCATCACTGCTCTAGATGATAGCTACTTTGTCCAGTCTGCCATCCTTACCTAGCAGGGGGTACTGACGGACAGGATTCTAGACAGATGCTGAGGTGTCACAGCTTGTATTCAAGTGGTAAACTAGTCAACAGCCTCATTTCATGGGGAGAGCCCATTGCAGGTGTTAGCAGACTCTTAACATAGAAGGCAAGCCACTTATCAGTAACTAAACAGGGTAACTTTGTCATTCCAAAGATGGTCTCAGTAGCCATTATTCAAACTTCTTAAAGGTCAAGGACACCCAGGACTGAACTGGGCCAATAGCCCAAGCGTGGGGACCAAATGCCCTCATTGTATACAAATACTGTTCCACTGGTGTAATCATTTGAATTACATTAACAGCTACTGAGAACCACTGTCACTGTGCAGTGACCACTGAAAAGTCCCTACTATTCATTCCTATGTTGATGGAAAACACAAAAACATAAGCAACAACCATGGAAGTGGCAAGTAGCAAGTGCTACAGAGAGGCCAACAATCACTGACCTCAGGAAATGATACATCAGGAGTATTATTTTGCAACACAGAAGGCTGCATCTTTGCCAATCCACACATTTAAACTGGAGACCCAGAAACTCCCAGCATATCTTTTTAAGACAACTCAGAGCCAGAAAATTTATTTTTTAACAAATTATGCAATTTATTAAGAAATTAATGGTCAGAAAGGATAGAAGCCTGTCTCAGCCAGCAGCAACACAGGATTCCTAGATTCAGAAACAAGAGGAAGGGGTTTATATGCTACGCTGGACAAAGGTACGTATGTGGGCTTTGTCAAGAACTCTTACCACCTCTGAGAGTCAAAATTCCCAGATGTCTCCAACACATACCATAGTCAACAAGGGACTAAGCAGGAGGATCCTTCTTGCTGGCCGGTAGCAAGAAGTCCTCTTAAGAAGGTATGGGTAGAATGACTCCCCAAGGTCAGTTAAGAAACAATCCAGGTACCAACAGTGCCTGACACCAGGTACTCAGCTGTCTTCAGGACTTTACGGAGTAGGATTTGAAATGCAAGCCAGAATCATTTGCTGGGCAAGATGCTGGTTTTATTACCAAGATGCAAAGCTAAAAGAGTCTAAGGCTTCTTCCCTTAAATACACTGATACAATTATTTACAGAATTCACTTTTACATTGATAGTAAACATTAAACTAGAACTTATGGCTAGAATTATATTTTTCTTTATTAAATTTATTTGCTAAATATTTTCAATGTTCCGATGACTTCTGGTTCTTGTTTTCTTGGTGTGCATGATGTCCTCATCCTGTTTGGGAAGAAAAACAATTCTTCAGTAATTTAAAAAAAATTTTTGTGTGTGTGATCAACCTACTCTGTAAAACCCAAAATCCTTACCAGGTACTGTGCCTTTATTACTTCTGAAAATTTCAAGGCTGGAAATTAGTTTTAGGATATACTGCCTTAAACTTTTCTAAATGTTTTATTTAGTTTCTTAAACTTCAATATTATATCTTTTTAAGCAAAAGCTACTAAATGCAAAAAACTAGCTGCTTCACCAACATACATATTTTCACCAATTGAAAATACCATTCAGAAAAAGTGAGTTTAACAAGGATGAACATTTTTGACTGTTAAACCACACTCCTCCTACAAAGAGGACAATCTGTGAGTACTGATTATGGTCTGATACTTCCTAAAGTATATCCTAAGCAAGGGGGTATCTCCTCCTGAATAGCTGGTGATAGAAGCTCAGTTACCTACAAACTTAAGATTAAAGAAACAAGACAATCTTCTCATTTCACAATGGAGGTCCCACCAAACACAACCAAGAAAAATCCAATCAGAAAAACCCAAGTGTGAAGCAAGCATATCTTAAAAGAAAGGCTGTGAAGTTACCATAGATAATCACTTCACAGGAAGTGAAAAGTAAGAGACAGAACAAGATAACAACAAATCAAAAAATGCAAAGTTTAATTTGAATGGAAAAGATCTTAAATGTGTTAAGGCTATCAAATTCTATACTACATAGTAGAAGAAAAGCACTAACCATGCAACATGGATGATAACAAGGATAAATATACACGCTGAAAAGAGAAGATTTGCTCCTCTGATACCTACTAGTTGGGGTAGGTTCTACCATATGCCTTTGCTGAACACAGGGCAGGAGCAAGATGTCACCTCAGCCACCTGTAGCCACTCCTTCAGGACTCTAAGGTGGCAGGGACCTTAAATGAAACCCTGAAAATAGACTTGGTCAGCATTCTTGATAGTATTCTAGTATGTAATAAGCATATCTCCTGTGCCTTTTCATCTTTGTTGAATTTTAGCAACAGCCTAGGCTTGCAGTCTCTGACCATCTCTTCCTGTGGTCCTTCCTCAGTCTTAGTATCATCTGTCACCTATGAGAAGACATTTGCTTTTCTCATCAATGCCAGGCGATATCCACCTCACCCTTAGCCAGTTTTCCAGCCTCGCCCTGCCTCTTACTGTTTACTGTTGCAGATGTTCTTATCTGCTTCAGCTAAGGAGGAAGATACCACTGACAAGTGCCTGGAGAAATTTAATACAAATGTCATATACGGGTTCTGAGTCTATAGACAGCCAGCCAAAGCACATGATGGACACCACTAAGTACCCAGCCCTGGAGAAACTCATCAGTGTGCTTGGAATCTCCTGCATGCTGGTGGCTGCAGAGAAGAGGCCTAAGAGCTCCTGACAGAACAGCTAGGTCTGGGCCAACCTTGGGTCCTGGTTGCTGTGTATTTAAAATCATCCACGTGAAAAGGAGATTGGTTTGTAATCCTTCAATTTAATTCTGATAAGGCACTATTGTTCAAACTATCAATCCATAAGCATGTAGATCCTAAATTTTATTTAAAATTGAAACAGGAGGTATATATATTAACTACATGAAGTTGTTTGAGATCCTGGTGGTGTCTCCTTGGTGTCTGTGATCATGTCAAGCTACTGGCAGATATCTTTGGCTTCCAACCAACCTAATTTCTGACCCATGCATGGATATCACCCTGCTTCCATTCCTCTGGAACATTCTACCCATACCTCCTCACAAAGACTTCTTGCTACCAACCAGCAAGAAGGATCCTCCTGCTTAGTTCCTTGTTGACTATGGTATGTGTTGGGGGCGTCTGGGAATCCTGATTCTCAGAGATGTCAAGTTCAAGTTCATGACTTATTCTACACACCGTCAGTCTAAACAGCTGCAGAGATGATGTCCACAATGCTGAAATTGCGTAGCCAAAGTGCCAATTGCTATCTTCATTTCATTGGCTAATGTCAGAATAGAGTAGTTTTAAATTCAACATCTATATGCTAAGAACAATTATATAGCATTCACAAAAAGGTACTGTGCACCTATCTTATTAAACTAAATCAGGTTTTCCCTAGAGCACGAATTGAACTTAATCATACATTATGGATTATTCAAATTATGGGTAATTTGTGAGCTAATAAATTTGATCTTATTTTAGTATCACATATAGTTCATTAGTTTAGCCCTTATTTGGTTAGGAAGAGTGAAAGCACACAAGTACTTCCTACAGAGCAGAATTCAGAATACAATTTGCCTTCAGTCTTTGTTTATTATGGATTTCCAAAGGAAGTCCTTTGATATCCAGACATGGCCACTTTTTATTTTAGTAAATTTTGATGAATTGAAGATAGACTTAAGATATAACCTGTAATCGTAATATAAAATGCATCATAAGCAGAGAGAGTGGTAACCAAATGCATGCTTAGATCTTACTGAATGTCTTCAAGAACATGAAACCATTAATTGAGGTAAAATTCCCCAAACTTACATAAGAAAATACAGCTACTAGAATAAAATTCATGGCTTAGAGTGATGCTTCTTTTACAACTGGCACCATGATGCTACGTTTTTCATTTGCCTTTGCAACAGTGGGCATAAACATACCCAAACATTTTGTTTTTATAAGAACAGTGAAATACATACCTTCTTTGGATTTTCTGTACACCTCTTGGTACCTCGAGTTATTCTTTGCTCAGAGTCACTCTCCAATGTGTTTCCTTTTGGCTGAGTTCTAACCCTTCTGGATCTCAAACTCACAGTGACTGAATTTTTGGTTACTTCTTTCTCTTTCTGATTCTTCACGGGGGTATCCATGCTGTTCTCCTTTACATTCTCCTCTGCTATGTGAAGCTGGGAGTTCTTATTCAGTCTTCCTGGTCTCAAGCATACCCTGTTTGCACTGACTTTGCCCTTAGATGTAGGTTTCCCAGCTCCATCAGCAGGGATCTGTTGCTCTGTCTCTGCAGATGTCTTCATGGACTTCTTTTCATGTCTCTTTATGTTGGCCTTTTCTGATGTAGGAACCTCAAGGCTTTGCTGGTTTACATCAGTTTTATTTTGGTGTCTGGTGCGTAAGGACATTCCCTAAAGAAATGAAATGACATCCACAAAATTCCAAAAATGAGTAAAACACATCACCCAAATCAACAGGGAGAAAACAATCAAATCTAAATAACTACAGTTTACATTATTGCAAACTGTCCCATTACATAAGTGATAAGTGAATTCTAGTCCTTTAATGATGACAGCTGACATGAAACAGGAACTCTGTATTTCTGGAATTTTGGACACTATGGTAATCATCATTTTGTTCTTCACACCCTACTGAGACTACTGTCACTATTAAAACATTGGCATGTATTCTGCTTATACCCATCCCTGGCTGTGGTAATAGTTCATGAACAGTCTACCTTTTTTCTGTTTTAATTTTTTAAAGATGAACATAATTTACTCACTATAATAACCCCTGAAGGTTATTATTATTTTTACTAATTCTTTTACAGAATTAGTCTAATTGCTATATAAATCCCAGAAAGTCTTATCAGAACCTTCATCAAAGTTATTAATACTATTTAAAAGAAACACCTGTGAAAAGGATATTCATTTCCAATTGTACATTTCAGATCCTGTATAAATTACTACACAGAAAAGAATGACATCCATCTAAGATGACACATAATAATTATGTAACATTTCCCAACACCTTATCTACAGTGGCTGAGTCTTGTCCTTTTTTTGATAGATTTCACATGGTTGTTCTGTTCTTCTACATGTTCAATTCTGCTTATAATGCTTACATGTTTCTTTACTATGTTCAAGGGATCAGGGGATTGGTTTCTCTCCCTGGGAGCAGTCCTTTGTTTATTGTGGATCAGATTCTCCTTTATTGGCTCCTGTAGGGTTACTGCAGAACACATCCCCCTGGTTCTTGTGTTTTTTCCACATTTCAACTTGGGGGCTAACAACATGGTACTTACATTTTGTGATGCTGCAGGGTCTTCGGTGTCCACCAAATCTATCGGTTTTTCTTTAGGAACCCTAAGAGCCCTTCTAAAAGTTTTCAGAGGTTTTATACTGTCAGGTATTTGCTGTTGAGTGCTCTTTGAGCTATGAACATCATTTATCTGTTCTAAAGTACAGTCTGGTGTTTGGCTTATTTCTTTAGGGCTGAATAGGTCTTCCACTGGAGACTTTGCCTTAGATGCTCTTAGGTACCTCCTGTTGTTTGTAACACTAATGGCTGGGTCTACTGTCTGTTCTGAAGATTCCTTAAAAGCTTTGATGTCTTTGTCATCACCTTCTGGCATTTTGGAGGTGTGGGTGTTGGCCCTGGACATTCGTGTGGGCTTTCTCACAATTGAGAGTCCTTCTTTTACGTTCATATTCCCATGTCTTGTCCTGAGTCGCCTCTTTGTGCTTGCTGGAGTATCCACTGGTTCTGGTTGTGAAGATTTGCAGGGCACTTCTGTGGTTTTCTCATTCCTTAATGATTCCTCAGTGCAAGTTGATTTTTGGATTAGTTCTTTGGAGCCAGCCTGATCTTCAAGCAGTTGGGCTGTTTCCTTACGTGTCCCTCGCAGCCTCTTGCTTATATTTTCTTCTTGGTCCAGTTTTTGCTTGGCAGGTTCCTTAAATTCTTTGATACTTTTACTATCACTTGGAGGTTCTTTGTGTGTATTTATGGTCTCTCCTGATGTTCCTCTTTGCTTTCTCTGTGCTGAGAGCTCTTCCTTCACATTTACTTTCCCAAATCTTGTCCTGGGTTGTCTCTTTGAGGTTGCTGAAGTGTCCCCTGGTACTTGTGGAGATTTGCAAGGCATTTTTGTGGTTTTCTTATCACTCACTGATTCCTCAGTGTGGCCTGGTGTCTGGCTTAGTTCTTTAGAGCTAGTTGTGTCTTGTAAGGGTTGAGCTTTTGCTTTGGCTGCTCTTGGCCATCTCCTGCTGCCACTGACACCTACAGCAAGGTCCAGTGTTTCCTGTTCAATTTCCTTCAAAGGTTTAATGCCTTTGTCATCATCATCTGGTACTTCAGAAGTGTGAGTAATGGCCTTTGATGTTTGTGTTGGTTTTTGCACTGTTGAGGAATTGTCCTTCATATTCACCTTTCTGAGTCTTGTTCTGGGGCCTCTCCTTGAGTTTCCTGGGCTTGTGACTGGTTGAGACTGTGGAGTCTTACAAGGCATTACTGTAGCCTTTTCATCACTCACAGATTCTTCAGTGTAACATGGCATTTGGAAGAGCTCTTGCAACCCACCCAGGTCATCTAGGGTTTGGGTCTTTTCCTTGGGTGCTCGCCTCAGCCTCTTGGTGCCAGTTACATTTTCTGCCAGTTTTCGCTTGGCAGATTCCTTAAACACTTTATTGTCTTTACCACCTGTGGCTTCTTTGTGTGTGTGTGTGGTTTCCCTCAATGTCCGTTCTCTCACTGTTAAAAGCTCTGCTTTCACATCCACTTTTCCTATACGTCTTCTAGGACATCTCTTTGAGGTTGTTACAGTATCCACTGGTGTTGACTGAGATCTGCAGGGTGTTTTGACTGGAGTCACTATGTCTTTGGCATGGCTTGGTATTCGGAAGAGCTCTTGGAAGCCTACCAGGTCTTCTAGGAGCTGGGACTCTGTCTTAGGTGTTTGTGGATGTCTCTTAAGCCCAGTTAAATTTTCTGTCAGGGATGATTTTTGCTTTGGAGTTCCTGTAGATGCTCTGATGCCTTTCTGCACCTGAACTGGTACCAGAGGTGTATACATGGTTTTGTCTGAAGACTGTGTTA
Organism: Dinomys branickii; assembly: GCA_004027595.1. Taxonomy (NCBI): domain Eukaryota; kingdom Metazoa; phylum Chordata; class Mammalia; order Rodentia; family Dinomyidae; genus Dinomys; species Dinomys branickii. The sequence goes on along the minus strand of PVLD010001026.1, from coordinate 1,546 downwards.
GCTTTCTGAGTGATGATAGTTCTTCTTTCATATCTATTTTCCTTAGACTTATCTTAAAATGTCTCTTTGAGGCCATTGAAGTATCAGTTGGTGGTGACTGGAGAGATCTGCAGGGTGTTTTACAGGTTTCATCTTCAGCCAGTGGGCTCCTAGAATGGTGGTCTGGTGTTTGAAAGAGCTCTTGCAAACCGGATAGATCTTCCAGAGGCTGGGCCTTTGCCTTAGGTGTTCGTAGCTGTCTCTTAAGTCCTTTTACATTTTTTCCTGGGTTGAGTTTTTGCTTTGGAGTTTCTGTAGATGCTCTAATGCCTTCCTGCTCCTGAACTGGTACTGAAGGTGGGTGCATAGCTCTGCCTGGTGATTGCATTTGTCTCTTGAGTGATGACAGCTCTTTTATCCCATCTGTCTTCCCCACACTTGTCTTAGAATGTCTCTTGGGGGTTGTTGGAGTGTACAGTGTTCCTGGTTGCAGAGATAAGCAGGGTATTGTTGTAATTTCATCAGTTGTTATTGGCTCTTTGGCACAGTCTGGTGTTTGGAAGAGCTCTATGAAGCCAGTTAGGTCTTCTAGGGATTGGGAGTTTTTCTTAGATTCTCCTCTCAGCCTCTTGTTGCCAGTAACACTTTCTGCTGTGTCCAGTTTCCGCTTTGTAGATTCCTTAAACATTTTACTCTCTTCATCATCTGTGGGCTCTTCATGCGAGTGTGCATTTCTCCCAGATGTCTGTGTTAAATTTATTACTGCCAAGTGCTCTTTCACATTTTTTCCCTCCAGACTTGTTTTCTCCTCCTGAACTGGTACTAGAGGTATGTGCAAAGCTTTGACTGGTGACTGTATTAGTTTCATGGGGGCTGAGAGCTCTTCTTTCATGTTTACTATCCCCAGACTTGTCCTGGGACCTCTGTTTAAGGCTGGTAATGTTCTGAGTACTCCTGGATGTGGAGAAGTATAGGGCATTTTTGTGGTTTTATCAACAGTCACTGGATCCTTGGCATCACCTGGTGTTTGGAAAAGCTCTTGGAAGCCAGTCAGATCTTCTAGAAGCTGAGACTTTACCTTAGTAGTTCTTTGCTGTCTCCTGCCACCAGAATCATTTGTGGCTGAGTCCAGTGTCTGTCCTGCAGAGTCCTCAGAGGAGATGCTTTGGTCACCACCATCTTTCATTTCAGGTGTATACATGACTTTCTCTGACATTTCAGGTAGCTCTCTCACTAGTGAGAGCTCTTTCACATCCACTTTCCTCAGACTTGTCTTACATCTCTTTGAAGTTGGGACATCCACCAGTCCTAGTTGAGGAGATCTACAGAGCAGTCTTGGACTTTTCTCAGAAGTCACTGGGCCCTTGACATGGCCTGGTGTTTGGAAGAGCTCCAGGAAGCCAGCCAGATCTTCTACACACTGTGCCTTTCCCTTAGGAGTTCGTGCTGGTCTTTTAGGTTTTGTTAAACTTTCTGTCAGGTCCAGTTCCTGCTTTGGAGTTTGCATAGATGTTCTGTTGCCTTTCTTCTCCTGAATTGGTACTGTAGGTGTGTTCACGGCTCTGCG